>VZRS01001811.1:84355-150823 GCA_013398055.1 Ifrita kowaldi
CCTTAAGGACCACTTTGTTCCACCCCGGTGCCACGGACAGGGACACCTCGCACTAGACCAGGTCGCTCAGAGCTCCATCCAACCTGGCCTTGAACACTTCCAGGGATGGAGCAGCCACAGCTTCCCTGGCCAACCTGTGCCAGTGTTTCAGCACATTATGTACTCACAGAAACGCATGCAAACGGGCCAGTTCACTTCAGGGGCAGTGCCTGCATCAGTCTCACTGTATTTTCTGAGCAGCATCATCTTTTAATAAAATACATACACCCCCAAGGTTAAGAGAGAACCTCCCAGATTGAATGTCTTAGTAAAAATATGAAATATCGTGTTGCTTTGCCCAAGCTTACAGTTCAGCTCTGTTGCAGCAGTGTTGCAGCAGCTCCAGATATATTTTTTCTTCTCTTTTGGCATCTGCTTTCAGGAAGAGGAAGAAAGGCGGTCTCTTGCTAGAGCCAGATGAGAAAGAGGAAGAAAAGGCCCAGCAGAATGGACAGGAGCAGAAAGAGGAGGAAGTGGATAATGTAGAACAAGTAGAAAGAAGCAGAGAAGAAGAAGAAAAAAAGAAAGAGGATGCTCTTTGGGCCAGTTTCCTCAGTGATGTAGGACAGAAACCCAAGGCAGCGGCTGCCACACAAGTGACACAAATCAAGAAGGTAACAGGGGCCTGGGCATGCACCCGGGGAGTGTGGGAAGGGCCTGAAGGTTTAGAGCATACAGCCTTGGTTCTGGCTGGTATCAGAGCTGGGAAGAGGCTGGGGTTGCCCCTGCCCCCTCTACTTTGTAAGACTAGCATCCCCTGATGGGCCCTGATGCAAGGTGCTGGTTTCCTTCCAGATGGGGAGGTCTGTGATCTGGTGGTGCTGCTTTTGGAACTGTTTTGTCAGCATCTCACAGTGTCCCACACAGCCTGTTTGGCTTCCCTTCCTGGTCCTGGATTCCTCTTGTGACACAGGAGTGATGAGCTTTGGTCTGAGTTGTGCTTGTGGGCACAGCTCTCCCCGAGGCTTGTGCCTTTCCTGATGCTTAAAAGAAAAAAAAAAGGGAGGCTCTGTGTGTGTGTTTGAATGGAGAAACAAGAGAGGTCTGTGCTGGCATCTCCATGCCTCCATCCTCATGCTGTGAGGGGGTCTGAAACGTGCTGCATGTTGCATGTTTGTAGCAAGACTGAATCTGGCTTTCTTGTGTCCTCTGTAAGCCCTGGTAAGGTGCTCTCAGTGTGCAAAGGTTTTTCTGGAGAGAGAATTCTCCGTGTGGGAGCTATTTAAAAGGATTTGGTTCTCTGTAAAACTAAGTGCATGTGTTTGCCTGGCAAAGCCTTTCAGGCTTAAGGTGGTAGGAGTGAAGCAAGTACCACAGCTGAGCCTCTGTTGCTAGAATTCTCAGTTTGGGTTTTTTTAAACGGTCAGCCAAAAAAAAAAAGTTCAGTAACAGAAGCCTGGAGTCTGCATGGTGAGTACAGCTCTGACTGTGAAGCTTCTTTCTATGACTGTTGGAAGGTTGCAGAGCAAGTATAGTTGTGTAATATTTGATTGCAACTCTTGGAAGAAGAGTCCTTTCATCTTAGCCCTCCTGCTTCTCCTTATTACTGACTGAGCAGGTGGGATTGTTACTTGTAGAGTCAGAGGGAAGAAGAGAGTGAACATTTTCTTCTGAGCAATTATACTTTTATGGGCAGGTTGCTGAAATGTGAGATGTCTTTGAAAGTTCCTCCATAGCGTGGAATAATTTATGGAGACATGCAGTTCGTCTGTTCTCTTTGTGAACTTCTTAACTTGGGCTTGCATTGCCTGCTTGAAGATCTCTGTGGTCTGTGGTTGATTTAGAGCCAGAATTTGGGTTTTGTTTTGGTAACTTAGAGAGTCTGAGGTTTTTATGTATGGTTTTAACAGCTGTAGCTGTGACTGAGTAAATTAAGAGGCATTGTTGACAAACTGCTTAATAAAGATTTTTCTTTCTCAAATAAGAGATGTTATTGACTAGTAGGGAGATCAGCATTTTTCTGCTGATGAGTTGTATTCTTCTCTATTCTTGAGTAAAGATAAACATACTTTTGTGGAATTCACCTTAGCAGCTTTACTGCTTGGTGGTGCTTAGTTTGGGAGAACCAAGTCTCCAGGCTTTTGCTTGCTTTCTGAACCACTGCAGTGTATTCTTGTTCCTTCCTACATTTATTACAATTTCACTTCTTGTTTTGAATATGTTTTGATTCTAGAGCTTCAATGACAGCCTGGAACCAAAATTGGGCATTTAATTCTGGTGGAAGGGGCATTTATTTCCTTTTTCTTGTCTGTGGGTGACTTGCTTTGATCACCATTCTAAATTGCAGTGCTGCCCAAGATCTGTGTTGGGCCCTTGGCCCTTTGGAATGATAATTTGGCTTGGCTCCACAAATGCATTCTTTTGCTTTCTCCTTCATGTATTTTGTAGGCTGAAGAAGAGAAGAGTGGGAATAAGTCTCAGGAGAAGCCAAAAGATTCAGGAAAAGTGACAATCACCAAAACATTCGATTTTGCTGGTGAGGAAGTCAAGTAAGTTGGCAGATGTGATATGTCCCTTGTGGGCACAGTGCAAGCTGGGGGCAGGCTGGAGCTGGGCTGTGAAGCACAGTGGGTCTTCTCTTTCCTTTACACTGTTTTTTTTATTTTATTGTGAGCACATACAGACCTCAGGGAAAATGAGGCCAAGATTTTCCAGCCTGAGAGCTGCAGAGTATCCTTACATGCAGACCTCAGGCTTTTTTCAAATTCAAAACATTTGTAAACGTAATTCAAATTCACTTAGGCTTCCCCATTTGGCCAGTGTTTATAATGGTTGGCAGAGCTCCCTGGTGGCACTGTCACTGGGAAGGTTGAGACAAGGAAGGAAGCACATCTGGTCCCGCAGGGATGAGGGTAACACATTTTATTCCTTTAGGCTAGTCCAAGTTCTGTGCTGGGGGCAGGATATTGGCTGGCACTTTCCCTGGTGATGTTCACAATCCACAACAAAGATTTGCAGGCAGTAAGAAGTGTTTGGTTGGGCAGACTAACAGCTGAGTGCTTTTGTCTCTGAAACAGCTGCAGCAAAGGGGATGGGCTGGGTAAAATCATGCTTTAGGCTGAGTTTGGCCTACAAGAGGCCTCTCAGGCTGTGCTGCAAGAAGGGCTAGGTGTTTTATAAACGTGTAAGACCAGAACTGAGGGGTCTGAGTGAACCCAGTTGAAATCCGACTGCCCTGTGACCTGCTGGTTCTTACCATGGGGAATTTTATTTATATGTAGCAGTAAACCCGTTTTGTCAGACTAATTTGGCCTGTTTTGTGTGACAGCAGAGGGCAGCAGTTCCCAGCAGTAACACTCGCCTTGCTTAAATCTGGAGGAGGAGGCAGAGCTGGGGCTTCTGCTGCTCTTACTTTTCATGTGAGCACTGCTGTCTGAGCTGTTCGAAAAATCTGAGGAGAGCTGTGAGCCGTAGTAGGGACTTCGCTACTTCCCTGGGCAAGCCAGACTGTAGGAATACCTTTCGTTCACTTCATTCACTGTCCTTTGAAACGTTGGTTGCCTTATGTGAACAGAAGTTGTTCAGGGTTCCTAAGATACTGATTTTATGCTTTTGACACCAGTATCTTATCTGTAGTTTCTTAAGAACGATAACTAAGAAAAGGACATGTTTTCCTGCACCAGTTGCTTTTCTAGTGTCCTTTATACTGGTCAGTGCTTACTGTTTCCCTTGGGCAACTGCAGAGGAATCACTAGAAATTTCTACCAATTTTTGATGGAATAGGTAACAGCTGAAGCCTAAGTGACAATGAGACTGTAATTCTGCATACACCAAGGCTAATGCATATTTTGTTTACAGCAGTTATTTTATCAATAGGTTACTGAGCTAGCAACAGAAGGTTTGCAGTGAGGTCTGGAGCACCGTTTTCTGCTGGTACCAGAGTTACGACAAAGTTATGTTCTTCAGCTCTTTGATAACAGAAAAATCCTTCAATGTTTTTTGCCCCCTTGATTTTTGTGATATGCAAAGCTGATGCTTTTGTGTTGTTTGCTACATCTTGCTTCTTCAAATGGGTTACGCTGTTAGCTGTGTGTAGGGTACATGGGGTACTTGCTACTCACAGCTGCTGGTATTTTCCCCTAATGGCTGAGGCCCAGAGGGCTGCTTTTTCTTCAGAATAGCAGGAGGTTGTCTTTGCACCACTCCAACGTCTGCAAATGCTCTGGATACCAAACACTGACTTCCTTGCCTGGGGAAGCAGCTGGCAAATCATCGGTTATAAAAGGCCAACACACGGTAATTGTGTGTGCGTGCATTTCTGGACTGAAGGAACTGAAATGAGAGCTGTCTCTGTTGCTTTCCTTTCTAAATGGTTTGAAGCTACTGTTGAGTGTTGCTGTTTTGAAAACTTGAGAAGAATTTAGATCAGTATTTAAGCAGTGAAAGATTCAGGGCACAAATTTTCACAGTCTGCTCACTGAAGCTCTTAAAGTAGATCATTTAGCCCTGATCTCCTGTTGCAAAACAATTTATTTTCTCCTGTAAGAAGATGGTATGATTTTTCTTGCCTGATTGGAGTAGCAGAAGTGGCTTGAAAGTGATCTCCAGCTACAGGGCTATACTGGAATAGTAAAGGGCCTTCATGTTGTCAACCCCCCTGTAGGTTTTTGCTGCACTTAATGTCTGTTTTGATGAGTCCGTTCTTCTATCAGTTGCTGATGCTGAACTTTAGCTTCAAAGTGTAAAAATTAACAATTAACAAATGAAGATTTTAATTTAGCAGCTCTTAATTTTAGAAAATACAGTATATAATTTTGCCTTGTGAAACTAAAGCTGTTGAATCCTGGAACTAGAAAGAATCTTAAACTGATTGCAGTGCTTTCCAGTTGAGATTTTTTTGTCTGCTTTTCCTGCCTCCCTCATGTTAAATAGATTAGGAGCAGCAGGTGACTGTCACCCAAATGGCTGTAATTGTGGGCAGCAAGAGCAATTTGCAAAGGCAGTTCAGCATGTAAATGGAAGTTCAAGCCATTTCTCCCTGGCAGAAGAGATTGAAGCTCCTTTGAAGCCTCTGGTTTATGAACTTGCCTCACAATGCAGGACGTGTGTTTGCATTAATAGGGAATTGCATCCCTAGTGCCAGGGTTTGACTGTTGCTTTCTCTTCGGCACTCCAGAAGGGTTTGGTCCTTGGCTTTCTTTAAATCTCTGTTGTGCTCAATGCATCAAAATGGTTCTTCTGTGCTCTTTCCATGAAAGTGGACTTTGTGTCCAGCTGGGACTGCAGCAGAGTGGAGCTCGCATACATGGAGCTGGTCCAGCCCCGTGGTGTCAGTGTGACAACATGTGAGGGAAGAGCAGAGTCGGGTTATTGATTGCTATCAAGAATTGATTTTACTTTGAAACATCTTCTCTACCTTAAATTGGCTTGTGGAAGGCAAAACTAAGTTCAAAGGAGTAATGGCTTGGGTGTTAATTCAGGAAGGGGAGGCCTGTGTTCAGCACCCTGCTTCGTTCATACACTGCAGATTCCAAGTAAAGGACTCCAGACTAGAAGCCTTGTATCTGTGCAAGAATGCCATTGACAATGGGAATTGTGCAGGCAGAGCTACAGGCCATGGACGGAGTTTCTTTTTTGTGTGTCCTGTGAAGTCATTGAGGTTTAACTTAGGCCTCACTGGGTGAGGTGGTGAGTCCTGAGCCCAGTCTGAGGTGTTGTCTGGGCAGCTGAGCTCTTCACCTTGGTGAGCTCCTCAGTGGAGTTGCACAGAGCTGCTGAAGGACTGATTTATTCCCTTGCAGCAAGAAATGCTGACCTCAGAGTGGAGGTGAGGTTATAATTCAGTTCTCTGCAGCTGTACAGTACTGCTGCTTTGGGATTTCTTGATGCTGCCTCTCCTTACTGAAATATTGATTTTCTGTTATTAATTTTAGCTCACCTGTGTGCTTGTTGAATGGACAGCTATGTCCTAGACTGCTCACTGTTTTAACTCTGGATCTGCTGTCCTCTTCCAGAGCTGCAGCCATTTGATCCCAGACCCTTTTTAGGAGATAGCAGGTGGAAAGGGCTGCAGGAGAAACAGATCAGACATCTGAGAACAGCCTGAGCTTTCCACAGTCCTTGCTCAGGCTCTGACTCCTTATCTGTGGCTGTGATGTCGTCTCTGCTCCTTACATGACTAGTAAGACCAACCAAATGTGACAAAGTTGGCAAACAAAGGGTATGTTAGCCAAGGAGTTTGGGAGACTGTCACCTGTTTTGTTGCTTTGTTTTGAAGGCAGTTAAGGTAGCTGTCTGAGCAATAGCAGCTGCTTCTGCTTCTTCCTGGAAAACAGGAGTTGAAGAAAACTCCTGATGCTGATAATGTATTTCAAGGGGAATGGGTAAAAAAAGCAGGGAATCTACTCCCACAATTCTCAAGATTTAGAGCTGGCACAGAGAGCAGTTCTAAAAACATGTAATTGTCCATCTGTGTTCTTGCTCTGTGGTCTCAGCATGGCCCAGTCAGACTTGTCAGGCTAACGAGCAGTGAGAGAGCATGTAACACCATTAACTCTCTCCTTATCTTGGGGTGCTTTTCAGGGATCTTGGTGGATGAATCAATGCAAGGGGTTGGCAGCATGATCACACTTCTTGCTGGGTGTGAATCTTGGTCATTTGTTTTGTGCTCATGGGGTTTTGAGCAATGCTGAGTGAAGCACAGTGGCTTTTAAAATCAGGAGAAAGATCAGGAGTTTGGGTGGGCATCTCTTGATGTTGTAGGTGGTGTGGTGCACATCAGATCAAGGTGGATGTGTTTGACATCTTCCATATGTGCTTTTTTGGAAAAGATTTTGCTGTATTGCTTATACCTGTGAGTGAGAAGACGGGTAAGCATTACCAGAATTTGTATCTTGAAGCCTGATATTTGAAAAGCCCTGCCTTTTTTCCAGGTGGATAGCAAGTGCTACACAGCTTCCACCAGATGAGGTAGATGGGTGTTGTGAGGCTAGATATGGAAAACAATGAACTGAACTAATAGGAGCAGAGGAAAGAAACGCTCATATTTTGATGTGCTTTTTACAATCACTTTGACTGCAGTAGCAAAGAATTGTTAGAAAAAGTAAGACAAATGAATTTCAGTGGCCCTTTGAAAAGCCATTCCTTGAGGACTTCTGTTTTGTGTTGCTGACTGGTGGTGCCAGATGTCAGTAGGGTTTTATCTTCAGTCCTCCTTGGCTAAGGTGTTCTAGAGAAATGTGTTCTAGCCACTTTCTGGTGACATGCCACTTTCTGAAGGAGGCTCGCACAGTGCAAAAACCTTGGCTTTTAGGATTTTCCCAGAAATTTAATCTAAACAATATAAGCATGGGGATGATGCTGTGGGACCATAAGACAAATCAAACCATCCAGAATTACATGGGATAGCAATGTGACCACTGTTTAGAGGTGGCAGACTAAAAAGGGGGTGATTGCTTTTCTACTACCAAGCACCAAATTGCTGATCTTGGCATAATGGAGTGTAGGCAGCAGCCTGTTTCTGCCCTTATGCAGTTGTTTTTCTTAGAGGTCAAAGCATGCCTCAGCTATCCACGGTTTATATTGGCTTTTCCCAATTTAAAAAACAACTATTGATTTTGGTTTTTGGAAGCCAATAAATGAAAATATGTTACCTTTCAAGAATGACAGGGTCTCAGGGGCATGTTTTGATAACCCTTCCTCTGTGTGCATCCATTCCCTGATGCTTCAGAATTTCCCTGGGGAGTGCTAACATTGTACAATGCTGACTGGCACGACAGTGGCCCAGAGATGAGGTCAGTAAGTGTGAGCAGGAGCTGTGCTGTGTGCTGGTTCACTTGTGAGCCATTTGCCTTTCTCAGAGGCAGCTGCAGAAATTGTAACTTCATAAACATCAAACCTAGCCAGGACTCTAAGCCAGAACACTTGCTTCTAAAGGAAATTGTGTTGTGGTCTGCTTAATGTTCTTGGAGAAGGGGAATGGCCTAATGAACAGTGTTTAGTCAGGGTTTTCTCATTAGTAGATGTGCAGATGAGGCTTCTGCTCAGAGGGACTGTAACTTGCAAAGTGTTACACAGTAGCAGTACACTCACCAACATGCTCACCCCTCTTGTCTTCCTGTATCTCACCATGCTTTTGAAACTCCCAAAGTGACTGAGCAGGTGCTCACCTGAAAGTCATCTTCGGCTTCTAATGTGGCTTGCTACCTTCAAGGGAATAATTTATGTGTGCTGGTTTCATTTGTGTGGTTTTTGCTGGTAGTCAGTGTGATGGAAAAGAAGGCTCAGCTGGGATCTCCAGAGGTAGGAGGAGTCTTAAAGCATCTCCAAAATGATGGATTGACCTCCAGGTTAATTTGGGCATTTCTAGGTCTTTCAAACCTGGGGTGTCTGGGTGCTGCATTTGGGAACTGGATGACAAACTGTGTTCTCTCCAGGTTCTTCCATGTGTGTTCTGCCTGTGTTCTGTGAATGTTAGTGTGGAAATACTTCAGTAAAAATCACACCCTTCCCCAGCAGAAGACGTTGTTTCTTTAGCTGGCTCTCTCTTGGCTTTAAAAATCTGAAAACAGAACATGCTTAGTGACCTATTCAGGTCTCACAGTCTCAACAGCTCTTCTGCTATTAGTACAGGGATCTTTGGTCCCTCTGCTCATGCCTTCATCTCAGGGGCCTCAGATCCAGTCCCAGCATTTTGCTGCTTGGCCTGTTGCCCTTGCTTCCAAGCTGCTGCTCATTCCTGACAGCTCCAGGCTCAGAAAAGGGCTTTTGATGTCTGGTGAGATGCTGGCAGAGGCTGCTTTGCAGGCATTGGGCCTGGGGTTTCCCCTGCTGGAAAGTGCAGCTTGCAAGATGCATTATTTTTTTTTTTCTGTAACTAAGAGATGGTGAAGCAAGAGGGTTTCTGTGTTAGCCTGAAGGGGAAGCAGAGCTGTTTGCTGCTGTACTATCTCATTAACGTGTTACAAACCGAGCCAAGCTTAGTCTGGCCTTTCCCCCATGGGGCTGCTTCCGCTTTGTAGTGTGTGTTGGCTCCTGTTATGATCTGTGTAACCTTTGTGTCTAGTGTTCATAGCTCTAAGTGAATTTGGAACCCCTGGCTCTTGATACCCATGGTACTCCTTCCTTCATCAGGAGAGACCTCTGTGACAGGAGCGCTGTGCTGCTTTGTGGGAGTTGGAGGGTTGCAGGGATCTGTCTGGCTTTCGATGTGTTTGCAGGTCATGGTTGACAGGGTCAGGGGACTGTCACACTCACACATGCAGCAGCTCATCTGTTCACCTGGATTGCTCAACTCAGAGGTGTGTTCCCTAATGTGGAGTTAATCCTTTTGAGATTAAATTAAAATATAGGGATGCCTCAAAGATTGACATGCTAATGCATGGTGGGATTTTGAGGCAGTGCAATGAAGCTGGCCAAGGGAATAGTTATCCACAGAAGCAAGAAGAGACGTGGTATTTGGAGGTGCTTAAAACTAGGGTGAATAAAGCTCCAGTCAAGGTGATAACATGATGAAGGCTTGTGCCCTGGCTGCAGATCAGCTTCTCTAGAGAGCCATGTTTGACATGCTCTACCTATTGCAAGCTCCAGTGGGAGCTTCATAACTGGAGCGCTACTTCCCTCTGGATTTAGGGAGCCTCTTGCAGAAGCTGCAAGCAGAGGTCCAGGAGGGGCCTGACAGCTTGGTCAGCATCTCAGGAGGCAGCACTGTCCATATGTTTTCTTTGCATCTGTCACGGAGTCTTTGTCATACAGGAGATGACGGAAAATCGGTCGTTTCCTTCAAGGCTTACAAGGTTATGCATTATTGATGTTAAAATACCATTCACCTTTGCTTGTTTTCAGGTGAGTTAGTTTGAGATGCAGCTTGGGCTGACTGCTTGGATAGCAGCACACAACTGCTGTGAGGAGCAGCACTAGGCAGGCAGCTTGGCCCTTGCCTGACTCCAGGAGAGCTCTCATCACATTTGATTCTTTTTAGAAACCAGCCAGCTTCTCCTGCCTATCTAAGTCAGCCCACAAAATTATCAGTTATTCCAGCTTGGTCTTGTCTGTGTTGCTTCAGGGAATAGGCTCAGTTTCCCAGGGAACAGCTTCTCCCACCTGGTGAGGAGGAATGCTGTTTTTTTCTGAAAGGGGGAAAACTAATGTTTTACTTTGAAATTACAAAAGTGATGGGGATGTACTAGTTTTAGCTGTCTACACCAGGTAATTCAACATAAAATACATGCATATGCAGTGTGCAGGCAGATGTGGTCTGGAGGTTCACTTGTGTGAGGACTTAATTCTCTCCTGGAAAGTGCTGAACCTGTGCTCTCCAGCATTTTCAGGACCTTGCAGGCTGGAGGATCTGGCCCCTTGTGCAGTGCATCTGTCTGTGGAAAGCACACAGGACATTGCAGCTGGAGCACAAAAGTCCACCAAAAATATTCAGAAAAAATATTCCTTGACTCAAAAGGGATTTGTTTTTTTAACGAACCCGTGAAGATGAGTATTACTTTCTTCTCAAGTGATCATTCCAGAAGGCTGGAGGACTATTTATTGAGCCTAAACACAGATGGGGCATATTGAAATAGGGTAATTAGCCTCATTTTTGTCCCCCTTGGTCTGTGATTCCCCTGAGCTGACAACATTAAGATAGTGGAAAGTTTCATAACTGTGTCAGGTCTAAACTGGGGCAGGTTTCCCAAGTGAAGAGTGTGTCCTGAGTACAAGTGGTAAAGAGCTGGCATTTTCCACAGCTTCCACTCTTGTTCTCCCTTTCTCAGCAGGAAGAGCAGGGGAGAGGGTAACGTTGTGCTGCTGTGAGTAAAGATTTTAACTGTCTTCTCTGCTCTAAGTTCCCTTACACCCAAATACCAACATACGCTTTCTCAGCCTCATGTGCATCAGGTGTTTTGTTTAGGAGAATGTAGCTGTGTAGAGCCACCTGGGGGTAAATTGGAGGGATTTTGGCACTTGGGATGCATAAGGTTACTATTACTCAGCAGACTACAGATATTAGCCTGGAAGCCTTCTTGATATGCCTGTTTGTCTTTCCTAGCTTGTCCTTATCCTGCCTCCGTTTCCCTTCTGTGCGAAGATGAAGCTCTGCTGATGCACTTCTCTAAGGGCTTGCAGGGCACCTTCTGCTGAGCTGGGCACTTTGCTAACGCACTGCAGCCTTGGCATCCCTTATGCAAGTTCTGTTTCTGGCCAGCAGGACTGGATTCAGCTGTGCTGTAGTGGAGGCATCTGAGCACAACACTGGGGCAAGTCCTTGGGCTATGGGTGTTGTGTTGTGCCACAGTGTGATGGACTGGGAGCCTCCTCTTCAGCATGGTAGCTCTACACCTGGTGTAAGGGTGCAGCAGACTGGTGTATTAGACTCACTCTGCCACTGAACTGAAGCATGAAAATTTGGGTTTAATCCCCATCTGCAGATCAGCTGGAGCTGTCAGCGTAATGCTCATTCCAGCATGTATTCCTCCGTCTTTGTAGCAGTTTATGTGGCTAAGGGCACTGCTGGAAGCAGATCAAGCAGTTGTTCCGAAATTAATCTGCTACATTTCAGTACTGTAAGTGGTCTGTGGAACCCCTTCTGGGGCAGCCTTGACAGCAGGTATTGTCTTCATGTGGTTTGTGCCCAGTGTACATAACTGGGCCTTTCCCATGCATGTAGGTTGCAGCATTTCAGTTGATAACTGTAAAGGGAAGGGTGATAAGTTGTTCAGTGGAAGGTGGAACTAACATACCCACCACTGGGCGCCAAACCAGCAGGCTGGGTGGGTATGGCTGTGCCTAAATACTTGGGTACCACTTTGAGCTTGGTTCAGAGATGATGGGTCTTAAGAAGGACATCTGTAAGTACTTGAGGCACTTAGTGATCCAGTTTCTAGTGTGTTTTCCTTATAATCACTTCTAAATATGGAAGACATTTCTATTTTACAGTTGCACGACACCTTGTACAGTAGCATCATCTGTGCTACCAGGCTCTGGCATGGTCCAAAAAATTAATAACTGTTCTGTGTTTTGGAAGTCTTATTATGCAATTTAATAGCATAGCAGTGTAATGAAATCTCTGTGGTAAAGTGATGAGAGTGAGCGGTTTTGTGTGTGAATTACAGGGGCTGCAAGGGAGCGAGACACTAGCTACTTGTTTTATTGCTGACAATATACTTATTTTCATGTTTATTCCTGGATTACAATGTGTGAATAGCATCCCAGTAAACAGTCAGGCAAATAGTTATTTATCAAGTATTTAAAAGTGAGAGGTCTTGTAATTTCCTTAGTAATGACTGTGATTTCTTCCAGCTGGATTAATGACTCCCATTTCTCCCCATGAAGAACAAGAATTGTTTTGGTTTCTATGTGGAGAGAGTTATTGTCTCCCATAATAATGCAGACCAGAGGATTTCTTTTACCTTCCTGGCCTGAGATCTGGGAAAGGTTGAAATGTGCATAACCTGAATTAATACCTTGTAAAGCTCTTTAATACTCTTCCGTCATTCCTGTTGGAGTGGCGCAGGAGTTGCTACTGGCATCAGCCCAGCAGCAGCCTGCCTCAGAGCAGCTTTTGTTTCAGTTTATGAGGCAGTAAGTGGGTCTTGTGATGGAATTGCCTTGAAAGGTCACTTTTAATTACGTTTCTGTCGCATTCCTCTGTCCCCAGCTGGGCAGTCCTGGTGGAACAGGTTGCATGCAGCTTTGCAGCTGAATTTCTGCAGCGGACAACTCCAAAAATACATGCTAGAGCAGCTGCTGGCAGGCCAAAGAGAGCAAAGAAAACGGAACTAAGTGTTGTATTTTGTGCCCAGCCATTGTTACTGGTACCCTGAGGTGGAGGAGGGTGGGAGAGTCAAAGCATAACTAAGCTTTTGGTAGCAACCTGTCTTGTACCCCTGGATAGCTGAAGTGTCTGTCATTGAAGGCCTGTGCCAGACTCTCCTGTGCATCATGTGCTTCATGATGAGGGTCCTCAGCAGGCGGAGGTTTCTGCTTTCTTGCCCTTTCTGGGACTGAGCATCTGCCTGTTCCAAGAGCTGTGGCTTGTGGTGCTGGTCCAGCCAAGAGTGTGCTATCTCTGTTGGAGTGAAAATCCCAATAACTATTTTTCATTTTAGCCTTGTGCCTTTATTTTCCTCAGCTGGTAGGGGAGACATCAGTCAGTTTTGTCTCTGGGTTGGAGAAGGCTGAAGATACTCAGGAGGTTAAGGCCAAAGGCCCAGTGCTGTGATCCCAGCTCTGCCACTGGCTTTGAAGACTTGCTCGCCATTGTGTGTGTCCGGATCCTATAAGCTACTTAACTGCCAGATTCCTGTAGGTTTGTGGGAGCTGAGCTGGGCTGTCATCTCTTAGCAGAGCCTGTGGGAAGGCATGCTTTCAGTGACCTTTGCCTCCTTTCCCAGCCCCTGCCTCCTCTTGGTCCTACACTCTTCAAGGCCCAGAAACGTGCAGGGTTCAACAGCTGGGATCCAATCCAGGAGCAGGTCCCATGGCTGCATTGAGACCAGTGGAGAGTTGGGGTTTTTTTTCCAGGGCATGTGGTTACTATGCTACACTTCTTGGATTCCTGCTGTAGTGGGTTGAACCCCTGAATTGTCAAACACACTTGAGGTTGCCTGATGTTTCTCTCTGTGGCTCACGTGCTCCCTTGCATGCCAGGGGTGCACCCTGATGGCACAGCAGTGCGGGCGGTGACAAGAGGAGAGGGACCCTGCCAGGAGCCAGCACTGCAGAGTGCACAAGAGAGGGTCCTGCTTCTCAGCTTGGCAGGAGTCAGAGCTGGCTGTTTAGATGCTGCATTTGAAAATAGACTGTGTGATTGCATTGATCTGAACTCAGCCTCATGGTGGAGGGGAATTCTGTCTTATTGCTGCATGAAGACACCAAGTTTATCCTGTCAAGTGAAATCCATGGACGTAGGGTGACCTTTGGTGTATGACTGCTGTGTGATGTGACCGCTGTTGCCAAGGGCTGTGGCTGGATGGTGTGTTTGGGGTGTTCTAAATTGTGATGATGCTGTAGCAAGACTTTTTTTTCTCCCTAGACTGCTTTTCCCTTTTTCCCACCCCTTCCCTTACCAGTCTGATCAGCAAACACTTCTAAATATTCATAGTGTGGGATTTGTCCCTGTCCGCATGACTGCCATGGTTTGAAAGGCATGTGGCAATGCAGGAGGGAAATGGGGTTAATCTCCTCCTGCGCTGGCAGAACAAGGCTGAGCAGCTGTACAGCACAGGCATTTATTCTTGTGCCTTTTGCACTGCATTTGCAGTCTGTGGAGAAGGAGGAGGGAAGTTTCAGATGCTGATTCACTGTCCAGATGGAGACATGGATGCACTAGTTGTGTGCAAGTGAGATTTCAGGACATCAGTGCCTCCAGGGTTAACAGATAAACTCTGGGTCACTTTTGTGATGCCAGCCCAGCAGAAACTGTCTGGGGCTGCAGCTCCTGGGGTTTCTCCATGACTATTAGCCAGTTCTTACATGGAAGTTGTGGGGTCAGGTTGGTGGGTAGGAAGCAAGCAGTGATTAGCCTGACTTGTAGCTGGAGAAGATCCCATGACCAGCCAGGCTTTCAGCCTCTCATCAGCATATGCTCTAGACCAGGGATGAACCTGCACACCCTTGCTGGAACAGATGCAGCCAGAGGCCCAGGCTGCAGGAGGGTGAGATGAAAGATTGTTTCTTCTGTGGTGACTGAGCTGTGGGTCAGGCTGCCTCTGTGCCCACAGAGCTGCAGGGCCCTGGAGAGGCTCACAGGCTTGTGCTCCATGGGAGCAAAATTGTTAGCTTGGCAAATCAGAGCAACCTCATTAAGAGCTACTGAGAGCGTGAAAAGCGTGTTGCTGGAGGCAGGTCATGGTAAATGAGAGGGCTAAAGTAGCTGGGGTTTTCTAACAATTAATTATTGAGTGGTTTTCTAGAGATTCTTTCTCATGTTTATAATTCATTCACTGCTGTAGATGCCATATTGATTTATAATTTTTTGAAGTTCAATATTTTGCACCCTCGGGGCCTCAAACAAAAATTAACTAGAAACCGAGAGTAAACTTCTGCATTCTGCCTTGTCAGAGCTTTCTCTCCTGTTCCCCATTCCCAGAGCTGGTTTCCATGCTCTGGTTTGGGTTGCAGATGTTGCCAAGCCTGTGTGCCGTGGGCTGCAAAACGTGGGTGGCAGAAGAGCTGCCTCACTGACCAACAAATGAGAAAATCAAGAGCCCAATTAAGAGCCTGGAATTGCCCCCAGTGACCTGAGGAGAGCATTTAGTAGCTGCTACTGAGACAGGCCTATTTGAATGAATAAGCATTCCAGTTTGTTGGAAGGAAAAAATCCCCTCCTCCCCCAGCTCTAATCAGCTACTCTTTTCCCTTTTTCTGCCATGAATATAGAGGGTTTGTCACTGGAATGAAATGTAAACAAGATGTGTGTTCTTCAGCTTGCAACTGGTGAAGGTGATCTCTGTTTGGGGGATGTGGGGACCCTTATACCTGTTTTCTGTGTTTCCTTGGTGGATCTTTGATTTTACTGTTGAGTACAGCTCTTTCTTACCCTCTGGTTTGCCTCTTTTCCTCCAACAGAGTGACTAAAGAAGTGGACTCAAACTCAAAAGAAGCGAAATCTTTTCTGAAGCAGCAAGAGAAACTGCAGTCAGCAGTTCCAGCTTCCTTGCCGACAGTCTCGGGGTGAGTACGGGATTTCCCTGCCCAGGTATGGGCCCTTAGTGAGAAAGATGGCACTCAAGCCAATAGTACAGGCTCTGCAGTATTTAATGGGCGTTTGTTTTCTGCAGGCTTTCAGTGGGAGCAAGACTAGGCCTGGAAGGTGTGATGATTTGGGCTGGAGGGAAGCAACCCGTGAGTTCCAGTGACTCACTTCATAGGTTCAGGCTCAAATTTCTTAATCCTCATAAATCATTCCTCCTAGTAAGGAAATAGTGGTTTGAATGTCTCGAGCAGCCTGATGAAACTGCAGGTAGCCAAGGAACATGCCTGAGATTGCCTGCAGTTCCTTTGACAGGTGCTTCTCAGGGCTATAAAAAGCCATGTCAGGCTGGGCTGTGGCTTCTTAGAGACTTTGGGTGAGCATTTAAATGAGAGATGTTTTTGCCTCTTTGATGTTCTCTAATGTCATTTTGATGTGGATTTGTCACTTTCTGTTCAAGCTCTAACACCTAATTCTGAGATTATCATAATGCTTGTCAAAAGATACAAGGAGGTCGGGTCCCCTGTGCATCTGACATGCCACTCTGGTTCTTGATGAGCTTGGGAGAGCACCAGCTTCTTAGGAATAGAGGAGATGCTTCTGTGTTCCAGTGATGATTTTTATTTAAGTCAGTTGTTTGCATTTATATTTGAAAGACATAAGCTGCGTATGATTTGATCACACAGAAACAATACCCATCAAATACATACATTGTCCTTCCCATCTGCTTAGAGCAATTCTCCAGTGTGAGTTAAGGCTGCCTTTCCCAGAGATGCTGTTATTCAGTTGCTGCAGCTGGATTGTCACTCATTTTTCCAGCTAAGTGTTGCATAGCTTGTACTTAGCTCAGGGTAGTGAAAGCATTGTGTGTGTGTGTGCGTGACCCTTGACAGCTGCTGTTCTCTGAGCTGAATGAAGGCATAGATGAGCATAGTCTTCATGCTCTTGTTCACACTGCACAAGGGTTCGTCCCTGCAGAGCTCATTAATTGTAACCTAAGTGTTGTGTGTGCAGGGTTTTGTGCTGGAAAACTTGCCTTGGGTTGGGCTGGCATTCTTTGTGCAGTTTTGGTGGCCAAAGTTTGTTCAAGTGGCAGCTGAAGCTGGGGCAGCTCCTCACCATGCACACTGCTGGTGGTCCTGTGTCTTCAAACCTGCCTGCCAGTTTCCCCAGCAGTTGCCCTGCTGCTCTGAGTGCAGGCAGGTTCGGCAGCCCACTGGGAAAGCTCCAGGGGCTATTCACCTTCCAGTTCTGCAGAGATCAGGCCCAGGGGAGGAGCTGGGTGGGCAGTGGGCCTGTGCAGCCTGGTCATTACCAAGGGGCATGGTTGCCTTTTCTGGAGCTTGGATTGCTCAGGAGTAATAGCCAGAGCCCAGTTTGAGTTAATATTGCAGATAAGTAAAGAATTCACATCAAATATGGAAAAACGTGGACTAAAAATTAATATAAGAAATAATGAGTTCAGGGACTTCTTTAACTTTCCTTCAGTGTGATTATTTTGGAAGCAGCTTAATTAGGTCATCATTCAGCTTGCTGATGTGTGATGTCCTACTGGCAGTTGCTTGCCCAGGACATGAGGTGACCTGGCTGTGGAGAAGGGTGGGGAAAAATACCCTGGGCTTGTATGTCTTGCCTTTCTTCAGAGCACCAAACCCCAATGCAGCACAGCCCCAAATGCCTTCCCTTTCACAACCTCCTGCAGTGCATCCTGGCTTTGCACGGGGATCCTACGGCACAGGAACAGCAGTGGTGTTTGGATAGATGTGTGGAACAGCCTAGTTCTTTTGAGGCTGTAGTAGGAGGTTCTCTGGGGCAATCTGGCCAGCATGGGCCCTCTGATCTGAGAGTGCTCCAGGGAGTCTTGGACTAGTATCCGAGACTGATCCCTGAGACTGCCAGAAAACATGCTTGCCTTTGGGCTTAGGAAGATACTTCCAGCTGGGAAGCCAGCCAGGGTATTTTCAGGTGAGAAAATTACTAGCAGGCTTGTGGTATTCCTTAAAGCCAGAGGCAAGCCCCTTATGTTAAGCAAATTACAAAGATCAGATTTTAGACTTGAGCCAAGCTATCCAGACCCTGCTGCTCTGGAGCGAAGAGCCACAAGCCTTGGTGACATGCCAGAGCAGTGCTTGGGGACCGACTGAGCCTGGCATAGCCTGACAGTTCTTTGCAGGTACCTTTTGTCTACTTAAAATAGAAGTTTTGGGGGAGAGGGTACATTTTTCCCTTATGCATTATGGGAGAGCTCCAGTCTATTGCCACAAGGCAGTGAAAAATGTGATTTTGGGATCCTAGCTGTGCCTATGGACACCCACTGTGCTGTGAGCCATTGTCAGCCCCCAGGAGCTTTGTCAGTTATTTAAAAAAAAAAAAAAAAAAAAAGCCTTGCCCTGTGTGCAGGGAATTTGAGCAACTAAGAGTGGCCTCTCCATCTGGCTTTTCTTTCTTCACCTTGCAAGCAGCATGTATTATTTCTGAATGCAGCCAGCCTACCCTGCATTTATTTAATTTCCCTTCTCTAAACAGACAGAAGTAATCCAGAAAAGCAACGGGCACAAAACCAAACATCCGGCTCCACGTCTCCATGTTACAAACCCTTGCAAACTAACTGGTCCAGGGGAGGGGATGTTTGGGGCTGAAAGTGCATTTCCTGAATGTGTTTAACATCCATACCGGATGTGCTATAAAAAGCTAGATTTGTGCTTGTGAGGGACATGGGGGTGGTTGAAGGAGAATAACTTAAACACTTGGCTGTAATTAAAGCCAGGAGTACAAAACAACCCACCCAATTCTCTCAGCAGGCTTTGCTAGAAAGGTCAGAAGCCCTTGGTTCCCAGGGATGTCATGGTTTCCCAGCCTTCCCATTATTCCCATTGTGTCCCCCTGTGACACACAGCTAGGCAGTGCTCTGTCAGCAGCGGGTATCGGTTTGTTGGAGAGGTTTGGGGTTGTGATACTCTGTTCCAGTTGTTTCTGTTGTGCTCTGGGGTTCTGTTAGGCTCTTGCTGATGCTGTCAGAGGTATCAGATACAGTGAGGGTCCCACTGATCCCTTCTCACTTGCTGTGCCAATAAATGGGTGAAAGGCTCCCAGCATCCAAAAAAAGCCCTCCCCCCATCCAGCTAAGCCTTCTTGTCCATGTATTTTAGGGCTCGTTTCCTATTCTTAGCCACTGCTCCAGGACTTTTTGGGGAAAGAGTAGCTCCTGGCTGTAAATGAAATGCATGACCTGATGGAGGGATCAGTGGGCATTCCTGGTACTCCAAGAGATGTTTTTTGCCCTGCCGCCAGGCCAGGCAGGACCTGTGAGCAGGGCCCATCATCTCTGCGCTAGTAATCCCATTTTACAACCAGAATTTCATATTCAGAGGATGTTAAAGCAAATGAAATCCTCCAAGCAGCTTACTGCAAAATGGTTCTGTGCTTGTACTTGTGAGACACGACAGGGGGTTGAGCTCCAGGCTGGGAAAGCCCTGCACCGACCCAGCTCTGCAGCGGGAGCAGCTGTGATCTGCCCATCGGTCCTTGGTGCTTGTCAAAGCACAGCGGTGTTGCACGGGGAACAGTGCTGCTGTAGCAGTCCTGAAAATGGAAAAAAATTGGTTGGTGGATCTTATTTGAGATTCTCCTCTAGGCATCTGTTTCTACACAGCCTGAACAGGAGCCAGGAAGAAAAAGAGAGGTTTTTCACTGGCTTTGTTCTTGCTTTTGCTTATTACCGAAACCATTTGTAATTAAATGTGGACTTGCTCACTCAGCCCAGCTGTTGCTTTTCTGTTTGATCCTGCCTGAAATTACAGTGGTGGATGTGTGACCTCCTAGGCCTTTTCATGCCTTGTAGGCTGGTATAAAGACAGGGGTACAATTTGCCTTTGAAGCAAGCAGGCACTGCTCCCACAGAGTTCAGGAGGTGCTGTGCTTGCCGACCCCCGGGCTACGTTGGGACTGCAAGGGTTTGGACCTCAGTACAAGACCCAGCAGGAAAAGGCACTGCAGGAAAGCTCTGACCCTGAGACACATACTTGCCCTGAACAAAGAAAGCCAGATAAACTCTAGCCTGTTCATGATGGATGCCTTCCTCCCAGAGCCTACAGTAGAGCAGTTCACTTGGACTGACTATTAAATGGTGTGAAAAGCATGGTGGGAGAACCTGGTGCCTGTTTGCAGCATCCTGACATGTTACTGTGATTTCTAAGCCAACTTACCTCTCCAGACTGGCCCCTCCTAGGAACTACTTTGTGTCCAAAGCTTTTTCTTGCAAAAGATGCTCTTTCTGCATGAGTTGTCTGGATCCCTTTGCTATCATGACCAAAACTAGTTACTTGAGATCATATGTGGACACTGCTGAGACAGGGACAGGCTCTCAGTTTCTGGAATCTTTAGATGATCCAGAGCAAGTGCTTCAGTATGTGCATGCCTCCAGGGAACAATTTCATTTCATAGCAAACCCATGGGCTTTTATTCCTCAGAAAGCAGGAATTTACAGTCTTCAGCTCAGTATCAACTGCAAACAATTATTTAGCTAAAACTCTTGGACGTTATTCTTGTACAGGATGAGTACGAATGCCAATAAAGCAAGTAATCAAGACCTTTGGGGGAGCTGGAGGTGGGGTTTTTTTCGGTAGTCAGTTAAGCACTTGAATAGTTCTGCTCTTCCTAGTGAATTCAAAGCTTCCCATCTTTCTCTTGCTCTTCCCTTACTGTGCTCCAGAGAGTGCTGTTCTCCCAGATGGAAAGATCCAGCCCCTTGCACCACAGCCAAACGTCTGGGTGTAGTAGCACACGACATACTTTTCTGTGAACAGGATGAACCGGCCAGGGGCAATAATACTCTGTGCCCTAGAGCTAGTTTTACTTGTTTCCTATTCATATGGTTTGGTTGTGAAAGATTAAATGTGGCAATAGCTGTTCCAAGGGAATAATTTCTCTTCGGGTCTTAGATCCCATGTTGTTATCATCTCTAGTTATTCATTGTTAGTGTCTGTCTACTGTTTTACACGTATCCACTCCTTGAGTCAATGTGGTAACAAGGTTAGGTGAGTTTTTGGAATATCTTGGTTTTATTTGCTAGTGGAACTGAAATTCCTCTGTAGGGATGAGTGTGGAAAGGTGTTTGTATGTGTCAGGAAGGAGAAGTTTGTTTTTGGGGAAAATGATCTGTTCAGTGTTGAAGTGTTTTCATCAGCCATAGTACGTAAGATGCTGATTGCTGCACGGTTGTAAATCATGTGAAACACCTCATCCTCTGAGCATCTGCCTTCCCTCTTGAAGTCAGTGCCACATGAAATGAGAGCCCACAGCACTGAGGGTGCCCATCTCGGCCGGTGCAGGTTGGCAGCAGCGAAGGCACTCGCAGGGGTTGCACAGCCCAGCTGAGGAGCCAAGTCAGTCTGGCTGTCTGAGCTGTGAGCCGTGGCCACACTGCCATTGGATCCTGTGCTGGGGACCTGGCTGCTTCCTGCAGACAGGCTTATCCAGGGCTGCAGTCACCTCTGAGCCTTAGCTATGGGTGGGAGAGCTCTGCCATTTTGGGACTTTGCCCTTTTTTTGAACAGTTCTCTCTCTTGAGCTTATGTTAAACCTATTTTGATAAGAAACAGAGCTCTGCGTGTGGGAAGTTTCATACTTGCTCTCCCAGACTCAAAGCAAAACGTGCACTAAGCATCCTTGTTTTAAACTAGTCTCTCAGGAGCAGTTCTTTCTTTTTCTCAGGCCAAATGAGTCAATGCCTCCTACCCCAGCCTCTGTTTTGCAACAGAAATGAATGAGATTCTTTAGCTCCGTGCTGTGCTTTCCTGTGGCCATGCTACCACGCGTGTGGTTGCCTTTCTTTGGGGCAGTGACATCTTACTGGAAAGAAGTTTAGCAGTGCCTGTACAGCTCTGTGCCTTACTCCAGTCCTCTGTCTTGATGTGGCTAAGCTGGATCCCTGGGCTGGACTAAGTGGGATCAGCTGTTTCTTTTTCTAGTCTCGTTGGAGGTTCAGCAGAATGGAATCTCAGCTATTTGAGGACTTACTTCTCTAAAGCATCTGTCTTATAAAATAAAAACAACCCCCCACTAGTCTGAGGCCTTTGATAATTCCCCAATGAAAGTTGTGGGGCAGTTTTCCCTTAGGGCAGTACAGGTTTTATGAGGCTTATTTTCATATGCTTTCATCTCTTGGATCGTGAGCATTTCTCTTTCTCCCTCTGTGAAAATGACTGAGGAAATTAACTGCTAATGGGGAATGAAGCCAGCTGTATTTTTATTCCAGACCCCTTGCAAAGTTGTGAAGGGAAGCCCTTGTATCTTCCCATGTTGGACTTGCTCTGGTTGGAGTGAGAGGTGAGAAGGGCAGCCTTGCTTTATGGATAAAGCCTAGGATTGAAGGTGGATGCTAAGAGCTCCTGCTCCCAGCTGTGACATGCCTTGGGGGTGTGTCTATCAAGAAGATTTGTTTCCACTTCGGTTTTATTTTGCTTTTGTAGTGCTTCCTTGCATATTAACTGAGCTGGACCATGTCCCTTGAGTGTCTCCCCCATACCAGATGCTTGTGTTACATCCTCTTGCTTTCCCACACTTGTGTTCCTCCCTTTTTCTCATGTCAAGGAGCAAGTTTAGCTGAATCATTCTTCATGAAATATGAACCAAGTAAGTAAGGCTGGAGTGGCAGTCAGAGTAGAGTGATGCTCCCTGCTCTCAGGCAGTCCTATTGCCCCAGGCTTTTCACACAGTAGTGGCTTCATTCATGGAAAATCTCATACTAGTGGCCTCATTCATGGAAAATCAGCACACCACTATTTTCCAGCACATTTGTTAGCCAAAACTTTGATCTGCGCGCTATGTTGTCAGCCTTGTGCAGGACTGTGTTTAGAAAACAGGCATGCTCAGGCTGACTGGATTGATATCAAGATGTGAAGTCAAGCAATTAGGATTGGTTACCAACTAAAATGCCAGCTTTCTCCCTTCTTGCCTGAAAGGAGGTGTTGGTGTGACTCTGAACTGTTGAAGGGTGCTTGCTTGGTCTCTCTTCAGAGCTGCAGCCTCCTCAGCTGGCACCAGTCTCTGCCACTGCTCTTTTGTTTGATTCCAGAAAAAGACCAGGAGAGGCTGAGCAAGTGTCTGCCTGGCCCATGGGGATTTCCTCTGCCATGAGGATGGTTAGGATGGCTGGGATTCGCTTCAGCTGTTGCTGTCCTGGTGTGGGAGTGGCAGAGCCCCCCATTTTTTGCACTGCTCTTAGTCCTGCAGAAACCCTGAGCCTCAAGTGAACTGGTGCACAGTCTGAGCTGAAAGGGCACCTTAAACAAGCTCCAGTCTGTCTCAAGCTCTCCAGGGTGCTCTAATCCAGTCTGCCAAGCCATGGAGTACTTTGTTTCCCTATCCAAGGAGTTTCAAAGCCTTACTAATGTGTTGGGTTACAGCCCAGTCTTCTTTGCCCCGGAGCCCTTGCCGTTGTGCTTTTCAGAGCGTGCATGGTCCTTGAGGCAGTTGCTGTACAGAGGGACCCTCTGCAGAGGCAGATAACCAGTGTTGTGTTGGCAGCAGATGTTCCTCCGGGTGTGCAAGGACGTGTGACATGCTCTTGTACCCGCTGAGGCAGGGAGGGGAGGGAACAGATTTATTTGACATTTCTGTTGGAGGCCACTCTTTTTTTCTGGGAATCCCAGGGGAAGATGTATTTTGTGCCATCTCTTCTCATAGCATGTACTATTGATTCTTGCCCATGAGGGTGGTGAAGCCCTGGCACAGGTTGCCCAGAGAAGCTGTGGCTGCCCCATCCCTAGGAGTGTTCAAGGATGGGTTGGATGGGGCTTGGAGCAACCTGGTCTAGTGGAAAGTGTCCCTGCCCGTGGCAGGGGGTTGGAATGAGATGATCTTTTTAAGATCCCTTCCAGCCCAAACCATTCTGGGATTCTACAATTATGAGCAAATAATAGAGGATATATATGAGTCTGATCTGCCTTTGTGCAAAAGCTTTGATACCCTTTCAAGAGCTCATACTTCAGTGCTGTTACTAAAAGCCTCCAGGCAGCCAGTGGACAACAGTGACGCCTGTTCATCGCCCGACTGCCTGGTTGGAGAACAATGATGGCATTTCTTGGAGTAACAAGTCCTGGGCATGTGCAGGGTTGGATTGTAACACTTTTTTTTTTCCCTTTAAGCTGCAGGCTTGAGAGCAGCAGGTCTGGTTGCAGCACCCATGAATGCAAGTAAGAGAAAACTTGCATCTCGTGGAAAATACTGAAAGAAAGCAAATGTCTGTTTTTTAGATGCTTGCCTGTTTTGCCTTGAGGCTGAGTATGTGTACGCTGTGTGTCACCAATATGTGTTTGCTGTTCAGAGGTTGGTTCAAATGCTTGTTTGGCAGCAAGGAGGGGGTTAAAGAGAACCCGTGAAAGCTGGCTGATTGCTGCTCATGGCTTTCATAATGCAAACCCTGTGGGAATTCAGCCGGCTTCGGCTTCATCTCCCCCCACCCCCTCCCCTCTGCTAGAGGCAGGATAACCTTCCTGACTCCTCTGGAGTTGCTTCCCTGCCAGTACGGCTTGCACAGGGAAGCTCTGCGAAAACCCAGCAGAGGTGTAAGCGTGTGAAAGATGAGATTATTAAACTTCCTTGGGAGAACAGTGAAAGAGTCATTTTCTAGCATGGTCGTGCTGTTTCCTTACACTGTGACTGGGATGCAGCCTGTCTGCCTCTTCATCTGGGACCTGCAGATTTCCCATTGCAGGGTAGCTGAGGAAGCAGCTGGTATATGAGATAGCTCTAACTCTCTGGAGACTGGAATGCGGGGATGTCCTTGGCTTTGCCGTAGGTTCTGGATGATGCACAGCAAAGTTGTTTAGGCCAGAAAAATATGAAGGTGGTTCAGCAGTGGTTTGTACAGCACTCTGCACACTGACCTGTGCTGCAGCCAGCACAGTGCTGCGATGTGCACCCTGCGACAAGGAGTTCTTTCTAATGTTTGGTATTAGAGAAATGCTAAACAGACAGTGCAACCCAGGGCCTTCTGTGTAGCGTCTGCTTTAAGGAAAAGCACCATCATGGTGTTTTTCCTAATGTGTGAAATCCCTTCTCCCTCCCTGCTGTTTGCAATAACCCTTTGGAAAGCTGGAAAGGCTCTCTGTTTCTTTTCCCACTCACACGCGTGCATTTTTGAGCCTCGCCAGCACTGTGTGGCTATTTGCATTGGGAGGGACTTTTTTCTACTTTCCCAAGTCAAAGAAGAGTGTGTAGCATTTATTTTAGAAATAAAAACACTTCTCGAGAATTACATGGGCTCTGCAAACAGATCAGCACAAAACAGGTCATGTGCTTTGGGCTGACTTTGAAGACTGTACAGGATAGCTGTCTCCATCCTCACTTTATGGTTTCATGGCTGTTGTGTTTAACAAGGATGCTTAAAAATCTTTTGAAGGAGTAGTATAGTGGCAGCTTTACAGGTCCTGTGGGACAGTCAGGGTGCTTAGCAACTTTCCCCTGGTCAGTGTTGTGATTGCAGGGCAGGGATTGGATTTTTATGGGGATAGAATACCTGCACTCAAACAAATGGGGAGGGTTTCTCATCCTGACTTCTCTTGAAGCCTTTGGAAATAAAAGTTTATTGGTGAATATTAGTATGAAGTTGTTGGTCATATCTGCTGAGGGACACTAGAGAGCTGTCTGTCTTCTACTTCCTTTGTTACAAACATCTCCTGGAAAAAAGTTTCCTGCTGCCTCCTTCCTTTAGCACTGGGCAGGCTGGATGGGAAGTAGGTAGCATTGCTGTTACAAGAAGTGCTTTCCTGTCTCTGCATGGCACAGGGATCCTCTGGTCAGCTTTGATACCTTCCTGCTCCACCACCTGCCCTGCTCATGTTGTGCCAGGTCAGCAGGTATTTGTGCTGCTTTGTCCTTAGCTACCGAAGTAGTCTTTAACAAGCATGTGACTCAGTGGCAGGTGTCACACTAGATTATTTGGAGTCAGATCTGTTCTCGAAATAAAAGGAAGGCTTTGAGTGCCATCCAGTTTTGTCCACACTGGCAGACTAAACCATCACAAACATCTCAGCCTGAAGCAGCTTTGGGCAGCGGGTACAGCTGTGTTGGAACACAGCGCCTTTATGTGCCCACCCTGGCCTCTTACTGCTGCTATTTTTTTTGAGTAACAATGAAAAAATGCAAACTTTCAGTATCCTTTCTTTGTCAGGAGCTGTGCTTTGTAGGAGGGACTCTAGGCTTTAGCACCATTTTCTAGGCAATTTGAGCCAGAGCCAGTGGGTTTGTGATGTGTGCTGAAGGTACCAAAACCTTTGCTGGAATGGATGAAAATGTTTGGGACCAACTATCCTGTTAATCTACCCCCTGGAAATGCCCTTTGCCTGGTCCTCATCACTGTGCTGTGGTTCTTGTCTTCATTCATCCTGGCTGTTAAACAGAGAAGTGAAGGCACCCACAGGCTTATGTGCCTGAGGTTATCTGGGAAGCCTGGTGGATGCAGTTTCCCAGATCTGAGGCTGGCCCTGAGCTTCTGGATTGCCTTTCTTGTAGCACTTGCTTCCTGTGTTGCCTTTGTGACTGCTGGGCTAAATACTGCTGCTTTTAGGTGAAAAGTGTGATTGTGCATGAAAAAAAGGTTTCCAATAAGACAAAAAAAAGACAAAACTCCAAAACCCTCTCTGAACTGGGCATGCCTAACGTGGCAGGCCTGCAAACTAGCTCCTTAGTCAACTGCCTGGCTGCTAGAGCTGAAGGCCAGAAATGCTCAGGAGTTCATCTGCCTCAGCTCCTGCATGACACACTTCTCCCCAGCCACCCCTGCGCCAAACCAGTGGCCTTTAGCCTCTCTGGTAAAGAACTGTATCTAATTTTGAGTATAAGACCTCAATAAATGCATAATCCTCCCTTTCTTTGAGCTTAATTAACAGTGGCAATTAACTGTTGAACAAATAATTTGAAACAGTTACAAATATGCCAGAACTTCGCAGAATACAGCAAATGTCTTGAGCTCTGCTTTTGTGGGTTTTATTTAGGTGTCACTAGGACGTGGTTATGTTTATTCCTGTTTCATGTGGAAGAGATTGCCACTGCCCCTCTTGCTCTCCAGCTCTCTCTGGGTGCCTGTCTCTGAATTTGAGGATGCACAGTGGCTGATTTATGTCATTTACTGGCTTGACCAAGGGCAAACTCCCGAGCTATATAGCTGTGAGTGATTCATCTTCCCTCATCCATGGAGATAAATGTCAGGATGGATGTCAGCTGTCTGGCTGATGCATGAGTGAATCTGCTTTCTTATGTGCACCTTGAGCCAAACGTACATGCATGAATTTTTTACTGTTTGTGATAAACCTGGAAATGCAGATTGTGTGGGAGGAAGAGGCCTCTTGGTTTTAAATATTGATACCAATATAACAGGGCTGTGGCTGTGACAATCTGGGAGCCTTGAAGCATTAGCTCAGAGATTGTGCTGAATGCCGTGGGGAATTCAGTGGTGTGCAAAATAAAAAAAAGAGCTTTGCAAAGTGATAACATGCTTCAGATGGAGAAATCATGGATGGGGTCCGCTTGGGTCCACAGGCTGTGGGGCTGAAAATGGGAGAGATTCAGGCTGAATCTTTGGAAGAGGCCCCTGACAGTTTCTTTGTTTACTTTGATTTGTGATGTAACTAAAAAGAAAGCAGCTGCCCAGAAACCTAGGCGCCTATGGATTGATTGCTGTGGAGGAAGAGGTGAAGACCCTGTTCCTGGGAAATGCTCAAGGCTTGCTGAGTTGGATGTGGTAGGTTGTCATCATCTCTAGAGCCTCAGTTCAGAGAGTATCAAGTACTTCTGCTGTGTGGTTCTTCATCAGCTAATCAAGTTGAACAGTCATCCAGAAGGCATGCTGAGGGCTGAGAAACTTTTTAAAATAACTTTAAGTGTTGCTCTCATCTCTCCACTCCCTTTAGGACTTTGAGCCATGTGTGGAGCTAATACACAGTCAGACACACTGGGGTTCCTGCGTGTGCAGTTGCCTCTTCCCCATCACAGCTTGTGAATAAATTGTAAGAGGCCTGCGGACTCCTGAGCTGGCTCCACACAGAGTGTACCTGCCAGTTCTCAGAGGGCTTGCTAGCAAAGCTTTGTGCAGGATGATCTGTGCTGCTTTCAGGTCTGAGCTGGCTTTGTGCCTTCCTGTGCCTGGTCTAATCAGCTCTGTCTGAGTGGGATTTGCTGGGCAGTGCCTGTTGAGGCTCCTGGCCTGGCTGCACAGCAGTGAGCAGAGGTCTGACAATTTGGGCATTGCAGCCCCACTCGCTCCCCTGCTGCTGTGAAGGTGGGGAGCTGGCTGTAGGATATTTTCTGGCTTTTACATTAACTGGTTGTAACAAGTGTAGTCTACAGCATAACTAGTAGTCACTCCTTATTTAAGTTTTGCAGGCTGTTCCAATATAGAGTGTAGCTCTTGCTACAAGAAACCTTCAAAATAAAGGGATAGCTGTTGATGAGGGTAACAGAGAGCATCCCAGCACAGCTGGGACTCCTCTGGGCAGGGTAGGGCTGTGCAGGAGGGGACTCCCCTTTTGTACTGTGCCAGGGGGATCTCAGCACCTGATGCATCAGGGAGCATCCTGGGAGCACACTGTCGTGAGTTAGTGTCCATGGAGTTATGTACACTCTGCCCTGTAGAGTTTGAGCACCTTGGCATGGTTAGTTGGTAAAGGAAAAGCAATCTTATAAAAATTTAGGATAACTATCTTCATGTAAAAAGCAAACACCGCTGAGAGGCTGCAGGGGACAGGGAGGGGAATAGCAACCCAGTCTCTTAATTCAACTGAAGTTTCACTCAATGTGGAGAGAGTAAATGAGAGGAAGTGATTTTTCTCTGCCAAGTCCTTTATTTAAATATAAAAGCTTTTCATGGCTACTTGCAAAAGATACTGTTAACAGCGTGGTCCTTTGCATGACACTTCTTTCATGCTCAGGCTCCTGCAGCGTCAGCCAGATGATCTGGCCACTGGCTGTTGTGTTCCCACTATTCCACTCACATCCATGGTCGTTGGATCTTTTTGCTGAGCTATTTCAGTGCACTTAGCTGAAACTAGCCTGACTGCCAGCATCACATGCTGAAACAGCCCTGCAACAGCTGAGTGCTGGAGCCAGTGTCATGGAAGACATGAATAGATTTAAATTGTGATGGAACTTCATTCTTAGTTAAAGAACTTAATCTTTCCAAAAAGAGCTTGTTTTCTGAAGGCAGGAAACATGCACCAAGGAAGGACCATTGTATACTTTCTTCTCTTAGATGTGTGCTCTAGGGCAGTGGTAGAGGCAAGGTCCTGGATAAACCAGGCCCTTTGGACAACGGCTTATTTGCAGTATCTCCTGTTTTGAAAGCTGTTCTGTGTGTATGTGTGTTAAGGTTACTATTAGGATAACCTAATATTAGGATATTAGGATTATCATCTGCTGTTACATAGAGTTGCAAGAATAAATAGTTCATGTGCCAGTGCAGCATCTCTGGAGTCACATACATGCAGTTGCTGGTGCCTGTGGTCTTTGCAGTCAGAGCTCATTTGGAGACATAATGATACCATTTTCTTCAGCTTTTTAATTAAACAGAGACTTGAATTCCATATATTTCTTTCCACATTTCTTCAAAGCTCTTATGTTTGCCCTCTTCCCCCCGCTTCAGCTTTCCCTAGTAGATTAGAGCCTGCTGGAAAACATAGAGCACATTGAGAAGTCCAAAGCAAAAGCTGACTCAGCGATCCTTCCCATTTAGGCTGCCACTGTTCATGGAACAGGAGGTTAGCCTTAAATTGCTTCTGCCAAAAAATACTGCTGCCCATTTTATTAACTGTTGCTGTGTCCTTTAACTTGGTTTTTTAAAAAAAAGTAATCTACTAGTGCCTTAATACTCTGGAAAAGGGGACTTCCTTTTCATATGCTGGAATAATTCTCATTTTTCTGTAAGAAGCATTTGGCATCTCTTCTCCAGATCTCTGGAGGAAGGCTCTGTCCTAGGCACAACCCATATCTCTACCAAAAGTGGCTCCTGTCCTTGAAGGCTTTCAGCTCATACTCTCTTGAGGAGAGGGGGCATGGTTGTGGTGCTGGGTGGGTCCTTAGAGCAGGCACAGGGCAGCACAGGAGTAAAAAGACTTCCTTGTCATTCCCATTATCCTTACCAGCTGGAGCAGATCTTGGTGACCTCAGAGCAGATGGGTATCAGAACCTGATCCATGTGTCTGAGTGTGACCTCACCAGTGTGTATGGACCTGGATGCCAACCCAGCAGCAATGCTGGAGGAGCCAGTACTGAGGTGCCACTGCAAAGAGAAAAGCAAATCTCATCAAGTTCTTGTGTTCTCCATAAAGCAACCAGTGACAACTTGGGGTGATATTCCAGGGAGAAAGTGGAGTTTGAGGAGGGAGCTGGCCAGAGAGCGGTGTTTCATGTGACAGTGGTGGGAATTTTGGATGCCTGTTGTTCTCGGAAATATGCCCAAGTGCCCTTTTTCCACTGAGGTATTAAGAAGTTATGTAGACTCAGCCTAATTTCATTAATGGATTTAAAACAGGTTTTGGCATAAGGCAGCCAAGCACATCAGGAATGGAACAGAAAATATTCTCCCTTAGTCCAAGAGCCTGGAACATGCCTCTCACACTAACTAAAGCAAGTGACAAATGCTGGTTTTGTTGTAATCTAAAATCTTTCTCTTTTCTCCCTCCCCCACGTCCATCGTGTGCATGAGTGCATAGACTATTTATTAGCAAATTTAAAGCCACAGGCACAAAACTACTGTGGGGTCACCCTAAGGCCCCTGCACTAGAGGAGGAACATGTTGAATTATAAGATACTTACCAAAGCAGCTGGGTTCAGTCTCTTGATTGCCTTGACTCCAGCTCAAGGTACTTATTGATGCTTTTCCTTTTAACCCTTATTTCTTCTCCAGTCTGATCTGCATTTTTGACGGGTGATTATTATCCCTGAAAGAGCTGACAGCTCTGGTAGTCTCAAGTGCTGCAGAAGTCCTGATGGTGATTTTAATGCATGCAGGTTGTCTTTGAAAAATATTTGGAAGGAAAGGCTGTAGAAAACTTGTAGAAAACATATGAAACTTATCTGCACTGCTCTGTTGGGGCAGGGCCTATCCTGGTCCCAGAACAACCCTGAGACCACAGGGTGTCTTGGCCCTTGACGGGGGGCACTCGTAGTTGTGAAACCCGGAACAAAGTGATACCAATAACAACTGGATAACTTCTGTAGGTATTTTCAGCACTTTCCTGGCTCTGTCCTTAGAGGTGAGAGCCTCTCTCAGCTTGTGCTTCTCAGATGTACATCAGTGACCCTGCTTCTAGGTTTGTTCTTCACAGCAGGCGCCTCTCACAGAATTCATCTTGTTAGTGGGCAATCTGTGACTTGTCTGAGTCCAAAAGAGAAGCTCGTTGGTGTCAGACCCAAACTCAGGCTGTCACTGTGCAAATACCTTCCTCCTGTGCTGGAAGACTGTAGGAACACTCAGATTTGTTGCTTGGGATGTCTCAATTAAGCCATGTTCAAAGTTGAACTGTACTGCACGAATGCTTGTCATACTTCAAGACGTGTTGATGGGAAGAAGAACATTCTTAGAATCCTAGAATGGTTTGAGTTGGAAGGGATCTTAAAAGGACAAACTCATTCCACCCCCTGCCTTGGGCAGGGACATCTTCCATTAGACCAGGTTCCTCCACGCCCCATCCAACCTGGCCTTGAACACTTTCAGAGATAGGACATCCACAACTTCTCAAGGCAAGCTGTGCCAATGCCTTTCCACCCTCACAGTGAGGGATTTCTTCCTAATAACTAATCTAAACCTCCTTTCAGTTTAGAGCCATCTTCCCTTGTCCTGTCTCTACATGCCCATGCACCACGATGGACGATGAGTGTCCTGGTGCAAAGCCTCGTGTGCAAGGGTTGAACAACTAACAAATGCTAGGATGAGATTAATTCCATGAAGGACCCTATTTTTAACTTCTTAACATACGAAATTCTTTGTAGCTGCAGTTTGGCAGGGTTCTGTCTCTTGCAACAGGGGTCACTGCTTCCATACAGTGCTAGAGCTGGTTTATCCTATTTTTACTAAGCTGCGAAAGTTGTTTTTCTAGTATGCTGTGACTCTGCTTGCTTCCCCACCCTTAGACTCCATCTGTACACTTCAAAATAGAAGGAGGAAGAGGGCAGAGAAAGAACAAAGGCTCATAATACGAATGGAAGGAAACTAGGGAAATTCAGGAGGAAATGGACAGTGAGAAATACAAAAAGATCCAGCTGCGCTGAATGCATGGGGTGTGAGTGCACAGGGATGCTTTCTACTTGTATTCAGAGCTCAAGACCTGCATTGTGAAGCTGAACTTTCCTTTGAGTCAGTGACCTATTCAGACACCTAACAATGTCCATTATGTACAGTCAGCTTGTTTATGCCCTGTGCAGGGCTTTCATACCTTTTTCCATGTACAATCAAACCACTTAACAAAGTGGCCACGCTGGGCTCAATTTTGCTGTGCGAGCTCTTGACCACCGGCTTTCAGCAAGCATCTTGTAAGTTCAGAAAGATTTAAGAGGACAAACTGTGATGACAAGATGCTCAAGGAGAACATCTGCTGATGAAAACACTGTTCTTAGCTGACTGATAGCAAACGTTCTCTTTCCTTTGAAGGACAGGGAGAGGGGAAAGAGGTAGCGAGAATTGGGTCCCTTCCCCTCATGGAGTTGTAATGATCAAATTGATACTGTGAGGCAGCCTGAAGAGGCGAGTCCAGAGCAATGCTTGATGGCAGTGTGGGACCAGCCTGGCAGCAATGCTTGTGCATCACTGTGGGGTGAGAACAGTGGAGAGGGGAAACCCTGCGAGCTTGAGGGAAACATCTCTGCCATGGAGACCCAAACAGTGCTGTTGCTGCCTTCATCCTTGCTGCAGAATAGGCTGCCCATGGCAGAGCTATGCTTAGGTTTGTTCTACAGCTGCAGAGGAACCAGCTGGCCCGTGTTTAACGTACAAGGGGATCCCCCAGGAGGCTTTGTATGCTCTCTGTGGAGTTCAGGGCAGCAGCTGCAGAAGTGCCAAAGTGTGCTTCTCAGCAGAGATATCCTCTGTGACCTTGGGCAGCCCAAGGTTTTAGCCCTGTTGCTTGGAAACAGCTCCCACCTCCACTACAAAATACAACATGAGTTTTTGGATCACGTGATAGCTCTGATTAACAGGTACAGCTTTTGGGGTAGGAGGAATCATGACTTGACCTTAGCCTGTAGTTTTCAGCACAAGGATGTAATTCTCAGTTGAAGGAGGTGCTCTTTAACCCAGCCCACCAAGAAGCAGCTGTAAGCAGTGACTGAAAGCTGAAGCTGGAAATAAGGTACATATTCGTGTTGTGAGCAATTTGGGCGTTGGAGCAAGTCTGTGCAGGCACTGGTGCTTTCTCCTATTTAAAGAGAGAAAGCATTTTGGCAACTTGCTTGTTCTGTCTTATGCCCTTGTTTAACCACCACGCATTCAGTTAGAGCCACTTAGCAGCTTTTAAGCCATTTCTTTAGGGGAAAAAAAAGAATTCTACACATTCAGGAAAACATCTGTCATCGCTGGGAGCAGAAACTGTAGTTAACGTGGTCCCTGGAGCATGTGGGAGAGCTCCAGTTCGTTATTGCCTCTCTGCAATAAAAAGTCACTTCTGAGAGAACAGAACTGGTTGTGAAGGTAAAGAAGGATTTAGCAACATTGCCCAACATTTAGAAAAAGAAATCAAGGGGTGCCTCTTTGAAACCTCAAACGTGTGCACAGCACATGACACACAAGGAGTGTTTTTATTCATGTTTGTTCTCAGGAAATTGTGTTGCTTTGTAAGCTGAGCTCTTTTAAGTGTCTTAAGTTCGGCACACTACGAGCTGGGCTTTAGCAGGCACTTCTGGAAGTTGTCAGGCTGAGCTGTATTTTCCTGACTCAGATCCTTGCCGTAAGAACTGAGGAGTGGAGCATTTAAATGGAAGAAAAAAAAGTAGAAGCTACAGTGCAGCTAGATAATGTCAATCTTGTCATTGCTTTTAATATTCATTGCCAGGCACAGCCATCACACTATGTCAGTTTTAAGTTAAGCAACCCTTAGTCCTAGTCATCTTCTGCCTACGTACATGAAAGGGATGACTGAGCCCACAGCTGCTAAAGGCATCTCTCAATTACTTATATTTCACTGGGTATTTAAAGATTAGGTCAGGACATAGAGGATGAAAGGGTTTTTCTTTATCTTTTAATAAGAAACTTGTACTTGCAGATATGAAAAAGACCAAAAACTGAAGTGTCCAACATGCTCCTCTTTTCCCTGCTGCTTCCTCCAAATGGTGTGGGGGTAGGGAAGCATGTGGAGATCCTACAGGGAATAAAACAATGTTCCTCTTGGTCTACTGCTTACCACAGCCCAGCCCCATTTCCCAAAATTGATGGGTAAGGATGTGCTGTGCTGAAGTTCTCATGACATAGCCTTGCTTGCAATGCAGGAGACCAAGCAACGTACAGGGAATTAAATATGTGGGGCTTTGCACGCTTTAAATATGAACAACAAAGGGGAGGATGTAATGCGAGAAGCATTGAGAGATTCCTGTAGTCTCTTGCTTTTGCTTTCTCTGCTATCAAACACTTTTTGGGAAAAGGACCTCTTCATTAGTCTTGTGATGCTCCAGCCCTTCAATCAATAAATAGTCATCCTTGGGATCTCCTGAAAATTATCTGGCAAAATCAGGGAGGACCAGATTAACCTTGTCCTAAACTCAAAGAAAGAAGCAAGGAAAAGAGTTTGGAGAAGGTCTTCCAGCTGTCTGTATTTAAAACTGTGGGAAGGGGGTGAAAGACATGGATCCCAGTGTAAAACAAAGCCAGCAGCTTTCATAGCCCCTTTAAGGCAGACACATGTGGCGGGAACAAAGATGCTCCCCTTGCTGTAGCTGCATGATGTCAGAAATGAGCAGTACAGACTGCACTCGCCCCAGCGTGTGCTCGGGAGAGGGGTGTGAGCTGTTCCCACACAACAACCATCTCAAGAGCAGCCTGAAACCATGTTTAACGTCCTCCTGCCAGCCATTCAGCGTTATGTCAGCAGGTTGAAACAAGTGATGAAGTTGCTTGAAGAAGATTTGATGGTGAGCAGGTTGTGTGTGGCGTAACAGACTTACCCAGTGTCTCGGGGCGCTCGCTTTGTTAGTAACTTAACTGGACATAGAAAACCCTGACTTCATGGTCCATAGACTTGGGGATGTGGGGGAGAGCTGGGCACGCCAGACCCAGCACCCTTTGTATCACCAGGTGCACGATGTGGATGAGGAGGATGTGAGGCAAAGGCAGTGTGTCTGGAGAATAGTGGAGATGCTGAGCAGCCCAGTCACAATGCTGCTTTGGGGAAGCAGAGTGAATCTGTGCCTCCTGCTGCTGGTGTGCTCCAAACCAGCTTGGGTTTTCCATGCAGCTCTGGGTGCAGCCACCCCATGCAGGGTGAAGGCCTGGGGGAAACCCTGCAGCTGAAAGTGCCCTTTGTTATTTGTCTGATCTTGCCTTCAAACCCTGAGGCTGTTACAACCAGATAAGCTGAAAAAGCAAAGGAATCATGGCACAGCAAGGAAAATCCCTGATCTGGATTAGACACACAGCTCAGTTACCAGCACTTCCACAGCACAGCCAGGCTTTTTCAACCAAGCTGCACATACAGATAGTGAACAATCCAAAGGAAAGAAGTGCAAGGTGAAGAGGAGGTGACCCTGGTAGCCAGGCATTGCTAGGAGCCAGTACACACTGGCTCTGCCTCTGAGTTTGCTGTGTGACTTCATCTCTGTGTACTGCTCTTTTCTTCCCCAAGTTGCAGGGCGTGCCTCACACCCGCAGAGGACTCAGAGGTTGTGTCTGTCCTCTTCTGAAGTGCACCATCATTCCTGGTGGTGCTTTATCCCTGAAAGCTAATACCTCCAGGTCACCTTTCCTGTTACAAACCACCATCGCCTGTAACTTTGGTCCCTCTGCTCACGTGCTCATGCCCCAGCAGTCCTTTGCTGCTCCTGCGTTTGAAAGAAGTGCTTGCTGCTTCCCACCTTCATCTCAACCAAATGTGCAAGGTCAGGAAGCAAGCAGGGAAAGCCAGCCTCAACTCAAAGGAGAGGAAAGAGGTAAAATAAACACTTGTTACTTGGGACTGTACCGATGCAGAGTTTCCCATCTGCTCTGTTCTCTGTGGAGTTGAGCACAGCGGGGTCTGTTCAGGTAAGCATCACCCCACCTGGGAGATGCTCCTGTAGGATTTTGCTGTGAGGGAGAAGAAAACCGAAGGGGGTTTTTGTTCATAACCTAAGAATCCTGCTTCTAAGTGGTGTCTTTAGGCATATATTTAAATGGCAAAAGCTGTCAGTTTTTCTTCTGTCAGAATTTATTCCTGTTGCTACATTCAGGCAAGGGTATACTGTGAAAAATTATCGTCTCTGGTGGCAACTTCAGAGTCTTTTGCCATTCAGAATTGGTCTTGTTTAACTCTGCTGCTGAGAAAGGGCGTTCAGGCAGTCTTGCTTTGTTTTTGTTCCCTCTGTACAGAGTCAGCATGGCAATGATAAGAGCAGAAGGTAAGCTTCAGTTTCTCTCTGCACATTGTCACCAGGCTGGCTATCAGGCTTTGGGCATCTTTGTGTTCTTCCTGTTCTTTAAAGCAGGAGAGTAAACTGGCATCCCCAGGTTAGATGTCAGCCTGCAGAGATGTTTGTGGTAACCTACAAGCAAGGGAGGAACCCTAATTTGATGTGCTTTCATATTGACTCTTTCATGTTGACTGTCTGCTATGTCTGTGAGTTTTTCACGTTGCATCAGAAGAGTGTTTTTCTGAAAATTCCATGGTTCTGTCAATGCTGCTGGGCCCGTATGGACAGATTTCATACCCTGCTCTTGCTGCTGCCTGGAAGGTTGCACTAGTAACTGTGTTTTTCTGCGGCATGATATTGCACTTCACCTTCTTCAGCACAGAGGATTGTAGAGGGTCATTCACATGGTCTGTGGTCACAACATGGTCATTCAGAGTCCATGAGCTGTTTAACCCTTCAGTCTTTCTGCTGAAACACTTGAAAAAGGAATTCTGTGAAGAGCACTGATTTGGTGGCATAAACCTTTCCATCAGACTCTCCAGACTGGGTTCTAGGTACCGGCTCTGCTCTACTCTTAACCAACCAGCACAAGCCTCTTGTTGCAAATTGAGTCACCCAGTGTCACATTTGATTGATTGTGGGAGGGGGTGATGCTACCTTTGAATGAACTGCCAAGTCTGCAAATACTTGGCGAATTTTCCTTCTAAAGCTCAAGTCTTGAGGGAAAGCGATCAGGTGAGAACCTCTGCTTTGGAGCAAGGAAAAGAAAGTTTCTGCCTCTAATGGCTGGAAGGAAAGGACAGTCACTCTGGCTGGCTTAAGCTAGGGTAGGAAACTAGGAGGCAAATTATTGCTGCTTCTGATTTTCTTAATTTTCTGCGATGCCTGGCTTCAAGCAAACGTCAGCTGGAGGGGATGTGGAGGCTGACTGGGCTTTTGAATGCTGGAGCTGGCAGCTCTAGAGAAGAGTTCCCATGTGCTCTTGGTTACACTGATGTCCATGTGCCTGTGGAAAATGGGTGTGTGCTCTGGTTTGCAGCACAGCTTGTTGCCCACATGTGGCTGGATGTAGGTGGCCTGCCGTTGCTGTAATTTGGCGGGCACTAATAAATCAACACTATGCAAATCTGCTTTTAGTTAGATCTTCCTCCTCTCAGATGTATGGTACTGCATATGGGGTTTAGGTATCTGGAGCTACCAGAGGAGTCACTGCTGGAGGATTGTATCTTGCCCTAGTTTAGTTACACGCTCAGAGACAAGACTTTGTATTGAAAAAGTTGGAGTTTTGCTATTGACTTCTCAGTCTATTCAGCCCCCCTCTAGTCTAAAAAAATTGTTTATTATCAAGAGTGTTACCATCCTGGTTGGAATAAAACTGCTGTGTGACTTCTAACTGCATCCTGGCCTTACCAGCTAAAGAAGGAGCAGATCAGCTGGCTTGATTTAATAGCAGTAATGGAGGAATAGATGATGGTGGTGCCTTTTTTTTTTTTGTCTGCCGTGATCTTTAGCTCAGAAGAGCACATCTCTGCTAATTGACTATTAAACAAGATTGCTTGCTGAGGTGCGCTGGCTTGCCATTTCAATCCTTTAAGGAATAAGCCTCTGATCAGCTGCACATAGGGCTCTTAAATATAATCTGCCTAATGACTGGAGGGCTTTGACCTTCTGTTATTAAGGCACTGATGTTTTGGGTTACAAACTAAACCTTTGGGGTGGGGGCCTGCGCAGGGGTGGGGTTTTTTCTGATATGGTAATATTCCAAACAACAAAGCCTGCTTTTTAATCTCAAAGCAAGGCTTGGAAGCAGCACAGAGTCAGTCTAGAGATAAGTCTCTTTTAGCTCAAGATTTCTAGGATTGCACACGTGTTACCACATGCCTGGACCACCAGTTAGATACCTACCTGGCCACGGATCCTTTGTCCCAGTTGCTGTGCATGCAAGTGATGTGTGTTTGCATGTGTTTACCCAGTTTGGAAAAAATTTGAGCCCTGAGGGATTCAAGTTTCCTTTTGTGTTATGAAACAGGCCACGCTGAGAGCCAGCTGAAGCACTGCTCACTGCCTGCTTTGCAGACACTGCAGGCTCCAGGAGGGTTTTGGAGCCCATGCACTCAGTGTTTGAGGAAGGATGGTTAGTCTGCTGTTTAGCAAGGATTCCAACTGCCATTTTAAAGAGCTCTGGTGACAGGCTCCAGAGGAAATCCCAACCCATGCCTGGAAGATAGCAGCAGCTTGGGGTCAGAGTTGGAAAGGGCTGGGCAAAAGGAGGGGCTAGCTGCAAACAGAGGCAGACTGGCTCTTTACCTCTTCAAATCTGTTTTGTTCAGCTGGCACCATCCTCCTCCACAAGTATGGATGCAGGGGAGGAATGTTCCTTGTCATGGCAGGCTTTGGGAACTCCCCCCAGGGTGTGGGGAGCGCACAGATTACTTGGATGCTTTCCGGTCCCGTTTCCCCCCACACCCCAGTTGGCTGATATACATCATCCTAAAGCCTTAATATTGTGTGGCAGCAGGCTAGAAATGGGAAGGGGGACAACACTCACACTTGCTTTGCTGTTTTAGGGTAAATGCTTCAGGAACAGTTGGTATTTCATTGCTGATATTAAACCTGGATGTGGGGAGACAAGGGAGAATGTGGCTAAGGCTGAACACCTGCTTCTGACAAATAATCCACTAGAGACCCTGCAGTAATTTTGTAAATCGCAGGCACATTTTCAGCCTTCCCAGATATATGTACTTCTGAATGCTAATCATCAAATAGCCTAAATTACCGATCCAGCAGATTAATCTATAAATTGAAGTAGGCTTAGAATAGCTGTTGGAGAACAATATTTAGTAAGTGGTATCTAGTTCAGTGCTCTCCATCTCTTGTTGTTCTGACCTGACAAATAACACAATCTCTTCTTTGTGTTATATTAAGATGTGTCATAGGAAGGCTGTTTAAATGGTTTCTTTTTGACCCGTCACGCGGCATGTGTCTGTGGGAGAGAGGGCTCCTGCATGCAGCAATGCTGCAAACAAAGTGGGAGACTGTGAAATGAATGATGCCTAGAGCATCAAAATCCAGCCCGCCTGTTTTCCCTGCCTTTCCTTTTTTGCACTTGTAATCAGAAAATATTGGAGGTTTATTGGATTGCTCATAATAAAGCCTCAAAGCAAGGATCAGCAGTGTGAGCAAGGTATTTCATTTGTTGTAACCTGAAGTAAAGCTGCTCCATGCATGTTCCACTAAGATGAGTCAGGTTGCCACCTCTTTCTAAGGTGACATTACAGGATGTCTGTCTGCAGACTTTGGCCTTTTATTTGGGAGGGGAGAGGAGGGAGTTGGTTTCCTTTGCAGCAGCAAGGGCAAAATAGGCTTTTAATAAAGCTTAAATTCTGCAGCTGCTGGCTAAGTTAATAAAAGAAGTGCTGGCACTCTGTCCTCCTGGAGATGAGCCTTTTCCAGCTCTCTGCCATGACCCAGGGATGTGAGCCATCCCTTCTGGTCTTTTTCCCTTTGTGCCACTTTCTTGGATGAGAATAATGGGAGGGCTTCTTCCCTTGGCAAACCTTTACCTTGCTTCGCCTTTTCTGCTCATGGAGGTGGTTTAGGTTTGTGAATGGAAGGAAAAGAGTCATTGAAGGAGAAGTGCTGTAGCATAGATACCATGGAGGAGACTGTGACTTCTTATTGGGTATAAATGAACTCAAATCCCTGATTAAAGACCCTGAAGAGAACTAGAAACTCAAAAGCGAAGAGATGAGAAAAGGAGGAACTTTATGTATGGTAGAATAACACTTTCCACCAGGGTACATGTGGATCAGCTAAGTGTTGCTGGAGACCTGAGAACATCCCTGCTGAAACACCGGATTACAGTCCAGATACGGGCAAGAACGCTTTGTCCAAATACTACTGTGATTGAGGCAGATAAGGGAATTTTTTTTGTTCATGCAGAAAGCTTCCTGCTTCTTACTGGTCTCCTGGGAGGTTCAGCATGACCTCCTTGTACCTGGCTATTTGAAGAGCCTCATCCTGGTGCTGGAGAGCCCAGTAGCATGAAGTCTGGAGCAGGGCAAAGCATCTCCTTCTCCCCTCCCTTCAAATGTATTTTTCTCCCCCTTTGCTAACAGTAGCCTTTGAAGTTCATTGGAATTGTTCACAAGCAGATTGTCCACTGGAAACCACCAAACATTTTGAGCAGCTTGAGGCATCTGGTGTGACAGGAGAGGACACAGAATACAGACATAACTGGGCGTTTAACATCAGTGAGCACACTGCAGTACCAGTGTCAGGGGATCCCGGGGCAGCTCCTAGGCAGAGTGTGACAGCCTTGGTACAGTTGTCACAGATGAAGTTAAAGAAAATGAGGAATTATGCTATGAGTGAGATTCAGTCTCTTCTCTCTCTTGCCAAGGACTGCTCTCCAGGAGCTGAGAGTAGGCAGAATGGTGAACGACCTGACTCTAGCAGTGTGGGTCGTTGGGTGCTGCATGCTGTGAAGGTTTTCACTAGTCCTTATCTTCGAGTTTTGCCAAGAAACTGGTGCTGGGGGAACAGAATCTCAAGCTATGAGGCAGAAAAACTTTCAATAGGAGATCTGATTGTAATTGAAAAACAAGGAAATAAAACCAGCTTGAGAGGGTGACAAGGTTCAAAGGATTGCTCAGTAGGTTGGGTCAAAGGAAATTTAGCTGTCCTGAAGCAGATCACAGAAACAGCTGAAAACTTGGCTGGACAGAGACATAGAAATGTGGCATAGCCAAGAAAAGCCTTGAATTTCCATGGCACAGTGCAAAGGGCAGGAATCTTGTAGATTAGTTGCTTGGGGGTTCAAAGTGCCTGCCCGAGTGCCCTATCTGAGCCCCTGCCTTCTCTGGGCTTGTGGCATTTTCCTGAGAGCTCACTGCAAGCACTTGTGGTTGAACTACAGTCTGCGTTTCTGAAAGAGGCATCCACTCACAATGGAAAGACTTACAATTTGGGATCCACCACATCCTTTGGGAAGCTGTTCCCATGGTTAATGCATTTACCACGTAACTGTTACAGTTCCCTGAAGGAGTTTGAGTCCTCAGCTGGCAATCTGCCTGCCTTGCTCAGCGCTGCTGCATAGCTCTCTGCCTCCTGAGGCAAAAGTCTTGCTAGAAGGGGACTAAAGGCCTTCCCGGGATCATGCAGGCTCCTCTAGGACAGCCAGGGAACTGAACCTGTTCCCTCCAACCAAGAGTGTGGAGTGAGTTTTGTGAAGCATTAGTCTGTTCATTCATCAGCAGTCCACTGATCTTGTCTCCTCTCTGGATAATGTGTGCCTTACTGGTTTGCCTCAACAGCTGGTAGGTCGTGCAGGATTTGAGAAACAGCTCTGGCATTGTACCAAGCAGAGGCTGTGGGACACTCAGCAGTGAATTCCAGAGATGATGTGTCATGAAAGCCCTGGCCCTGCCAGCCCCTCTGCATGAGGCTGCTGGAGGTAGTGGGAGCCTTGCCGGGTTGCAGTCCCCATGCTCAAGGAAAGCTTTGACTTTCTGAGCAGATTTTGGTAGGTGGATGTTAGCTGCAAAATCTGTTTGGGAGCCTGCAGCTTTGTGTGGGCGGAAGGGAAGCCTTGTGCTTACCCTTCTGCCTGCCTCCAGCTGGAAGGTGACAACTGAGCTTGTGGCTGGGAGAAGTCAGCTGTTTCCATTTTCTTCCTCTGGGGACTTGAAATCTATTTCCAGTGAGGTGGGTCCCTGGGAAGAGGAAGGGCATCTCTTCTAAGTGAGTGCTGCCAAAGCTGAAAGGCACTGGGAGGTGGCCTTGCCAGCCTCAGACATTTAAAATACTTCAGTCAAGCCCTGAAGAAAAACAGAGGATAATCTTAGTATCTCGTCTTACATACATTTTGGGCTCTGCACTGTTATCTGGTTTGTTACTAAGCTTTTCTGTAGCCTTAGAAAGTTGTTGAAAGAACTGAAAAAGTTCTTGTTGAGAAGAAGAGTACATCCTTTTATCAGTTGACTTTCTATTGTCTGTTCTCTCCTAGCTGAACACCATGTTTTATATGGCAAATATCTTTAAAGCTGTTCTTTCCTTACCCCCGAAATACCCTCTTTGATCTGGATCGTTGGGCCAGCTCTTAATCTGGGCTGGAACAGAAGAAAGTAATTGTGATGGATCCCCCAGTGATATTACCCTTCCCAAAAGCAATTAAATGTGATCAAACCCTCATTTTTGTTTTATGACTGCTTGTAGCAGTGCCCAAACATTTATGGTCCCCCAAAGCCCCACATGCTGCCAGGCCAGGCTTTCCACTGGAAGATAATGTATTATATTTATGCTATTGGCTAACTTGCACAACACTGCAGAGCAACTGCTCCACTGGGCTCTAGCTTGTTGCTCGTCGTAGTGGTGCATTTGTGCCATGCAGCCCTGATTCTCCTTCACCCTCACTTAATTTCCTGGGACCTTTCCTCTCTCCTAGGCTGCTGAGCTTTGTGAACATTTGCCAGTGGAAGGCTGTGTATTTGTTTTAATCACATCTATTCTTAAAGCTGTCAGATTAATTGCTGGGCTAGGAGGGGGGTCCCTCTCTGCCTCTGTCCTGCTGTTCTCACCTCATTTTGATCAAAGGCTGGCATTGATGTGATACAGTGGGAAGCTAACCAGGACTAAACACTAAGGCTGTCTAGGAGCCACAGGGACAGACCCAGGGGCTCTGCATTTCTGGGGGGACACTGGGGGTTGTTTTCTCAAGGGTAGTTAGGGTGTTGGATCCTCCTTGCATGGCACACTGCGCTGTAAAGAGCAACCTGGGAGTCGCAGCAGCTGCTCCGCCATCCACACTCATTCACTTTGAAATCCCTTTAGCACTGGAACAATTCCATTAGCAGGACTTCTTAGGCCTGATTTGGAGTGGTTTCTCTGCCGATTGAAACTAAGTCTGTGCACCAGTGTGGAGAGCTCGTCATAACCAAGACATTCCCTGCGTACCTCGGGGCTGCTTGCAGCCGAAGTGTTGAACAAAAGATCTCCTGTTGGACAAAGGAGGAAGGAGTGAGCCTCTGAAGAGAGGAAGAATTTCTCCTCTGTTTGCCAGCAGTTTTTTCCTAGCTATTCTTTTTTTAAGGATTGGTCACCAATTAATCTATGTCGTTTTGCAGACAAAGCTGTCAACATTTTTAAGGTTGCATGGTGAAATAACTTCAGTGCTGTTGGTTCTAGCAGCTCTGAATGTTCTCAAACAAATGCCTTTTAAGATAAAAATGGCCTGTGCTTGATCCCAGCCCAGAGTTGTGGTCGTTACTCTTTTATTTGAAATGTCTCAACTGAACCCAGTGAAGTCAGTGAGAGCTGCAAGTGTTTGAAATCAAGTCACACTTATTTCCATGGCTAAATATGGGCGTAATGCAGGGTGTTACTCTAAAATGCTCCAGCGTGTGACCCAAGTTGAAGCCCAGCAAGTGTGCTGTGTGCCACAGACACTGCCTGAGTAGCTTCTGATGTCTTTCAGGTCACCAACCTGTTGGACCTGAGTACCAAACACATCATGCCGTCTCACTTTTATTTTTTGCTCTTACGTGCTGTTGGGGTATGAGATGCCTCACAGCCACATAGGAGTGTAAGCTCACTGGCAGCTTGCATATGTGTGCATTTCTGCTGATTTCTGTCCATTGGGTCAGAAGTGAAAATGATAGAAGCAGGACACCTTCCTCCCCCACTCCTGCACATTTCCCACACAGTGTGGACTGTTAGAGCTTTTATAAGAGGCATTTCTTGCCACTCTCAGTGGCAGCACTAACATACAAGATTAAATCTAGCCCACCACCTCGGAGTGGGGTAGGTGCACTGGTTCTGTGCTGGTGTAGCAAAATCCATGTGAAACTGACACACTGATTATCCCTAAGTGTTTGAAGAACTTAAGAACAGCATAAAATATATATGAAGAGCATGCATGAGATTTTTCAATAAATTTAATTAATACAAGCAATGCTTTGCAAATTCAATTTAGTCCATGTGGGAACAGTTTGGTGAGTTCTGGTGCATGTGTGCAGTCCTTCAGTGGCAGGAGCAGGTCTGGTTTGTATTGCGTGGATGCTCTGGGTGGAGGAGAGCTCACATGAGGAGTGACTGCAGCTTCCAGCTGGGAAGGGGCAGCTCCATCAGCATTTGGCCACGGCTGCAGTGCTGTGTGTAACAGGGGCGTAGCTTTGGCTGTAGACCAAGCCCAAGTTACAGGTCCTTACCCGTCAGCCGAGCATTAGACAGGGCTGGTTAGTGCTGGCCTGGAGTCCTTAACGTCTTCATAGTATCAGGAGTCATTTGAATGCTACAGCTCTTTCAGTTAGGCTCCCGTTGAACTCCATGCACAGATATTGTAATATAATTGGCTGGCCTGCTGCAAGTGCATTAGCAGAGTCTGCTGCTGAAACAGCCTCTGTCTGTGCTTCGGGCTGGAGGGGAGCCAGAGCGAGCCCTGGGCTCCGCACAATGCCATACTGATTAGGAGGGTGCGAGATTTTGTTTTTGCTAAAATAGTTCTGCCAGTACAGCCCAGAGGGCAGCTGCAGTTACACTGGTACAGAGGGGCCTTATGCTGCTCTGAATTGTCCCTGGCTCTGGGGCGGGTGGGGATGCTGCTGGGAGTACCTTTATCCTGCAGTAACAGCCTGTGCATGGCTGAGTGCTGCCCAGCTTCACGAGTGTAACTTTATTTTGTTGATATCCACCCCATAGCAACTTAGTCTCAAAGGCCAAAGGGAAATATTTTGCTTCCTCTGGCTGTTAGGAAGTGGGTTCTCCATGGCAGCAGTCCCTTCACAAAGGGTTGGGTCTTGAGCAGGAAACCCTGGTCCAATCCCTAATGAGCCCTTCCTGCTGATAAGGGAACCTGCAGGTCAGGGGCTCTGCCTGAGCCCGTCAGCTCCCCAAGAACTGATGTGTTTTTTAATGAGCACGTCCTCCAGAGCCTGTAAAATGAGACTCCAGGCCCTCCAGAGAAGTGGATGCAGACCTAGGTGCCACAGAATGGGACCTGCCTGAGGAAAGGCCAGCTCTGGCAGAGCTGTGCACCTGTGATACTGCTGCTCTGTGACATTCCTGAGCTGGAACATCCCATCCCTCCCCTGCTCAGCAAGTTTGCCTCTTACTGTATGTGGAGACCCAACACTGGTTTTATTCCTGGAATAACTGTATTCATGTGTGCAGTATTATGTCTGTTTACAGCTGGGTTGTCCCCAGTTTGGGAAGTGGACTGGAGAATAAGGTGCTGTCCTGTTTTGGAGCAAGGAAGCTCTTAGGTCTCTTTTTCCAGCTTTGCACTTTGGAAAGGCCTATCCAGTACAGTCCATGACATGAAGATAGGATGAAGTATTTCTCTCTGCTAGCAGCCCATGGCATTGTGCTCTGCAAGCCCCTTCACCAGCTGCTGTGTCAGTTTTGCTGTTCAAAAGCCAGTTCCATGACACTTATTTCCCTCTTCAAGGTGAAGTGCACTCCGCCAGAGCAGCGTTGCACAACTCCTAAAGTCGCACTTAAACTCGCTGTGCTGGATTAATAACAAATCCAGCAATAAACTTGGACTACTAGAGCACTGCCCTTCAACAGGCCATTGCGTGCTGCTCTTACTGGGACTTGGGAGTGACATGGTTTTTTCCCCTGTGACAAATCTTTGTTCCCCCACTGACTATATTTAGACACAAATACATCCACAATCAACTATGCCCATGGCAAGTTGTGCAACTGCCTGCAGCAGCCCTCACCAGGGCAACATCACGTGGGCTTTTATTCTGTTGCATCTGCCCTTTCCTCTCCACGCTGATGGGAAACGTGTCATCTCGGCCAGGCTTCGATTGCTGCTGGGGTGGAGTGGTCTGGCTGTCCTTGCCTGACTGTGCCTTTTATCCCCATCTTAAGCTTTTCAACATAAAACCTGGCTGTGGAAAGGAGAGCTATCACTCTCCCTTCTGGAGAGGTTACACCTCCTCTTCTGTCTTTCTACCACATTGCTGTTTGAACACTAGTGTGCTTTAGTTGTGATCCTCCTCAAGGATTGCCTCCTTGACTCAATGGAGCCAGTGTCAAAGACTTCCTGTGAGTAGAAAGAAGCTGTGAACATCACTCTTCATGTAGGGGTCCCCACCGTGAGGCTGTCTGAGGTCTTAGGGAGAATGGGGTGGCATTAGAAATCAGAAAGGACCTGGGGCTCGGCTTAGCTCTTGTGATTGCAAAAGCAGTGATGACAAAGCAGCTTAGGGTTAGCCTGGGTTGGCAAGCCTGAACAAAAGCCTGAGAAAAGTTAACTCACACTATCAACTCGAGTTAAAACACCCATTTCCTTGTTCCTTATAAGTACTTGAGGCTGGTCCTGCTGCAGTCAGACCATCCTCCTTTTGCAGGGATGCAGTCAGGGCATTTTCACTAGGAACTGACTCCTGTCAGTGAAGCCCTCCGTGCAGCAGAAGTCAGTCTGCCTTGGTCTGCTAGCAGGATCACAGGCGGGATAATTCCCATTTTCCTCCTGCACTTGCATCTCTTGCTGCCTTTGGACACAGCTGCCTGCTTTGCTGTGCCCTGTAGCACCATGCAGTGGGTTTTGTCCCAGCTGTGGCTGCTTTTCCACAGTGGTTTCATGCATGTTGCTCTTCAGAGTGCAGGAAGTTTGACGGCCCTCACTACAAAGATACAACCCTGTGTCAAAAATCCTCACTACTCCACTTCAGGCAGGTTCTGTGGCTCGGTTTGTGTGTGCTTCAGGGTGTAAATGCTGGGTGCCTGCTACCAGCTCAGCAAGTGGAGCATATGGACAGGCACCGCTGGGTTGGCAGTGATTTCCTTGGGCTGCACCGCCCTGGCTGGGTGGTAGGAATCTGTCAGTCCTCTCCCTGATAGCCTGCCTTGGGCAGTACCCTCCAAATGGGATCATCGCCAACCCTCCAGCACCATCCACCCTGCTTTTATCTTCATTTCCTCCTTGCTTGCTTTTTTTTTCCACCTGGGATTTCAGTGTTTGTTTGTTTGGTGTTAGGGAGGCTTTCTTGTTTGCTTTTGTAAATACCTGTTGTGACAGGCAGAGCTGAGAACAAGCCAGGCTGCTCTCTGCATCCACCTGACAATGCCCAGTAGGGGACAGGGGGGAAAAGTAGAAATGGGGTTGGGTTTTTCCTGGGAGACTTTCTGTCCTTGGCTGGTTGTGTGGGGTGAGGGATGAGAAGAGCTGGTCAGTTTTAGGTTCTGAAGAACAAGACCTGTTATATCATTCTGGGGAAGGTTTCTGCAAGCTGGCAATACCAGGCACTGTCATTCTGCTGCTGTCTGCTCCATCCAGCCAGACCATCCTGACCTTAAGGAGCAGATGGCACCGCGCTTGCCTTCCTGACATGTGCCCCTCTTGTTCCCTGCCAGCGTTTTCACTCCTCTGTTGAGGAAGATGGTCTGGGAGTGAACAGCAGAGCTGGCACATGGGCCACCACCCAGGTCTCTGCATGCATCCTTCTCAAGCATTCTCACTCCCTTGCACGTAGAAGGAAGGACAGCAGGGCAAGTGATCCGTGGTGCTCTGGGCAGGAATCTTCCACTTTATTAAAATGAAAGTATTTACTGGCTGCATCAGTTGCCCAGCTGTGGTTAGTTTGCATGAGAACCATTTCCTGCAGTTAAGGAAACTATTCAGCTTTACAGCAGATCGTGGAAGAAAGAGATACTACTATGTCCAAAATCTTCTCTTTGCTGAGTGGGCAAGTTTCTCACCTGAATCCCTGCCATCAAAGCACTTGGGGTGACAGGAACAGAGCTGCCATTGCTGTGCTGCAAGTAAATACCACAAGTTCCAGCGAGGAAGGGAGGGCAGCAGGAGAGCCAGGGCTGGGTGGTCAGGATGATGCTTTAAGGGCTGCGGGGCCTGAGATGCCATCTTTCTGCACTTGGTGACATTTACTTGCCAGCACCCTGTCCTGATGGTGGGATCTGACATGCTGCTCAGCGCTGCAGGGAGCCAGCAGGGAAGTGGTTGGTGTTGTAGTGCATGTTTGAGTTGGGTTCTTCTGCTTGAAGCCATTGGAAAGCCATTCAGGCACGCTGGAGGTCTGGGAATGGAAGCCTCCTGCTTGTCCTCTTCTGCCAGACATCATAAATGCACTCTCCCTTGCAGTAGTCTCATCATCTAACACACAACAAAAACTATCCATCCAAGTTCTGAACCTTGCTTGAAAGTGGATTTTTATAGGTTGTAGGTGTAACCTGCCTTTTAAAATGGTAATTGGTAAAGATGATCTCTGATAATCTGCTTCCAAGATCTGGGGCAGAAGGTACGGGGGCTTTCCTGGCCTTTCAAGATTTCCTACTGATGAAATCATGTCATCTCTGTGAATCCACGTTTATTTCTGCAGAAGGAACGATTGCTCTGCAGTGCCTCACAGAGAGTCACCAGATGTTTTGGATGGATGCTAGAATGTGGTGGAGTGTCCAGCACTAGATTGTCCCTGCTCTGGGAGGTGCAAAACCCTGCAATCAGGCCAGAGAAGTTGCCCTACTCTGTTGTCTTGTCTCCTCTACCCCATAGCTGCAAGGATATGCAGGATGTGTTCAGGATGCCTTGGTGGAATCAGCATAATCTAAAAAAATACTATTCTTGGTCCAAGGCTTGCAGCAGCTGCTTTGTCACAAGACCCTCATTGGCAGAACAGGTTATTTGCCACTGTTTAATTGGGGCTCAGAGGGCTAGGTTTCATTAGTGGGGGGGAAACAAGCAACTCGTTTGTGATTTGCATACTCTTCTGTGTGTTTGCTCACACTATTTCCCCAAAATGTGGCATAACAAGAAGAGGGGTGAGGGAGCATTGGAGTGTTAGCTAAGAATCAGTAATATCCTGTTTTGTGTTCAGCGTTTTCTTCTTACAAATTGAGCCCTTCTTAAAAGTATTGATAGATTATAGAAGCAGGGCCTTCCTGCTACAGAAGCTGTTATCCACAACCAGGAGGATACTACAAGGTGGATGGAGAAGCAGCCCAGGGTCTGTGGTCTGTGGAACCAGCAGAAATAGAGCAGCAACAGAAAGAGAGGGTTTGAGATCCCCAAGGGTGGAGGTCAGGCTAAAGCTCCTTGGCCAACATTTGAGTAAATGTCCTTTGGGCTAAATTTGTTCATTGGGGTTGGACTTGATCTGTCAGCTCCTGCAGTCAGACCCTGCTGGTCCCTGCCTGCTTCTGGCCAGTTGGTCCCTGCCTGCTTCTGGCCAGTCACTTTGATCTCCTTTGGCCAGCTGGTGCTGGTTCAGCTGCTAAATGGTCTCCATAGGTATTTCACAAAGACAGGAGGTGCTTTCCCTAGTGTGTTCCTCTTCAACAGCTGCAGCATGGCTGTTGTGGATAGGAGAGGCTGATTCGCAAAGACACCCGAGATCTGCTGTGTCAAGGGAAATGTGAGGGCAAACAGGAGGAGCAGCACAGAGCTCTGCCTTTGGATAGCAGGAATGTTCTGCATGGATGGAGGAAGGAAGGAAGTGGCTTGGCAGCAGTGGAGCAGACAGATATCTCGGTGAATCACAGGTTTAACATGAGTCACTGGTGTCACACGGTTGTGAAAAGGCACACGTCACAGGGGGCTGTGTAAGGAGCTGCGTGCTTCCCAAGGCATCCGAAGCATTCCCCCTGCTCCCAGTGCTGGTAAATCCCTCACTCATGCTATTCCCATTTTGGATGCTGTGTTTTGAGGAATATATGGGCCAATAGCCGGGAGTCCATGGAGAGCAGTGAGAGCGGTCAGAGGGCTGGAAACCATGAGGCATGAGAAAAGCTTGAAAGGACCTGGGATTGTTTAGTCTAGGAAAAAGCAAGCTGGAGGGGGAGCAATATGAAAAGCTTTCAAAGACATAAAAGGCTGCTGCGAAAAGTGAGGGAATGATCTGTTCTTAAGTAGCTACTAGGAAGAAGATACCAAGTCATAGGCTGAGCAAGGAAATTCAGTCATTGGGGAAGACTTACATAAGTGAAAGGCTGATGAAGTACTGAAGCCTCAGTGCATGTGGGATTGGTGTCAGGAGACCTTCAGAGCACCCGACTCTGGGTGAGTGGGAGAGGAAAGCCATCTTGCTTTGGCTGGTGGGATGCACTATGAGACCTTTGTAGCCGTGTTCCCAATTGCTGGAATATTATTTTCTAAAGCATGTGATGAAGTCTGCCTCTTTTAAACAGGTACACATTTCCCAGACGCTGCTGACCTTTGTGTTACAAGCCATCAGGGATTACATGTGGCAGTGACACTTTTATCGCTGCCATAGCAGCAATTCTCCAAGCTCCTGGTCAGGCTGCAGACTTGCACCAAAATGGAGGGGAAGCCTCATTGTTAAGGACAGGGATACAGAGCGTGTTCACCTGCAGTGGGACAGCAAGGGAGCCCATGGCTTGCTGCTTGTCCCTGTGTATGACCACGCCAGATGATGCATAGGCACAGTCCTTGTCCTGATGATATTAGATGGTGCAGGGGAATCCCCCCACCAAGGCAGAGCTCCCCAGCACTTTTTCTTTGCTGGTTCAGGGGCAGACTTTGGCCGTGCTTTTTAATTGTGAAAATTCAGAGCATGTCTTTGTGTCCTAAATAGGCGATTGTCCTGATCCTCATCCCTGGGATCCATTATGTCTTAGCAAATTACTTTCTCTCTTTTAAATGCCTTAGTGATTAAAGATGCCACAGCAGATACCCTTAATGAGTACAAAAAGGGTAATAATTCCTCTTGTTGGCACTGAATGCAATTAATCAGGCCCCTTTACTTGCTTTTTAAACAGATGAGGCATTTAAGGCCAAGCAAGTTTTTAATTGGACTTTAATGTTTCTCATTTACTTCATTTTGGCACAAGCATAGGAATTCCCACCCCCAGGTTTGCTGGATTTATTCAGAGTGATAAAAGGCTCAGCGTGGAGTGAAGGCTTAGCAGCAGACTCAAACATGTCCTTCAGCCTGTGCTTGGCCCCATTGCCTGGCCCAGGCTTGGTCCTGCTGCAGCAGCACAGAATTGTCTGGACAGGAGCAGAACCAGGTTATCCAGCCCAGAGCCAGTTTGCAGCATGGGGCTGACATTGGATATTAATATTTCTGGAGTAGTCACCAACACAAGGGTGCAACATAGCCTGCCCTTTTTTGTGAGGTTCCCTTGCCTTGAAGGAACTTTTGACTTGTATCCTTGTGATTATCTGGATGCCCTTGATGGAGGTCCATATCATAGCCCAGACTCTGTAGCTTCAAACATGGGGTGAATTATGTGTTTTAAGCTATATTCCTGAGATCCATGGCCAAGAGGGCATACAGAGGCCTTGAGCACCGTTATAGATGGATGTGTGTATCCAGATGTTATTAATTTATGCCAGGAATTGCCATGGGAGAAAAGATACATGATGAGCAGCCCTCATCTGGTTTGCAGCTCCTGCTCCCTGAAGTCAGCACCATCTCTTCTTCCACCTCTGGCCGTGAACCATCTTGCCTTTGGCTTCCTTCCCTCCCATCTATGCTCCACTGTGGTTTGGAGACAGCAGTGGCCTGTTAGCCCATCCCAGTCTGTGTTTCATGCAGGGATGTGTTCGGCAGCCCAGCTTGGCCGATTGGGCCCTGTCCCAACTCAGCTCTTCCCCACCAGCAGCCGACAGCTCAAGGTTCAGCCAAAAAGGCATCAGTCTCAGCGTGTGTGAGCCTGCCTCTGAGCCTGCTTGTCACTCTGCAGGGCAGGGATTCCTCTAAGATCCCAGAACTTTCAGTTAGGTTTTTCCAGGTGTGTGCTGTGTCCTTTGCAGTCAGACCTGTCTGTATGTCAACTGACAGTGGCTGTGGGCTTCCACCCACAGAAAGGCCAGTGGGTGCAGATGAGCTGCGAGTGCCCTTGGACAGATGAGATGGCTCTTGGGTCATTGGCCAAAAAACTTTTTTTTTGCCCCAAAAAAATATGTAGGAGAAATCTAGGGATAAGGGACAACACCCTCCATTTCTACATCCCTGCTTTTCCCACTTCAAAGGTAGGAAAATCTGAAGCCCAAGTGTGTCTGGAAAGTTAAGTGTATTCAGAGAAATGTGTTATTGAATACCTTGTGTTAATTTAAACACCTTCTGCCTACCAGGCTTGGGGCAGAGGAGCTTTGCCAGCTGGATCAGCCACAGCACTTCCCTAGATCTGTTTCAGGGCATCTTTAAGGCCTCCCAGTGCAGCCTAAGGAACTGCTGTGCACGACCACCAGTCTCTGCTTTCCAGGCAGCTGCGCAGCAGGGAGTGCCATGGGGGATGCTTGCCTGACATTTTATTTGGTTTGTCCTTATTCTTTGTCATATCTCCTCTCCTCTGACTCCCTCACATCTTGAACACGCATCTGATACTGGGTTTGGTGGTTGAGCAAGGCTTGCGCAGTCCTGGGTAGCCAGATGTGGGAACCAAGTTTCTTCCAGTTTTACCTTGTGCTGAGAACATCTTTGCCCATTTTGCCCCCTTACACCACTTTCCTGCTACCTCAGATAAGGATACCTAGAGCTATCATGCCTTGAAAAGTAAGGGAGAATTGGAGGCTGAGCAAGGATCAAGGTTTTATTGTGTGATCGTGGTGTGAAGGGCTGTAGACATTTTGATGAGATGTTTGGGGATAAAAGTGAATCAAAGAGCATCCAGCTTGTTCTGTGTACCTGCAGAGTGAAAAACTGCTGGCTGTTGGCCTGTGCTCCAGCTGTGGGCAGGGGCTGAAGGAAATAGAAGGGCCAGGTCCTAGGACATTTCTGCTCCTCTGGCTGGTATTTAGGAGGGGCAGGCAGCCTTATTCAGTTGCTATGGAGCCTGCCAAGATGTCCTTAATCCCAAATATATCTGTGTCAGGAAGCTGCAACCCCAAGTGACTCTAGCCAGTCATTCTTTCATTGAGAGTCTTCTGGCTGAGGCTTACAGAGTTGTCATTTTCTTTGATTTAATTCCATATAAACTGCAGAATTATTTTCCTTTAGAGGCTTGCAAATTACGGAAGCATAAACCATGCTAATGATCCGATAAGGACAACTTTGGATACGTTCCCAAGAACGGCTAACCCTGGGCAGGAGTGAGCTCAGAGAGCACTGATGGAGAGCAATTTGCCATGCTCACCTGGCTGCCTTCCTTGGGCCCCCCTTCCCAAATTCCTTCATCTCTCAGGAACGAGAATCATTTCCTCTCTGGCTTCTTGCAGAGGCAAAGGCCCTGCAGACCTGAAGTTATCTCTGGAATGTGTGTAAACACGAGTTCAATGGGATGCTGTTTGCCCCCCATTCCTGGGGGGGGGTTTAAGAAGGGTTAATACAAGTTTGTTTTACGGGTTCCTATCCCTGAGAATTGTCTTCCTTGGAGGGCAACCCGGCTGACCTGAGCCCCTGTGTATGCATTTCCCAGCAGAAAGGGGAGATTAGGGGGCCCCACCACACGGGTGGGATTTCACTCCTCTAAGAACAAGGAGATGAAAGACCAAGGGGTCTTCCTGCCAAACAGGGACCTGGGAGACGGTATGGGATCACAGTGCACATGCACTGGGATTCAATGTGCAGCTAAGAAGATTTAGGTGATGCTTGGACAGAAACAGATCAGGAGAAGGGTGGGGGCTACAGGCAGTTCTGTGCTACCATCTTCAGAGAGCATTGAAACATGAGCAGGGGGACTAAACCTTAGAAGTGACGTATGGGCTGGGACAAAATGCATTTCAATGAGAGGCATAAGGAGCTCTATCTGTTTGCATAAAAAAATTCAGATGTAAGTTCATTAGTGGTGTACAAGTACGTCACTAATGAGACTTGCCTGGAGACCAAAGCGTTCTTGGATTTAGAATAAGCAGCAGCAACCAGAACCTAAAGCTAGAGAAAATCAAGGATTAATACCAATGAAATGGTTAATTCCTAGATGTGTTGTCAGCAGTGGTGACGCACTGAGGCTGGATGCCTTCCAGAAAACAACACTTTAACTGAAGACAAAGAACCAGACTTAGCACAGAGGTGATCAGTGGAATGGCTTGGCCTGGTATATACAAGGGGTCAAACTAGATGATTTAATGATCTCTTTTGGCCTGAAAGCTCTCTGTTCCCTTAAGAAGATAAATGAAAAAGCCCTTTCACAAAAACCAAGCACTTGAGATATGTGTGTAATGAACTCTGCTGCTTCCAGGGGAGCGGCAGAGCAGGATCTGCAGGAAGCGTGACCTTGCCGCCTGCAGGCTGCCTGGGGTTGGCGGCCCTCTGTTTGGTGGCAGTGGGTCGCCACCATCGAGGCCACCACTCTGACACATGATGTTGCCATCTCCCTGAATTTACCCAACATTTGCTCCCTAATCTCTGTCAGGGTGAAGAGGCCAAGCGGTATGAGTAGCCTCTTGGGGAAGATTGGTGCCAAAAAGCAGAAGATGAGCACACTGGAGAAATCTAAACTGGACTGGGAGAACTTCAAGGAGGAGGAGGGGATTGTGGAGGAGCTGGCAATCCATAACCGAGGGAAAGACGGGTAAGAGGGACTTTACCTAATAGTAGTCCAGCACTTCCCACCACTTCCTTTTTATGTGGGAAGCCCATTGCTGGCTACAGAGTTCAAAAACCCATGGGATTTCTTAAGGATTTATTCTAGGGATACATAAATCCAGTAACTGCTGTAAGCATCACAGGGAGACAGGTAAGTCTGCAAGCACCTCTGCTAAGAGCCTTGTTGTGAGTTCTCTAAGTCCAGCCAATGTCTGGCTTTATCATCTTTTCTGCTTGTGGCACAGAGCATGAACCAGTCTAATGCAGCCATCCCATGAGGAAACACTACTGCTTTTGGCCTGTTTTCTTTTTTTGAATTTAGGAGGTTTTTATGCTGTTCTTCAAATGACGCATTTCAGCTGCATCTGTCCTCCCTCCTCCCGCATAAAGATTTATGTAAACCCAGAACAGCTGGCAAGGTGCGTTAAGGATTATGGCAGCGCTGGGCGTTGGTTGTGTGCATCAAGCAATGTTCACTCCAATGAAGTTAATGGAAGTATCGTAAAAGTAAATGGCAATGCTGTAAATAAAAGAGAAAGTTAATAACATGCACTGCAGGGAGTGATAATGAGATCAGAAGCAGCATTTCCAGTACAAGTGCTTTGCTAAGCTCTGGGAAAACATAACCAGCTTAGTGGACAGCTCATAAAATGTATATTTTATTATAAGCTGTTCTTTTACTCCGCAGGAAAAACTCAAAGCTTCTGCGTTCCAACAGATCGGTTTTTCTGTTTTAAACAGGTATTTTATAACTGTCAAATAGGTATTTTCAGTTTGGTCTTACACCCTTCCACAACACACCTTCTCTATCAGATCTCTCCTGACCTGTTTCTGGTTCCATGCCCTTGAACAAGTAGAGCAGTTTAGTCGGAGTGCTGGAGAGGGGCAGCTGTTCCTCCAAGATCCCTGAAGTCCAAGGAGGTGAATGATTTACACCACATACAGGTGTGGCAGAGCAGTGTTTTGTGCCATCTCTTGTGTGCCCAAACCCAGTATGTCGACTGTTCTTGGCCAGTGCTGTTTCCTTTCCCACCCCATTCAAGCAGGACAGCTTGCTCTTCATGCCTGGCAAACCTTTCTGCAGACTCACGTAATGGTCCTTGAAGGCTAAAGAAGGGATCAGCACATGGAAAAGATGAGCAAAGCAGAGCAGCATTTTTAAGAGCATCTTTAATCTTGGACAGCTTTGGGTTTTGCTGCCTGTCACATCCCAGGATAGAAAATCTGCTGAGCTCTTGGCAAGAGGTTTTTGTCATTAAACAAATGAGGAACATAATGCCAGGATAACTTTAGACGCTCCTTACGAATATGTTTATACTAGTCAGGCATGTAGTGTGAGGGGATCAACGGAGTATCTGCTCACTAGGAATTACTTCCACCTTCAAGGTAAAGGGAGAAGGGAGGAGCACCAATGGAGGCACAGCCCACTGCATTTCTGCTTACAGGCCACCTCAGTGTTAAGGGTGCAGTACCGTCACAGAGCAGCCAGCCCGCCTGGGGGGCAGGTCACACAGACACAGCTGCTGCCAGCCTCAGGTCATTTCACAGGAGCCTGTTGTGCCTTCTGCAGCTGCCTCTTCTCCTTTAATAATGTCAACCGTGCTCACCCTTCAGTGGGCAATCATTTACACATCTCTATAAAAATTGTAATGAGCTGTTGTTAACCCTTCAACCCAAGCAGGCGAGAGCAGGGCGCTGCCTTTAATCCCCGGTGCTGTTAGAAACCTCTGCTCCCCACGTGTTCTGCTGTGTGACTGTAAATGCCTGACAAGGAAAGCTACAGCCCACTCCTGGAGATGTTTGCTCGATGCCACACGTCCTGTGCACTTATAGAGATGGTCCATGTGTGTCTCAAGGAAGGCAGGAAGCTTTACGCTTTGCTCGGGAGGGAAGACAGGCTAAACTTCTTTTTTGTGCTAACCCTGTAGAAGTTGCTGCAGCCCAGAGCTCCTCGTACCTCCCTGGCCCTTCTCCAGCAGCCACACATGCTTGGCCAGAACACTGGCAATCAGTGGAGCAGTGGGGCTGTGGCATCTTTCTGCTGCCAGTGCTGGTTATCAGCCATCCACAGCCTGGGCCTAGAATTCCCAAGACAGAGGGGACATGTGCTGCCCGATGGCTCTGTCCTCCCTTGCCTCTGATTTTCCACCCCTTGTACCGCCAGCTCCCATGAAGTGATTTGCATTTCCTTAGGAGTAGAATCTGGGCTTTTACAGCCTGGCTGTTCAGGTCCTGAGGGCCTGTCCTGGATTTGACAGGAGAAGCTGGAGTAAGGAGCAGAGGCAGCTATCCCCTTTGCTGTTCATCTCTCTGATGTGCTTTATAAATGGAAATGTGTAGTGGCCTCTTAATTGGGCCACCTTTGTAGGGCAGCCCTATGGGGGAGCAGCCAGCCCCATGCACTCCTGCACCGGGTGACTGATGGTGACTGACAGGGGACAGGCAGCACCACTGAGACCCTCCCCAGAGCAGCTTGCAGCTGCCCTTGTTAGCAGAGACAGCCTTGCTCCCAATGGATTTACTTTGCTGTGCCGTGGATCACAGCTGCCGTGTTTCCAGGCGGGTTGATAATTTACAGGAAGGTATTGATTCAGGTAGCAAAGGTTGTTTAGACAAGCTCAGGACGGGTATTTGTGCCTCGCTCACGCACTTTGCACCATGTTGGGTGGCGCCTTGGCGTCGGCTGCACGGAGCTGGCTGAGCACAGAGAGAGCTGCAGCTCCAGCACAGGCTTCAGAGCACAGAGGGGCTTGTGCCGACCCTGCAGCTTCCATCTGCACCTCCAGCCCCTGTGTGCCTGCAGCACAAGCCGGCCAGGCCCCACAAGCCCCGGGGTATGCCCAGGTAGTGCCTGGGAGGTCTGCTCTGTCACCTACAGCTCTTTGCTGTGGCCAGCCAAGGACAACGCCATGGGATGACGTCGCAGTTCCTCCTCCATGCAGCGCTGCTGGCTGCAGCTGTGAGACCGCATTCCTGGTTCATGATCCATATCGATCCCCCAGGAGCTAGGCCCTGCCCACCAGAGAGGCACAGCAGTCAGGGAGGAGGAGGAGGAGAAAGACTGACTCCTTGCTGGGGTTGATAGATGGGTGTCGCAGAGGGGCCAAAGGAGCTTCAGATTCAGCAGGTTGGGCTGTCACTGCCCAGGCCATTGGGGTGTTCCCAGATGAACATCAGTAACTCCTGTCCTTGTCTTCCCAGCTGGGGTTGTGGTTGGTGTTTAGCAGTGGAGGGGGAGAAAAGCCACATGCCCAACAATATGACACTGAGCACATACAGCGTGACCCCTCAGCTTCCTTCCTGTGGCCTCTCTGAGCCCAGCCCTAGGAGCCGGTCACCTCCCTGCTTACAGGGATGAAGGGAAGCGACACTCCCCTGCCTGCCTTTCCTGAACCAGTGTGGGGAGGGGGCCTCAGTGCACAACCCTCCTCCAATGGCGAGGGGCAGGGGCCACAAAAATACCTCCTCCCAGCCAGCTCTTGTTCTGCATTGCGCCATGCTGGTCCTGCCCCTCGCAGCCGGCGGAGATGAGCTGACCCAGTTGTGTCAGCACGAGACGGGCTGGAGCTGCGATGGGAAGGGGGTGGCAGCAGGGATGCATAGGGCCGTTCACCCGCTTGGGGGAATTACTCGCTGAAATGAATCTGGATTAATTCATTTCCAATGATGACTGGATGGGCAGGAGTGTCAGGGCTGTCCCTTGCAGCAAGGGCAAATGCTCCCTGCTGGGAACACATTCAGTACTGGTTCGATAGTTGTAGAATAAAGAATTGCAGAATCACGGAATGGTTCATGTTGGAAGGGACCTCTAAGGGCCAACTAATCCAACCCCCAGCAGTAAGCAGGGATTCTTTGTCTAGATCAGATTGCTTAGAGGCCCATCCAGCCTGACCTTGCAGGGACCTCATCACCAAATGTCCATCTGTCTCAGAGAGACCACTGATAGGAGAGGCCTTCAACCTTCCCATGCAGGTTTGGGCACCTTCATGCACCCTGCCAGCCACCAAGCAGCCTGGAAAACCTGCAGAGCCTGAGATGCTCATCTTCCCTTTGGCTTTGGTCTTGCTTTCAAGCAGTGGGCTGCTCTGGTGAGCAGGAAAAGCAGTGACTGACAGAACAGCCAAATTCAGTGGTTCCCTGTGCATCTTGCACACGAGTTTAATGACCTTGTGATGGCAGTCCAGTGTTTGCCACCCTGGAACAAATGCAGAACAATTGTGATGATTCAATTACAGCTCCTGTTTTGAATTGCAATTTCACTCCCTCTGTAGGTTAATTAGTAGCACAGCCCCGGGCTGTCTGTGGCAAGGGTTTGCAGCAAAGTACATTAAAATTCAGCTGCATGCCATTAATGAGCAGCAAGGTGCTTTTCCAGGTGCAGGCGTGCCTTCTTCCTCGCAGCACTCAGGTGCTGTGCTGAGGGGCAGCACTAAATACTCAGTGGTGGTTAGGAGCTGGTCTGTGGCTGGGAAGCCCCTGGCCTGCATCCCTGAGCTGCTGCAGGCTTGCTGGGTGATGCTTTTTGCATCCCTATTGCTCCCTGTGCCTGTTCCTGGCTTGTATCGTGGGCCTGTGAGCTTGTATTGAGGGTTGTGGTTGGGTTTGAGATGCTTTGCTGGGTGGTGCAAAGGCCTGCTCTGATTCCCTTCAAGGTGTCTGTGGAGGACATTTCTCAGCTGTAGGAGAAGAGCTGGAACCAGAATCAGCCAGTTCAGTTCTCTAGCCTGTGGAACCACCAGACCTTTGGGAGTCCTCCAGACGACAGCCAGCAGGCCACAGAGCAGTTCTGGTGTCCATAGGAGATGTTCAGTGGAGTGATCAGTTCATGGAAAGAGAGGGAGGCAGGTGGTGGTTTCTCTCTCTGCTTGTCTCTTCAGGTGGGGTTTGCCCCAGGCTGGGAGCCCCACAGCTGCCACGGGCACTGCTCACAGCCTCTGCCTCTGCCTCCCTGCAGGTACATCGAGAGGAAAGCGTTCCTGGAGCGTGTGGATCACAGGCAGTTCGAAATCGAACGCGACATCAGACTGAGCAGGATGAAGCCCTGACGTGCTGGGGGTGGCCGTGGGGGATCCTGCCCCCTTCTGTGCCCCAGGGCTGGCTTGGGGCTGCCAGCCACCAATGACCACCAAGCACAGAAACTGTTCTCTACCCAAGACTCAGCCTGTATGTCTCAATATACAGGGTTTTCCTTTTACTGTAATAGTTTGGGGAGGTTATTTGTCAATGGGGGCACTTTGAGGGTTAAATGGCCCAGCAGGTGATAGAAGATGCTGGTGTAATTCTGGCAACAACTTTTCCAAGGAGAAGAGGTGATGGCACCCATCCTTTACCAATCCCAGGTGCTTCTGGCAGCAGGAGGAGCCGCCAAGGCTGGGAGAGTACTGGCATGTTTGGTGGTGAGAGTGGAGCTGCAGGAAGGTTTCATGGCTGCTGTGCATACGCAGGCTGTGGGCTGGAGCCCTTCTCCGTGCTCTGCCAGCCCCGCAGCACTCCCTGCCCCTCCGCCCTCTGCTCCTGTCCAGACAAAGCCAAACTGTCTGTACTTGTTTGTGGGGTCTGATGATGCTGGGGGTGAAGAAATCCTTCCTTGTTCACGCTGTCAAGAAGATGGGAGCAGCTGCAGCAGGCAGGAAGGGCCAGGATCTGAGTGTTCACGTGAATAAAGTATTCCATCCCAACACTCTTGCATGCTGGCAGTGTGGTTTGTGTGGGAAGCAGAGGACAAAGAAATTAAGGATCACATAGAGTAAGGAGTGTTTGACTGCAGTCCTAAAAACCTCTCTCAGAAGTGCCCAGTGTGTGCCCTGATAGCAGCCTGGGGGTCAGAGCGTTCCCTCCTCAGTATTGGGGCTGGAGGTGCAATGAAATCCAGAACTGGGGGTGACAAGGTCAATGTAGTCCTGTAGCAGTGCTGCAGGAGTAAGGAAGCCCATCCAAAGTGTGGCCACGCAGGGACTAAGTGCAGCTGCCTGGAAGGGCAGGCCAAGGCGCCTGGGTGTGGAACGAGCAGCCGGAGCTGCAGACCAGCAGTGCACCGTCATCCTGGCCATCCCTGCTGGCCTTGCTCTGGGGGAGTTGGGCAGCTCCCAGTGTCTGGCCTCTGGATATCCTTGGAGCAGAGGTACTCACCAGCATTTCCCCGCAGGATGCTCTGGGCCTGCTTGGTGGGGCAGCCCACGCTGGTGCTGTGCCTGGGGAGAGCAGCACAAGCCCCATCCTTCCTGCCCCCCGGGTGAGCGGTGCCATCGCTGCCGATGGCCCCTTGCCCGCGGCTCTGAGCACGGTCTGAGCCTTGAGCTCATGTGTCCACTGCTGAGTCAGCCCCTGCTCTGTGGCTGTGCCGCAGGATAGACGAGAACAAAACACCACGTGCTCAGGGGAGCTGCAGCCTTTGGCGCCCTGTTCTGTACAGAATCAGCTGTAATGGACCTGCTTGAACAAGCCTGAAATTGGACAGAAACAAAACAACAGAGTGATGACATGTTTTCATCTCCAAACACTTCCAAGCCAGTTGCTGCTCTGGCTTAGGTTGCAAAAACAACCAGAGTCTCTGTGCAGGGCACTGTTGGGATATCTCAGCTTGGGACTCCTGAGTGGCAGTGAGTGGCCCTGGCTGGACCTCAGTGGAGCGAGGCAGGTGCTTCTGCAGTAGCTGGGCTGCTCTCCTGCTTGGAATGGTAGTGCTGGACCATTTCCAGCGCCTTTTCTCCTTGTGTGCTGTCCTGCCCTCCTTACAGGGTCCCTCCCAACAGGGACCCCAAGGCAGCCCAGGCTTGTTTTGCTGCAGATCCCCGAGGATGGTGAGATGCCGAGGCAGCCACAAGCAGGGCTGGGAGGGCTGGGCCTGCTGTGAGTGCTGAGCAGGCAGCCAGGGAAATTATTTTCCTTTTGCTCTTCTGTTCTGCCCTGTGTCCCCCATGATCCTGATGCTGGACAGAGGCAGGGAAGGGTCACCCCTGCAGAAGCTGGGTCCCCGTGGCACCTGGCTTCTGGGGGCTGACAACCGAAACCTTTGCTGCAGCATGAGTATCCCTGCTGCATTCTAGGGCCCTTTCTGCTCCAGCAGCTCAGCAACACCAAGTAGGTAAGAAATGGAAAATAATTCTGTGCATTGTATTATGAGCAAGAGTAGAATGGAGATGCAACAAGTACCCTTGGAGATCCCAAAGGCCAGAGGCGCCAAACCCAGCCTTGTTTTTAAAAGTGTTAAAGAGCTCCAGGCTGTGTCCATAGTGAGTCCTGCAGCTGCATCTGGCTCTGGATGGCTTGGGGGTGGCTTTGGATTCACATGCACGCTGACTGTGTTAGAGGGATGTGGCCAGCACAATCTCCCCTGGCATGCTCGTGAACTGGGAGAATTGATGACCCCCAGTTTATGGGATCCTGCCTGCCAGCTCTAGCTATGTTCTCCACAAACCCTCCAGCCTCTCCTCTGGAGTTTTTTCTTCAGCTGAATAAATGTGGAAAATCTTGAAATCTTGGAAGCAACCTGACCTGCTGGAAAAATGCAGTTTAAAGGCAGTGGCTGAGAGCCTCAACTCCCCTCTCTGCTGGGCTCCCCAGCTCGTGGCAGCGTGGTGTGCCCAGCTCAGCTTGACGATGCTGGGCTACAGTGCCAGCTCCTGGCCCAGCAAGCTGGGACAGGCTTGGCGGGACAGCCGGGAGGCAGCCTCCAGCCTGGGCTGATTCCTGGCTTCCTCCATGCTCCCAAGCGTCCTGCGTTTTTGCTTGGTTGGATCATGTATTCCTCGCCTTTCTTTCCTGAAGACGAGGAGTGATTTACAGGTCTCCAGAAAACACAGCTTGGCTGCTTCAGAAGGAAAAAAACCCCAACCAAAACCCCTCTCTGCCTGCTATTTCCATTGCTCAGTCAACTTCCCACGAAGGGGGGTTGCCCCAGGACCTTCCAGCCCTCAGCGTCCCCACCAGCCCTTGATGTCCCCGGCAGCTCTGCATTTTCTGCGAGGAGCAATGTTCTCAGGAGATGGGGGTCCATCTTTTGAGACATTCCCACCTTGAGCTGTCTTGTCTGAGAAGCTCTCGTGTCCTCCATGGGTTGGGACCCACCCTGGGCATTTGCTTGGGGTAATTTCGGCCATATAAGGAGTCCCTCATGGTCAGAGGATCACCTCGCCCCAAGGAGCTCCCCCTTCCCTGGCTGCCTGAAGGGGCCCCTTGTGCAGCTGAGCCCCAAACAAGGCTCCGATTGTGTCTGTGTGTCCTGATGGTCGGGGCTTCTGCCACGGTGTCCGTGTGCTGAGGCCATGGTAAAACCAGCTGTGTCCAACCCACACCCACAGGCTCAGCTTTACTGATCTGCTGGGGTTTGTGGGGGCTATTATAGGGCCACAGGAATCGTGACAGGGAGGTAACACTGCATTTAACGCTGCTTCAGTGAAAGGGATGCAGGAATAAATGTTGGCTCTCGACATGGGAGGAGGTTGAATGCTGGGGGTGCATCCCATAGCCCCAGGCTGTCCCAAGGACCACAATGGGATTCATGGACGGAGCTGCCATGGAACAAAGCGTGGCAGCTGGGAGAAGGAGGGACCAGAGTGTGGAGTTGTCCCTAGGAGCAGCAGCCAGGGCAGCAGTTCCCCGAGGGGCAGAGCTGGTGCCTGGAAGGTGATGCTGGCAGCATCACATCCTCTTTTCCAAGATATTGTTTTCAACCTCTTCCCACCTCTTTCCTTCACAGCAATGTCCCACCCAGCAGCACAGAGGGATTCTGTCTGCAGCATGTTCAAAACTAATGGGGAGTAATGGAGTGGCCCGTGGGTCTTCTGCCCCATTTGAGGGTCCCCAAGCCCAGGGCATCCTTGCACTGGTGGTGGGTGCTGGCACTGGCATTTGAAACTCAGCTGATGACGATGGCACAGCCGGCCCTTCCCGCTGTCAGCCCTTCCCGCTCCCAGCAGTGAGCCCCAGCCGGGGGCGAGGATCAGCGCCAGCCCTCACTAGGGGATGAATGGGGACACAGACAGAGCCGCTACTGTTGGGGCAGCCTGCAGCCTGCAGCCTGCCTTGGCTTTGCTGGAGATGAGGGGGTGCCCTGCCATCCTGCTCTTCGGAAAGGCAAGCAGCCTCCCCCAGCATCTTCTCTCCACAGCTAAGAACCGACCCAGTACCATGGAGCATGGGGATAAATCCTGGCTGTGATCCTGTTGGGTCCCGTGATATTACAAGCCAAGAGAAATGTCCTCATTATTTTCAGAATATTGAAGTCTAATAAATCCTGTCCTGCCTTATAGGATTTATTTCTTCATTCATTGCTAGGAGACTCAGTCCCGTGTAATCCTATTGCTGCTCCAGGAGGTGGGGAGCGGCTTTCCGAAGCACAGACCTAGCAGGGCTGTGGGCAGGAGCAGGAAGCCCCAGCAGAAGTTGCTGGTCCCTGCAAACATCCCAGTGCCAGCCCATTTCCTGGTATGTCCCACCGTCCCAGAGCTGTGCCCTGCATTTGATTCACCAAAATGAATCTCATCCAATGGTTGGGACATGGCTGAGCCAACAAGACATTAATTGGCAGCTAGCCAATTGATATGGCATGGCACGGCACAGCCTGCTCACCCTGTCCATTGTACATCTGCCACACTCCCCCAGATCTCACTTTGGAGTCCTCCTGCACCTTCTCACACCATATCCAGCAAGAAAAGCTGTAAAAAGCCAGGAAAAGCTGGACCCAGCATAGGCAGTCCCCTGCAGCCGCAGCAGCAGCCTGCCCGTGCGGAGCCAGCCGTGCCTGGCTCACCATACACCAGGGACTCTCCGGAAGACAATGACGGACACATGAATATGGCTGGAAATTTTGCCACTGAAGTGTTTTCCATAGCAACCGTTGCTGGGGCAACCTGTATCCCGAGGAGCATCCATCCCGAAACACCCAGCCCTGTGTCCACTGGAGCTGGCAAAGAATCACAGCATGGGACTGGTGGGACCCTTGCCGTACCCCACTGGCAGCAGCACAGGGATACTCTGGCAGCCAGTCCAGCTCTGAGCACCCCCAGTGCTGCAGGGCCCCTGTAATGCTCCACTTTTCATCTTCCTTTTGGCATTTCATTTTCTCAAAGGCAGGAGAAGCGAAAGGGAGACCTGTTGGTGCCTGTCGCCCCATGGGCGCTTGGCTGTGGAAGCAGGGATGTGCAGGAGCTCTTGCCAGCTCAGAGGGCTCAGCAGATGCAAGCAGTGATTTTTGGCTCTGATGGACTGAAAATGGGATCGAGTTTGACCGTGAACACTTTGATCTGAGCATCAACACAGGGAGAGGGAAAAGTGAAATCCCCACTGTTTCTAAGTCCAAAAGCAGGAAGCTTGTGGACTCTCAACACCTGCCTGAAGGCATGTGGTGGCAGCTTCACCCTGGGGAAACCTCGGGGATCCCAGGGGACCCTGGCCTGGTGGGCCCACACCAGGCTCAGGGTCTCCAAAGAAAACATGTGGCTTCATGAGATCAGTTGTAGAGTGGCGGGAGAGAGGCTGGGGAGCTTGGAGCCCATCTCAAGGATGCCCACCATGCTCAGTGCCTGCACTGTCACCACTGTCACCAACAAGAGGAAACCGCAGTCCTCAGGCTGCGCCCGCCGGGGCAACTGCGGTTTGCGGGCACGACCGCAGTCCCTGCCACCGGATGTCTCCCACCCACAGCTGTGCCTCAGTTTCCCTTTCTGCCAGTGATACACAGGGACACTTGCCTCCAAGCTGGGGACAGTGGTGGTGGCTCAAGTACTGCTTTTTGGGGAAGGGCGTGTGTTTGTGTTTGCAATCTGGCCTCGGCTCTGCCGCCACACCCTGGTGTGGCCTGAAAGTAACCCCAGAGGGTGAGAGAAAATGCCGTGATGGGGAAGGCGGCCGGGAGGCACGTGCACAGCCAGGGGCACATTCCTGGCCTGTCTCCACATGCACCACTCGCTCACTGGCCCACGGCTCTCACACAGGCCCACTCACTGCCCGTTTGCCCGTGAGCCCACTGGCTGCAGGCACCGCTTGTGTCCCTTCCCTTGGCTCCCTGCGTGCTCCAGCTCTCGCACGCGTGGGGAGCAGCGTGGGTGTCCATGCAGCCTGTGCATGTCCTTAGGTCCTGTGCCCCCACGCAGCTCACATGCATGCCTCCCACAGCTCCCAGCTGCAGCCGCCCTCCCAGCTTGCTCCCAGCTCGCTCCCAGCTCTCTGCAGATGATGGCAGGGACTGCATCGGCAGGTGGCACAGCATACAGTGATGCCAAACCCAGGCTTACCAGCTGCTGGGGTGCCCATGGGCCATGTGGTCAGGCTGTTGGAACAGGCCAGGCAGCCAGCCGTGGTGTGCCACAGGTACTACGGTGTGCCCTGTGTGCCAGGTGTCCCATGTGTGCCAGGCTGTGCCATGTGAGCCATTGCACCTACAGCTACCCATTACCTGCCCCTTATATCCCCCTGCCATTACACACCCCAGAACAGCCCAGTTACCTTACTGTTACCCTTTATTGCACAACCATTGCACACCTGCCCATTAACCTTTGATGACCTTTGCCCATTACACACCCATTGCAGAGTCTTTTTCCTTCCCTTGCACATCCATTACACACCCGTAGAGCCTTTGTTGCACACCAAGTGCAGGCCCACTACAACACCTGTCGCACACCCTTCTGTACACAGCTGTTGCACGGCTGTTCCACACCCCTTACCCTTTGTCGCACTTGGTCGCAACGCCGTGGCAGTGTCACAGCCCGTGGCAGTGTCACAGCCCGTGGCAGTGCCACACCCGTTTCACACCCCTCACACACG
>VZRS01001811.1:150950-161140 GCA_013398055.1 Ifrita kowaldi
GGCGCTGGCAGGTGCTGCCGTGGCCCGGCTCGGGGACCCTGCGGGGTGGAAGGGGCCCGGGCCCGGCGACGGGTGCCGTGGGATGGCCACGGCCACGGCTGACTCACCGCCCCGGCACTTCCTCCCAGTCGGCGGAGGGAAGGGGCGGGAGAGGTAGAGGAGGCCCCCCGAAACAGGAGAGGCGGAAGGGCCCGGCCCCTTCCCAGCACCACCTCTGGGAAGGGTGGGTTTTGCTTCAGCGGGGAGTCCCGCGGAGGCTGGAGCGGGGAGATCCAGCTGGCGGGAACTGCTCGGCGAAGCCCCCGGCCCGCGGGGCTCCCTCCCGGTGCTGAGCTGCAGCCCCGCTGTCGCCCGCCGGGATGACGCCCCACCGGCCGGCGGGGCCCGGCTCACCGCCCCGGCGCGGGGCTCTCTTCCAGAACGTGCTGGCCAAGGCGCTGTACGACAACGTGGCCGAGTCCCCGGACGAGCTCTCCTTCCGCAAGGGCGACATCATGACGGTGCTGGAGCGCAACACGCAGGGGCTGGACGGCTGGTGGCTCTGTTCGCTCCATGGCCGGCAGGGCATCGTTCCCGGGAACCGCCTCAAGATCCTGGTGGGGATGTACGACAAGAAGCAGCCGCAGCAGCAAGCGCCTGGCCCGGCACAGGGGCAGGCACCGCCGCAGCCATCGGTGCCCCAGCCGGCTCTGCCCTTCCACCACCAAGGGGGCTACACCCCGCTGTCGCCTGCCTCGCAGTACACACCCATGCACCCTGCTTATGCCCCCCAAGGGGACAATGTCTACCTGATGCCAGTCCCCAACAAGGGACAGCAGGGTCTGTACCCGGGCTCAGCACCCACTGGACAGTTTCCTCCTGCCCCGGCTAAGCAGCCTTCCACCTACCCGAAGCAGGCACCTCCCCACACCTTCCCCAGCCCCGGCCAGGAGATCTACCAGGTGCCCCCCTCCCTGGGCCAGGCAGCAGAGGCTTACCCAGGCGGCTCTGCCAGTCCCCCTCAGGATGTCTACCAGGTTCCTCCCTCAGCTGGTCAGGCTCAAGAAATCTACCAGGTGCCACCGTCATTGGACATGAGGAGCTGGGAAGGCCACAAGCCCCAGGGAAAGGTAGGATGCGGAGACTGGCGTGGGGAGTGTGTTGTGGTTGTGGGGTGCTCTGTGGTCCATGGGTGTGAGAGGGTGGCACAGCTTGGGCTTCTCAGCTTGCCACTCTTGGAGACGGCAGTCCATGTGCCCATTGCTGGGGTTGTGTGGGCATCCTTGCCCATACTGCTGGCAGGAGTGGGTGTGCTGGAGAGTCCCTGCAGTGGTTGAGGTGCCCCGGTTGGCGTGGGCTGCCCCTCTTGGGGCTGGCACAGCATTCAGCACTCTGCTCCTGTTGGTCTCTTGTGTGGGCTCTGCCCGTGTCACCCAGGGCATGGTGGTGTGTCTGGTATGGGCACAGGGTGTTGGTAACCCAAGAGCTGTTTTGGGATGCCAGATTCTGGATCTGTGGAAGTAGCTGTGGTACCCAGCACAATGCTGTGAGGTTTCGTTCCTCACGAGGGAGCGCACACAGGAACAGACAGGCAGTGCCAGCATTTCCCGACTGTGCCAGGCAGCCTGCCAGTACTTGCTAGATACACTGATGAGGCAAGGGTGAGCCACCAGGCTGTCCCCAGCATGGAGTTGAACGGCTCCATCCCGGACATCAGCCTCCTTCTGGCTCTGCCCCTTCCCTGGCACGTCATCCCAGGGAAGAGGAGTGAGGTGCTTTCAACATCGTGTTTTCTGGGAAGGCAACTCCAGCTCATACCCCTGGAAAGCAGCCAGTGAGGGGAGGGAGCTGCCAAATCACAGCCAGGGCACAAGGAACATCCTAAAAGGAAGAACCAGCCCATCACCTCAGCCCTCCTTGGCACTGGTTGGGCAGGGTGCCGTTACCCTCTGGGTTTGGTTGTTTTCCGCTCTGGTGTCACCATGAAATGACCCATTCAGGCTTGGTGCTGTGGGCAGGGATCTCCAGGGGTTGGCAGACCCCGGCCCACGCCTGGACGCCCGGATCGGCCGTTGCTTTCTGCACGCCACGGCCGTCCTGGCCGGGCTTTGTCTCTTGCTGAGACTCTGTCGCCGCTATAAATAACCGGTGATATCATCCCGTCCCCGGCATCGCCGCACGCCCGGCCGGGGAGCGCCCTCCCGTGGCACCGGGCAGACCCTGATTCCAGGCAATCTAGTATGGAATCCAGCAACCATCCTCTCTCTGGCCCCATTGCTGGGTTTTGAGGGAATGATGCAGGGTGGGAGGTGCTCAACAGTGCCCACATCATGTCTTTTCCCTTTTTCCAGGTGCTGGTGCCCACCCGTGTGGGGCAGGTATATGTCTATGACTCGCCCAAGGGTGAGCAGGTTGAGTACGATTTCCCTCGCCACCTCATCTCCGCAGGCTCCCAGGAGATCTATGACGTGCCGCCTGTCCGAGGAGGGGTCCCGAGCCAGTTCAGCCAGGAGGTGAGGCTGCTTGGGGTGTCAAGGGGGAATCTCTGGTTTTTGCCCTTAAGAATGGGAGATGATCTGTCATAGCCTGAGATCCATTACCAGGCTAAATTGTACCCAAAACTGTACTTCACGGGCCTTGTTGCTGCTTCTGACCGCCTCCACCATTCCCAGCTGGTCGCTGAGAGGAGGTGGGTGGCCACACCATCTCTGACACATTGTCCCGTGTCCTCCCCGCTACAGGTCTATGACACCCCTCCCATGGCAGTGAAGGGTCCCAATGGGCAGGACCCAGGGCAGGAGATCTATGACGTGCCCCCCAGCGTGGAGAAGAACCTGCACCAAACTGTAAGTGCTGCTGGAAGCTCCCAGCTTCTGTGTGTAAGAAAGACAAACAGATGTATGTATTTTCCCCCTGTAAAAACAGGGAGAAAAATAATTTACTGGATCAGTCTCCCCAGAGATGGGCTGATGACCCTGGCCACTGGAGGCTTTCAGGATGCCCGGGAATGGGTTGCTGGATGTTCGCATCCTGGGGTTGAGGTTGGACCAGATGATCTTTCGAAGTCCCTTCCAACCTGGGCTGCTCTAGGATTTTGTGATTCCTGTCCCAAAGGACAGGAGAACCCCTGGGGTGCATGGCTTCATCCCGGTGCCCACCCAGTGCCGTCTTGGATGCCCAGTGCTGGCACTTGCATGCCCCACAGTTCGGGGCAGCCGGCCTGCACCTCCATACCTGCCCCAGGCCAGCTCTCCCAGCAGTGCTGACGGTGCCACTGCTCTGCCCTTGCAGGTGTACGATGTCCCTCCCTCAGTGAGCAAGGACGTGCCGGACGGCCCAGCGCGGGAGGAGACCTACGATGTGCCACCCGCCTTTGCCAAGCAGAAAGCCTTTGATCCCTCCCGCCACCCCCTCATCCTGGCCCAGCAGGAGTCCTGCTTGCCAGAGGATGTCTATGATGTGCCCCCGGCAGCTGGGAAAGGTGCTCCTGAGCTGCCGCTCTCCCATGAGATCTACGATGTGCCCCCCAGCCTCAAGAAGCTGGGGGGATCCACCTTCCCCTCCCAAGAGGTGTACGATGTGCCCCGGGATCTGCACGCCCCAGGCAAGGGCTCTGTGGACACGGAGGGCGAGTACATCTACGACGTCCCACCACAAGTAGACCGTGAGGCCAAGGGTGCTGACGCCAAGCGCCTCTCGGCCTCCAGCACAGGCAGCACCCGCAGCAACATTTCCACATCCTCGCTGGACGTGGTGCCCGTGAAGGAGCCGGCTAAGGGAGCCGGCAAGGAGTTCTCCCTGGACTTGGATGCCGCCATGGAGACACTGGCCAAGCTCCAGAGTGGCGTCGGCAGTGCTGTCTCCTACCTCATGTCCTTTATCAGCACCAACTGGCGCAGCCTTGAGCACATGGAGGCCAACGCTGCCAGCATCCGTGGGGCAGCCGAGGGTGTCCGGACGGCCCTCCGGGACCTGCTGGAGTTTGCCCGGGGGGCAGTGGGCAATGCTGCCCAGGCCTCCGACCGTTCCCTCTACACGAAGCTCAGCAAGCAGCTGCAGAAGATGGAGGAGGTTTACCAGGCCCTGGCACGGCACGGCCAAGCGCTGGATGCTTGCCACTGGGCCCCCAGTACCCTGGCCAGTAGCAAGCCAGGCACAGATGACTTGGAGCACTTCATCATGCACTCACGTGGTGTTCCTGATGACACCAAGCAGTTGGCTTCCTTCCTGCATGGCAATGCCTCCCTCCTCTTCAAACGGACAAAGCCGGTGGTGGAGAGTGGTGGCCATGGGCCCCCTCACCCCTCCGACAAGGCCAGCAGCATCCAGTCACGGCCCCTGCCCTCCCCCCCCAAGTTGCTGGCCCAGGAGTCGCCTGACGGGCCCTACGAGAACAGTGAGAGCGGCTGGATGGAGGATTATGACTATGTCCATCTCCAGGTGGGCATGGGTATGGGGGTTGCTTCCCACAGGGAGAGTTTGTGATGGTGGCTCCCTGGCACAGGGGGATTAGGCAGCTCTGCTTCTGCCTATGTTTTGCTTTTACCCTCCAGCTTGAGGGCTGTGTGGACCAGGGATGTCCCAGGGCAGGTGGGGACTCTCTGAAGGCTGGTGTTGCTGACCCCTTCCATGTCATGCCCCCGCAGGGCAAGGAGGAGTTTGAGAAGACCCAGAAGGAGCTGCTGGAGAAAGGCAACATCCGGCACAGCAAGGACCAGCTGGAGCACCAGCAGGTAAGGGCACTGGGGCAGGCAGGTGGGTGCTGCTGGGCACGGCACTTGGGGCAGGCAGGGCCCCACATGTTGTTTCACTTGTAACCTCTGCTGCTGGTCTGACCACAGCCCTCTTCCCTGGATGTTCCCATGGCGCGTTCTGCCGTGCCTTCCATACCGGTGCTGTGCCAGTGGAGAGGGGTGTAGGCACCTTGATCATGGAGAGGACCCTGGTGTGGCTGTCCTGGGGCTGACACTGTCCCTCACTGTGTTCCCTGGGGCCATGGCCATCTGTGCTGGTGGCTCCATGGAGGGAAGCAGGTACTGGCTCAATGGCCACCCTGCTTCATGCCTGTCTCTCCCACAGCTGAAGCAGTTTGAGCGGCTGGAGCAGGAGGTGACGCGCCCCATCGACAATGACCTGTCCAACTGGAGCCCCCCCCAGCACTACAGCCCCTCGCGGGGCGGTGGGACGCTGTGTGCTGCTGACCGCCAACTCCTCCTCTTCTACCTGGAGCAGTGCGAGGCCAACCTCACCACGCTCACCAATGCTGTTGACGCCTTCTTCACTGCTGTCAGCACCAACCAACCTCCCAAGATCTTCGTGGCCCACAGCAAGTTTGTCATCCTCAGCGCCCACAAGCTCGTCTTCATTGGGGATACGCTGTCCCGCCAGGCCAAGGCCCAGGACGTCCAGCACAAGGTGATGCACTACAGCAACCTCCTCTGTGAGATGCTCAAGGAGATCGTGATGACCACCAAGGCGGCCGCCCTCCACTACCCATCTCCTGCCGCCTCCAAGGACATGGTGGAGCGTGTCAAGGACCTCGCCAACAGCACGCAGCAGTTCAGGATGGTGCTGGGCCAGCTGGCAGCCATGTGATGGCCTCAGGGCCACTGTCCCCTCTCTCTGGCCCCCACCCCTCCCCAGACATGCATTTCCCTCCGTGCAAGTCGTCTCTGCCCGGTGTAAGCAGACATGTACATAAAGACTCCTATGCACACCGGGGGGCTGGGGCTCTGTGGGGACAGAGGTGAGGGGCTGCAGCCATCATACCCCTTCCTCCCTCTGGCCAGGGGCCAGGAATGGTTTGAGCTGTGCCCGTAATGAAGCAAAGCTGGGAGGTGCCCACTCCTTCCCCGCTGTCCTCTCTCCATACAAAACTGGCAGCCAGCCCTGGGCTGAAGGGCATGGGGCCATGTCCCTGTTGAGACAAGGATGTGCCTGGCAATTTGAGGTGATGCTGTGGCTGCTCTGCTCTTGGGAGGACTCTGTGGTGCACTCTGGAGCACTCTACGGTGGCCAGGAGATTCTAATGATGTGGAAGCCATCCCCCTGTGATGGTGGGACAGTGTGACAGAGATGGGTTGTACTGTCCCCTTGTGTGCTGGAGGCTGGGGAGAGGGGTCCCCAGGGCGGTAAGGGATGGTAGGGAGCTGCTGGGGCAGGAAGGGGCTAACCTGTGCGTTCTCACGTCTTGGGTTGTGCTACAGTACCAGCTGTAACCGAAATGCGAACCAAAATTGGTGCCTTTTGAACACAGGGGAAGCTTCCGCTGGTTCCCGGAGCTACCAAGTGGCAGCACCCTCCAAAACTTGGCCCCAAGTCCCCCAGCAGTATAAAGATTTGCCTAGAAACACCCCCATCTCCTGGATATCTGCGTGTGCCTGCTGGTGTGAGGGAGAGGCCCTGCGGCAGGGCTGGGGTGATCCTGTCCTTCTAAAAGAGCTAGCCTTTGGAGACTGCTGATGCACTAATGGGGCACAATGGGGGGCATAAGAGGGCTGGGGGGAAATGAGGGGTAGCAGTGCAGAGCAATGGGGCCACCCTGGCCCTGAACCAGTATGGGGTGGGTGTCCCTCAAAACACCGTGCCAGGGGTCATGGCCATCATGGGGGTTATGGGTTTGGTGTGGCAGAGAGGTTGGTAGCCCCTGACCCCAACCATCCCTGGTCCTGGCTATATATCCCTTCCAGAAGCTCAGGAAGCATGGCACCATCAGTCCGAGAGGCACCTCTGTTACTGCCCTGGGTTCAGAGCACGCCTATGTACATCCCATAATCTGCAGCTCCACAGGTGACATGGAGCCTCATCCCCAGCACCTCCAGTGCTGTCACCCCCAGCCCCATGATCCCCCACATGCCCACGGTACCGACAGGGAACCAGAGCCCGGTGCCACGCAGGTGCTTGTTGAGGGCCTTGCGGGTGACACCGGGCTCCACTGTCACCGAGAAGTCCTCGAGGCTCAGCTCCGCGATGCCGTCCATGCGGCTCAGGTCAAAGCAGACACCGCCCTGGCACAGGGGCACCCGGGGCTCTGGGCACGGCCGGGCCCCCAGAGCCCCTGGGGGGTGGGAGGTGCCGGGGGAGTCGATACCTGCACGGCATTGACGCCTCCTTCGAGGCCGGTACCGGTGCCAAAGGGCACCATGGGCACACGGCAGCGGTGACAGAGCGCTGCCAGCTCCTGCACCTGCCCCACCGCCTGGGGCCACACCACGACGTCCGGGGGGGCACAGCTGGGGGACGAGCCGCACCACTGACCAACGGACTTAAACCACTTGCCCCTCCCCGTGGCCCTCCCCCAACCCGGGACTTGTCACATGCCCGTTCCCCTCCCCACGGCCCCTTGTCTACCCAAACATTTCCCATGCCCAGAGCTGGCCCCTCCCGTATGACCCTTCCCCTTCCAGTGGCTCTTGTCCTCCCCAGATCTCTTCCCTTCCCTATGACCCTTCCCCGTCCCGGAGCCTCCCCCAGGGGTCCCAGCTCCAGGGGCACTCACGGGTGCATGGACTCATCGTGGCCGTGCTGCTCCCGCACCGCTGTGGCCGTGGAGACATTGGGGGCCCCAACCACGGCCCTCAGGGCCTCCACGAAGTCCGGGGGCAGCGAGGGCTGCGGGGGGAACAGCGAGGGCCCATCAGGGACGCAGCGGGGAGGGTCTGATCGCGGCCGTGGGCCAAGGGCACGAGGCCAAGTGGCCGCGTCAGGACCTAAGTGCCCTTTGGAGCCCCGGCCCCACCTTGGAGCAGCAGCTGCGGCGCCCCGGGGCTGCCCCCAGCGCCAGCACCCTCCGCAGGGCCATGTCTCGGCGGGACAAGACCGGGAACATGGGAACTGCACAGGACCAGGACATTGCCCTCCCCCGCAGCCTGTCTGTCCCTCCCCCACACTGACACCTTAAGGTGGCTCCAGCCACACGCGAGTGTGTCCCTGCCGGGGGGATGTGGGTCCCACCAGCGCCTGTGGTCACGGTCCCCTGCCGTCCCCTGCCTGAGCGCAGTCACTGCGTTCACCGTGGCCCCTGCCCTCCCACGTGTCCCCATGCCTGCTCGAGTATCCCCACAGCTGGTCAGGGGTCCATGACCCCACAGGAGACCACACGTCCCCATGCTCCTCCCGTCCGAGCCAGGAGTCACCATGTCCCCCTGCCCATCTCTCCCCATTCCCAAGCAGGTGTCCCCGTGCCCCCCTGCCCCTCTGCTCCCATGCGCAGCCAGGTTTCCTCATTCAGGGCCAGGAGTTGCCTTGCTCCTCTGCCCATCTGTCCCCATTCCCAGCCAGGTTTCCCCGTTCAGGGCCAGGAGTTCCCATGTCCCCCTGTCCATCTGTCCCTGTTCCCAGCCAGGTGTCCCCATGCCTCTCAGCCCTCCTGGACAGGTGTCCTCGTGCCCAGAGAACTGATCCCAGCCCACCGCACACCCCCATCCCCAGCCGGCCGCCTCCCGGCCACCCGCCTGCCCCATGCCCCGCTCCTGTCCGTCCCGGCATGGTGACAAGGACACAGCGCTCAGGGGGTGGCAGCGTTTATTGCTGGCCTCAGTTGGCCTCCAGGACGGAGTCGATCCAGTCGCGGAGCTTGGTGACGCGGGCGTACACGCCGGGCGTCTTGGTGTCGCAGGTGCTGCTGCCCCAGGAGACGATGCCCACCAGGTTCCAGGCGCCGTCCTTCTGGCACACCAGCGGGCCCCCGGAGTCGCCCTGCACGGGGCAGCGGGTGAGCGCCGGGGCGGGGCCCGGGGGCGCCGCGGGCAGCGGGGACCGGGGGCACGTACCATGCAGGAGGAGGCTCCGTCGGCGCCGGCACAGACCATCACCTCGCGGATGCGAAAGCCCCAGAACTCCTTGCACTGGGTGTTGGTGAGCAGGGGCAGAGCCACCTGCTGCAGCACCGCCGGCGTGTGCGAGGCTGCGGGCAGCGGGGCGCGTCAGCGCCGGCACCGGCACCGGCAGTGGGGACAAGGACTGGGACGGGGAGGGGGGGACGAGGAGGACGGGACCGCGATGATGGTGGAGATGGGGACAGGATTGGGTCAGGGTTGGGAATTGGTGATGGACATGGGGAATGGGACAGGGATGAAGATGGGGATACGGGAATGGGATGGGGATTCAGATTCAGATTTGGATGGGGATCTGGATGGGAGATTGGCATGAGCATTATGATTCAGATGAGGACACGGACTGACAACACGGATGAGGAAGGGGACAGGGAAGACAGGGGACAAGGACGGGGATGGGGATTTGGATGACGCCGGGGACAGGGGACAGGAATGGGGATGGGGCCAAGAAAGTGCAGTTACCGCCGGAGTCAGTGAGCCCCCAGCCAGTGGTGACGCAGGTCATTCCCCCCGGGAATTCGTCAGTGGCCTTGGGCAGGCAGACGGGGGACACGCGATCCGACAGCTGCGCCGGAGTGGCCAGTTTGATCAGGGTGATGTCGTCGTGGATGGTCAGCATGTTGAACTTGGGGTTCTTGAAGACCTGGAGCAGGCAGCACTGCTCTCAGCACCTGCATCCCCTGCCAGGGTGCCGGGCACTGGGCACTCCACGGGGACCAGTAGGGACCCCGGGGACCAATTGGGGACCCCGAGGATTGCTCCTGTGGATCCCGTGCTGGCAGGATGTCTGAATTGCAGAGCCCAGTCCCTGGGACGCAGGGGAGCAGGGACACCCCAGGTCACATCCCCTGCAGGGACAAAGTGGACCCTGGGGCTGAACCCCTATCCCTTGGGAGTTCCCGGGAACATGGGGACAGCCAGGGAACCTGGCCTGAAGGTTGAACGGGAGCAGGGACACCCCAGGGGATTGCAGTGCAGGGATGTGGGACACCATGGGACACACCAGGGAACCCTGATCCTCAGGATAAGGGGAACCGGGGACTCCTCAGGGACACAAAGCCCTGGACAAGGGGGACCCGGACAAAAGCCCCCAGGCCACCCGTGGTGGCCGTGGGATCCCGCAGGCACACGGACACCGCCCCGGAGGTACCTTCTCGATTGTGAGTTTCTGCTGCTCAGGGCCGGGTGCGTCCTGGTCGTAGGCGCCCACCACCACGGTGTCGGTTTTCCTGGGCACAGGCAGGCACTGAGCACGGGGCACCGGCACGGGGACAGGCCGTTCCCTGCGCACCCTGTGCCTGTGCCCGTGCCCAGCCCCGGGCCGGCCGGCAGCAGAGCCGGTGCCTACCTGACGCCGCAGTGGGCAGCGGTGACCAC
>VZRS01001816.1:0-22540 GCA_013398055.1 Ifrita kowaldi
CACCACTGAGCACTGGGATGAACTCACCGTCAGCCTGAGCTTTCCCAGAGCCCGGCGGTGTTTGTGGTGTTTACACCACCCCAGCAATTACTTTCCTTTTTTTCCTTTAATAAATACGGATGTGCCACAAGTAAACTCCAGCGCAATAAAAGCTTTCTGCTGGATCCATAATTAATCACTGAGCTGAGCAAGGCGGGGGGGAGCGGGCGGAAAACCCTCCCGCCGGGGCGGGCTGCGGGGCTCACACCCGCCTGGGAGGGACGTGAGAACCCGTGGTGGCAGCTTGGGGACAGCCCAGTGCCCTGGGGACCACGGCAGCAGCGGAGGCCAGGCGTCCGTGGGCGGGCAGGACTGGGCGCTTCCACTCCCAGCTGTGCTGGCACATCTGGACTGACCCCTCCCCGGTGCCGTCGGGGAGCAGCTCCCTCCCTCCCGGCCCCGGAACCCCGCGATGGACGGCAGTGACCAGGGCTGAGCATCGTCCCCGGGGATGTGGCAGGCTCCAGATGGCCGCTGGGCACCAGGTGCCGGGGGCCGGAGCAGCAGAGGGTGGCTCGGGGTGACATCTGCTGAGCACGGGGCCAGCTGGCCCCGCCGCCTGCCACCGTGGAGGGAGCACGGCCCTGTCACCCCCGCGGGGCCGCTCCTGGCACATCCTCGGATGTCCCAGCTCTGTCCCCGCCAGTCCCTGGACCAGCACGGGGGTGTTGGCATCCCGCTGGCACCAGAGACCCGCTCCTGTGGGCACGCACCTCGGGGAGGGGGTTAATCCCTGCCTGCAGGGGCCCGGGGGAGGCTGGGGACAGACGGAGTGTGGAGAATGCCACTGGCGGTGGCAGGGCCGGGGTGGGTGCTGGGCACACCCGCAGGGCTGCCCTGAGCCCTCCGCGGGGACACGGCTGGCACTGGGGCTGACCCAGAGCTGCTGGGAGCCTCCTGCAGCAGCTCTGCACGGGGCAGGCGGGTGCTGGGGGGAGAGACTGGGGGTAAAATGGGAATGGGGGTGAGAGCAGTGCCATGGGGACGCAGCCGTGCGATGGGGAGGGACTGGGGAAGGAGGTGTGTGATGGGGAAGGGTGCAGGGGGAGGAAATGGGGACAGGGCCGCGCCACGGGGAGGGAGCTGTGCCACAGCTGAGGAACAGAGGGAGCTGTGCTGTGGGGATGTGGGAAATGAGGATGGAGCGGGAAGGGAGCTGTGCTGTGGGGATGTGGGAAATGGGGATGGAGCGGGAAGGGAGCTGTGCTGTGGGGAGGGAGGTGTGCAATGGCAGTCACACAACGGGGACGGAGTTGTGCAATGGGAAGGAGGGAAATGGGCAGATATGAAATGGGGTGGAAGTCATGCTGGGGAGCCATGAAACAAGGAGAGAGGCGTGTGACGGAGAGGGAACCACGGGATGGGGAGCTGTGAAATGGGGAGGGAGCTGCGCAACGCATCCACTGGGGAGCTGTGTGACTGTGCCAGAGTTGTGCCATGGGGAACTGCAACGGAGCCGTGCCATGGGGAGCTGAGCCATGAGGAACTGTGCTGTGGGGAACTGTGCAACGGAGCCGTGCCATGGAGAGCCGTGCCATGAGGAGGGAGCCGTGCCATGGTGCTCCGGGAGCAGGGCTGTGCAGAGTGTTGGGTGCTCTCCCCAGTAGCGCTGGGATCCCGGCCCCGTTTCCGCTCCCACCCCGCTGCGCCTCGCGGGCTGCGGCCGCGGCCCCGGTGGAAACACACCTGGGGAGGTGGGTGGGGGTCACCCCGGCCGTGCCGCTTCACGGCCCGCCGCGCACGGCCGGAAAAACACGGCTCCAGCACGGGAGCAGGGCCTGGCAGGGACGCGCCATGTGCCACCACGGGGACCTCTGTGCATCGCCGGGATGTCTGTGTGTCCCCAAGGTGTCTGTGTGTCCCTGGGATGCCCATGTGTCCCCAAGGTGTCTGCGTGTCCCCGAGGTGTCTGTGAGCTGCCCGCACCGCGAAGGTTCCACGGGGCCAGGCCATCCCTGAACCCTGCCCCAATCCCGAAATCTGCACGCGGGCCACATGGCCCCAGGACCCGCGGGGCAGATGTGCGGCTCCGTGGCGTCACACGCGCCCGCCATGACATCCGAGGACACCGTGGTGACACTCCAGGGGGCTGCAGGGACAGTCGGCCCCGCCCCCGGGCGCGGTTTGGGGCCAAATCCTCACAAATCGGGTGCGGGGTGGCGGGGAAGGAACGCTCGTACGCGGAACGTTCGGGTCGCGGCGCCGCGTTCTCCGCCGGAGCTGCTCGCGGCCGGACCGGTCCCCCGGCGGCAGGTGAGGCCCCGCGGGGCTGCGGGAGGCGGCGGGGCCGGGACGGGCCCGGGATGGCCCCGGGATGGCCCCAAAGCCAGGGCGAGCCGGGGCCTGCTGCCCTCGGCCCGGTGCACTCGGACCCGGCCCTCCTTCCCTGCGGGACCCCCTGGCTGCGGGGCCTGCGGCGGGGGTGCGTCCGTGTCCGCGGTACCTCGGGGATCGCGGGGCGAGGTTTTTTCCTATTCCTGCTCTGGGATGTGCCGTGAGTAGGCTGCGGGCAGAGAGCTGGAGGGTGGGAATCCGCTCCGGAATGAGAGAAGAATAAAGCGCTGTGAGGGTGGGGAGGCTCTGGCACAGGGTGCCCAGAGAAGCTGTGGCTGCCCCTGGATCCCTGGAAATGTCCAAGGCCAGGTTGAACATTGGGGCTTGGAGCAACCTGGGACAGTGGGAGGTGGGACTGGATGGGCTTTAAGGTCCTTTCCAACCCAAACCTTTCCCTAGTTTTTGTTTTGTGAGAAGGGAAGGACAGTCAGCATCTCGGCCATTGTTTGATTGATGCCTTTCCCAAGTCTCTTTCTCTCAGTTACTTTATGATTTTCTAAGAATAAAGTATTTTTAAATGATTTTCTAAAAATAAAGTATTTTTTAAAATCTCTGTTGTAGAAAGAGACGGGAATCCCTTGGCATTCTCATGCCTGTGGATGAGGAAGGGGGGGATCCTGCAGGTCAGACGTGCAGTGGCAGTTACGTGGTCACAGCTGGAGCGATGATTATTCCCGTAATAACCCAGTTTGGAATAGCTCGGAGTAACTCCAAGATCATTTTACTCCAGGAGATGTGTTTTATGCCCTTTGTGCTCAGAAAGTGCAGAGGGCAGTGGCACGAAGTGGGCAGGGCTGTGCCGTGGGTCAGCTCCCAGTCTGCGCTGGTTTCGTTGTGCTGGGAGTGGGGAGGGCCCTCCGGCTGCTTTGAACTCTTCAGTCGCAGGAGGATGAGGGCTTGGATTTTCCCTTCCAGGGGGGTTTGAACCTTCCCTTCCAAGGCAGCAGAGCCACATCTCTGCACTGCCACCTTCTTCCCATGGGCTCTGGGGACAAACTTTGGTTCCAGGTGTGCTGTGCCAGAGCTGGTGGCAGCAGTGACCCCTGAGCAGCGGGAGGGGATGGAAACAGCCCCTGGGTTTAGTTCCTGCTGTCCCAAGTGTCTGCACACACCATCACCCCCAGCTCTCTGAGATCCATCCTTCCCAGGCCTGGCTGAAGGTGCTGCTGCTCCCTGCTCCATTAAATACAGCCTGGTGGGAATGGGATTTTGGGAGGGAGCTGGAGGAACGGTGGGAGCACTGAGAGCATCAGCCACGCTCACCCTGGGAGAACACAGCTTCCAGTTCATGTCCCTCTTAGTGCTCAGGGCATTGGCACCTTGCCACGGCCACGGGCTCAGTTCAGGCTGTGAATTAGGTCGGGTTTTTACACTTTAGTCTCTGCAGAGCAATGCAAAGGTGTCACACGAGCTCTGCCGTGACCTGCTTTGTTTTTTTCCATGCCGGTGGCAAATGTCAGGAGTTCCCACGGTCACCCCGCTCTGGGGTTGAAGCCTCTCTGCTCCCCCAGATGTTTCCACCCTAAATCACAAGCTTGTTTTGCAGAAGCAGAAATTGAGGTTGATTTGCAAAAGAAAATCTGAGCAGGGCCAGTGTCTGGGTGGGGAAATGCTCTGAAGGTGGAGGGGAGAGACCGCAGGGCTCGTGAAAATAAACCCTCGTGCAGCCTGAGCTGGGGGCAGCCCTGGTCAGCTCTTCCCTGGGGAGCTGCCGGGCTGGATCCCCTTCATTCCAGCACTTCCCCGCAGTGGGAAGCTGGGCTGGGAGGCTCTTTGGGCTGAGCTGCTCCTCTAATAGGCATTTATCAAAAAAGGGGTAGAAATCAGGTTGTTATTGCCGGTGTCAAGGAGGCGTCACGGACGCTCTCGGAGAGTGAGAACTTGTCATCCTCTGGCTGTTTCCTCTTGCCGTGGAATCTCTCTGGGGATGTTTTGGTGCTGATTGGATTCTGTGCAGCAGATCCCTCTCTCTCCTGCCACAGCCCTGTTCTCTCCTCTCTGCTCCCCGGTGCTGTATGGAGAGGGTGCTCCAGGCTGTGCAGAGGGATTTAGGATTCTTCACAGAAGCATGGAATGGTTTGGGTTGGAAAGGACCTTAAAGCTCATCTCGTTCCACCCCCTGCTTGCCAGCAGCCTGGGATGGTGGAAGGTGTCCCTGCCGATGGCAGGGGGTGGAACTGGATGGGCTTTGAAGTCCCTTCCAACCCAAACCATTCTGTGATTCTATGAAAACTGGTTCATAATTTAAATTAGCTGGATTTTAGGGATTGGAGGCTGTGCAGGGAAGGGGCTCTTCGTCCTGCTCCATCGTGGCAGCATCCAGGGATGCTCAGACTGCCCAGGATGTGGCACTCTGAGGCAGGGACATAAATTATACAGCAGATATTATTCAAATGAAGGCTGCCACTCTCCCTGGGTGGGAATAACCCCCTGGGTAATCCCTGCCCGTACTTATCTGCTCCCATAATTGCTTTCTGCAGGATCGCTTCAGCCCAGCCCTGCTGGCGGGATGCTGCTCCCCCTGCTCTTCCCCCAGGCGTGCCGGCCCCTCCGCTGCCTCCTCCGGGACCTGTCCCACTGCAGATGGGATGGGAAGAGGGCTGGCTGTCCCCACAGGGCTCTGCACACAGCCTGGGCCACCTACAGCAGTGACATCACCCCTGTGTTCACCAGGGCTCTGGCTTTCGGTGACAAAGTGGCCATCGTTGACCAGAACGGGGAGCACACGTACAGGGACCTGCTCGGCCGGAGCCTCCGCTTATCCCAGGAGATCTGCAGGGTCCTGGAGTGCCCCAGCAGGGACCTGAAGGAAGAGAGAATCTCGTTTCTGTGCCCCAATGATGCCTCGTACGTGGTGGCCCAGTGGGCTTCGTGGATGAGCGGGGGCATAGCGGTGCCCCTGTACAGGAAACACCCCGTGCCGGAGCTGGAATACGTGATCCAGGATTCCCAGAGCGCTCTGGTCATCGCAGCCGAGGAGTTCGTGGGGAAAATAACCCCCAGTGCCAAGAAACTGGGGGTCCCGGTGCTGCCACTTCCCAAGTCTGGTGGGGATGGATCCACGAGCCCTGCAGCCGTGGAGGAGGGGCCCTTGTCGAGCTGTTCCTCGTGGAAGGACAGGGGAGCCATGATCATCTACACCAGCGGGACAACAGGGAGGCCCAAGGGTGTCCTCAGCACCCATGAGAACGTGCAGGCCGTGGTGAGTGCTGCTGCCCCTCTGCCAAGCTCGTGCCAAGGTACAAAGTCTTGGAATCTGGGGGGGATTTGGGGTTGCAAACACATCTTCACATTCCCAAATTCCTGCAGAGAGCTCTGGGGCTGCAGCTCCGGAATCCTCCACACCGGGAAGGTGAACGCACAGGAGCACATGAGGCTCTGAACCTTGGCCTGTTCATGCTGCAGCTGCATCCCGAGGCAGGTGGATTCTCCTCCCTGCTTTCCTGGAAAGCAGAAGGGATGAAACCTGTGGTGGAAAACTTGATTTCTTCGCAGATTGCTTTTCTACCCTGTGACTAGGGGAGAATCTTTGCTCCTAATTGGAAAATATCTTAGCCCAGCCCAGTGCTGTGTGAAGCCTGTGCATTATTCAGCTCTGTATCCCCAAGGCAAAAAATCCATTAGCTCTTGGAGCCAAAAGGAATTAAAAGTTTGAATAAGCCTTCTGACTGCCTCACCACTTGGTTATCAGTGCCTGCAACTGCCAGACTCCTGCCATTAGGGAGAGAGGGCAGGGAATGCAGGGATGCCTCCGAGAGCTGACGCTGCTCGGGGTGCTCGGATACCGCAGTGTCCCAGGAGGAATGAAAGCCTTGATGGATAGAGCCAGGGCTTGGCTATATTGGGCAAAGAATCTGTTCCCTTACAAATATCCTGTCTATTTGGGGGGTGGCCTGAGCAGTCCCCATCCTTTGTGCTGTCCTGCAGGAAGCCTAAAAGCTGCTCCCTGCCCTGCAGAGGAGGGTTGTGACAGACACGAACAAATTCCACTGTTCAGATGCTTCTCTTATTTTTAGGTGGCTGGAAATAAGCTTTGCAGTTGCCAGCACTGGGCTCTGAAGGGCATTGTTGACCCAGAAACCTGATAATTATCCCTTCAGATAATTATCCCTTCAGAGCAGAGTGTTTTGGAAGCTTGTTACTCCCATATTTTTTACTAACATGAAACCTACTTTCTGTTTATCAGCGATTTCCTGCTCCTGCTGATTATCCCTTACAGGTGCTAAAAGCCTGATGTCATCAGTGTCCAAATGATGGCAACAGAATTCTGGGAAAATGAGCTTTTTGATTACTATTTCTGCCAAATCTGCATGTGCAGCAGCAGATTAATATTCGTGTATGTCCTACTTAAAGTCATTGTTGATATTTCTCAGTAACAAGAAGGGCTTTGCTGGTTTAGGGACACATCCTGACAGGATGCTGAAGGGGTTCCTCTTGTGTTCTGCTGTTGTGGTGGGAATTTTTCTCATGCTGATCCTAAAGGAAAGATTTTGTGCCCAGGCAGGCCCGGGATGCCGGCCTGAATACCTCGGGAGAACCTTTCCTCCTGCCCTAAGGCCACACTGTTTGTTTTCTTCTGCAGACCACGGGGCTGGTTGAAAAATGGGAGTGGAAGAAGGAGGATGTGATCCTGCACGTGCTGCCTCTGCACCACGTCCACGGGGTGATCAATAAGCTGCTGTGCCCGCTCTGGGTGGGAGCCACGTGCGTCATGTTCCCGGAATTCAGCGCACAGACGGTGAGCCCGGGGGGATGCTGGGCCTTTGGAATCCAGCGGCAGGACCCGGGCACTGCAGTTAGAGCAGCTCTGGGAATGCGTTCCTAGGGAATTCCAGCCCCTTCAGCCGCTGGCTGTGCGTGGTTCACAGTGAAGGGCGCTGGGTGGGTGCTCGGCCCGGGGTAAATGTGCTCTTCCAGAGGGTGCTGCTTGTGGAAGTGTGATGTTGGAATGGGAATGCTGCGCTGCTCCTCCCAGTCCTGGGCTGAGGGGTCTGGCTGGCGGTGGGTGGACCTCTCTTTGTACCCACCGAGAGCATTTCCACCCAGAATGAGGGTTGTGAATTTTTGTTTTAGTGCCAGGAAAGGCGGAAGTACTGGATTTTCTCTAGTGGTGTGCTGCTGGTTGATTTTTTTAGTGGCTTGCATTTCCCAGAATCCCAGAATCACTGGGTTGGAAAAGACCTCCAAGGTCACCAGTTCACCCTGTGACCAATCCCCACATTGTCACCCAGCACAGAGCACTACGTGCCGTGTCCAGTCATTCCTTGGACATCACCAGGGGCTCCACCACCTCCCTGGGCAGCCCCTTCCAAATTTTCCCCTTCCAGTCCTACATCTGTAGTGTTTTGTGTTGCATTACACGACAGAACACAGCCTTTTGAGGTTTTTGCAGCCCAGGTAAGGGAAATCCTGGTTTTCCTCACTTATGTGGAAAGATGGCTCTTCCTCTGTGGAGAAACGAGTTAACAGAGCTGTCGGGTTGGACTCTGTGATGTGAGAGAGAGTTTGCACATCCAGACCTCCTTGCAGCTTTTAGGAAAGGTGGCAGGAGGGAATCCTTGCTGGAATTATGCACTTAGAGTGTCATTTTCTGTCTGAGCCAGGAAACCCCAGTGCCAGTGTTCTGCTTCTCCTTTGTTCCCTGCAGCAGTGGCACACGATGGAAAGAGGGGAAGGAAAGGGACAAGCAGCAGTGAAGGTGGAACAGGTTCTGCATTTCCCAGCCCCTGGGATCCATCCATCCACGTCTCCCAGTGTCCTGGGTGGTGTCTGCAGTGTCACTGTTAAGGGCCAGCTGGGTTTTCAGGTGCTGCTGCCACTCGGAGCACAGAGGAAACAGAAGTGTGTTGTCACTGCAGAATTCCCTGGGAAAGCCAGTGCTGGGTAACTCCCCAGGCTGCTCTCCCTGTTTGTGTTTATCCACGTGCTGGGAAGGCTTGTCCCATGGAAAGGACGAAGTGCACAGGTGTGGGGTACACCTGGAAGCTTCTGGCTGTGCTGCTGCCAGGTGAGGGCGGGCCCAGCTCCGACCAGAGCGGCTGCAGGGCCGGGTGATGCTTCATGGCTCATTTCTGCTTCTCAGAGCAGCAGCCACAGAAAATGCGCACTTCCTTTTTTCTGTCAGGATGCCTCTGACACCTGAGCACTGATCCTTTTTGGGGGGACAGCCCCAGAACCCCAGAGGGGCAGCTCTGCACTTTCCGAGTAAATTGGTAGGATGCTGTGGTAGAAGGCAGGAAGGTCCCCGGCTGCCATAGCCTGCGCTCTCACCCCGATGGTCGCTGCCAAATTGTCCTCCCCGACTTTAGGGTGACCCCAAAGGCTCGGGGTGCAGCAGGGCTGTGCCGGAGCAGCGACGGAGGTGCCGGTGAGAGGCGGGGCCGGCGCTGAGAGGCTGGAGCAAAGCCTCTGGAGGGCGCGGTGCTCCACATCCTGTGCCACCGGTGATTGATGCTCCCTCGTACCCTCGTGTTTTCCTCTGCTCTCCCCCGACATCTGCAAATCAATGAGCTGACGTTGAGGGATGGGGTCGGGATCGAGGGGAGCGGAACCCCCGTCCTGCCTGCTCTGGTCGAAGCTCTCCCCAGATGTGACACCAGGGACACGCGGGGACAGCGCCGGGGCGGCCGCTTGACCCCGGAGCTGAACTTGGGCAGGGAGGGCGGCTGGCGAGGGCAGCACGCGTCGGGTGGGGCTCTCAGGTGCAAGGGACTCTGAAGGACGGCATTTGCTTCTCTGGTTTCTTTTATTCCCTTTATTTTTCCGAGGATCTCCCCTGAGAGCTGCAAGTGCTTTGATGGACACTGCAGGGCAAGCACGGGAGGGTAAATAAGGCTTTCTCGTGGAGTTTATTGCAAGCTGCCTTTCAGAGCCACTCTATTTTCACCAGCTGTTTACGAAGTGCCCTTTGCTACTGAAATCAGCTTTCAGCAAAGCAGCAGTGGAGGATTTTGCCAAAGGAGGCCGAGTTTTGCCGTGTGCTTTTTTCCTTTGCTGCACCTTGAGAAAGCAGCCAATTATAGTGTGATATAAAGAAACTCGACTGGCAGCTAAAACACTTGACAGGCTGATCAAAACAAGGCGAGGAACTTACTCTCAACCTGCTGCAGACATATTTAGCCTTGAGTGATACTGGCAAAGGTTCAAGAGAAACCGCAGCAGCACGCCCGATGTGTGTTTGGTTTCTAATCACTAACACTTCATTATACAAAATAAATACTTTATTATTACAGTGTTTATTAAATTACATAATTTGCGGCGTGCCTTATAGTCGTGGATACAGATGGCAGCCTGGTTTTGGTGGTGGGAATAATGCTCTTTTTTTTTTTTTCCCTGAGAAGACATTCCCAGCCCCAGACCACGGCTCGCTTGTCGTTCCCCGCGGTGCAGGGCTAGGAGGTGGCAGCTTTCAGACCTTTACGTCTGTTTTTGGGAGCTGTCCAAGGAAAGGTTAGAAATCAGGACTGTGGAGTAGCCCCGGTGTCCTGACCAACATCCTTCCTCTCACTAAAACAGCATCTGATGTCTGTGGCTACTGCTGGGGCCACGAGGACTCATTAAAGTGTGCTGAGGTGCCTCAAGCGTGAAAGTTGCTGCATAAAATCAGGTTCTTTTTATTAAATGAGGACATCCATTACTCTGCACTAGCTACTGTACATGTTATAATTCACTTTATAGCACCATCTGTTAAGACTGTCTTGCTTAAGCTTTTCGTAGCATTTTTTTATTGCAAGTTATTAAAAAATACGGCTGCATCTATTAATCATTTATTAATAAAGGGTTTATAAATGGACCCTCAGTTTCCAGAATTAGTTGACTCGTACGTGATGTACTGAGTCCTCTGGTGCTTGTGCTCCTTGGGGTGCAGTGTCTTCACAGGGAGCCCTCCTGCTGCCTGGAGCCCGTGGGAGCAGCATCCAGCGCTCCTGTCTGTGCTTCTGGGGCTGGGAATGGCAGGGGTGCCTGTGGGGGGAGACTTTTCAGCATGGGTGGGTGTGGAGCGGGCAGGAGAACAGCAGTGAGCCTGAGGGGTGTTCTGCCAGCAGCACTGTGGGGCACGGCTGGCTGTGGTGTTACTGTTTTATTGGTTTGTTGGTGTTCAGGAGTGAGAGCTGGGAGGGCAGAAACCTCCGTTGGAGCCAGAGCAAGCTGCAGCCTCAGCAACCCTGTACGATCCTCCCTCCATAACCTGTGCCCGAGCTGAGTTTTCAGCTGCTCTGTTCCTGTTTGCATTTCTCACCTGCTGCTGACCTGTCCCAGATGCTGGAGTAGGAATTTCTTGTCCAGGAGTAGGGACTTTAGAGGTGCTGTGTTTGTGCAGGTTTTGTGCACTTTGGTGGCCAGAGGAGGAGAGATGAATGTCTCTAAGGATGGAGTGCAGGGTGAGCCTTCTCCTCCTGGCCAAGGCTCTGAGCTTCGGGGCTTGCACCGAGCACCCTCTGGAGCATCCATTCCCGGTGACTCCCTCCCTGCACCTCCCTCCCTGCATCAGTTCAGGCACAGCCTGTGGTGTGACCATTGTTCTGTGGGAATGTCAGTGAGTCTGGACAGACAGACCTGGGGAAGCCGAGTGTCCCCTGTGCTTGCTGTGACAGTCACACACTGATGTCCCCATTCCTGACCAGGCACCCTTTGGACAGGAGCATTTTGGAGCAAGCTGTGAGGTCAGTGTCTGCTTTGCAGGATCCTCTGCTGCGGTTTTTGGCCAAAGAGGACCCATTTTGAGCTTGAACAACAGGAAGAGCTTGTCTTTGCCTTGGACACCCCTGATCTTGCCTTGAGGGGAAGATGCTCTAATGGCAAAAGGTTCCCCATCAGCTCTCTGCATTGATAAACACGAGATCAGGTCCTGGGAGGTCTCCCAGGCTTTTGTGCAGAGTGGGAAATAAGAGTATTCAAAAACCTGAAGGAAGAAACTTGCTCTGATGAGTGATGGGAGAGATTTCTCCTGTGGCAGTCTCCACTCCGGGTGACCCAGTTGTGGCGCGTGCTGCCCGCTCGGCTCTGCCGGGCAGGTTTGAGCTGTGATGTGCTGCCTGAGCACTGACAGCCCTGGCTGTGCCCTGCAACCCCTTCCATGATAAATATGCCAAGATGCAGATTTCCTGCCCTGCAGTTCCAAGAGCTGCTGTTCCAGTGCCAGCCTTGCTGTGTGTCTGACTTAAGGTGCTCCGAGGATCAAGCCCTCTAAAAACCATCCCCTGTTTTACAATGTTGCACTCAGAGCCATCAAAAACGTCTTGTTTGGACTCTTCTTTCTAGGGAAATAGGAATGCTGCATGCCCAAAGGTGGTGTGTAATTCAGGACAAGCTTTTCCTGACGTTCTGTCCCCTGTGGCACCTTTTCCCCATGGTGGGAGGGAGCTGCAGACTTGGCACAGGATGAGTGGGAGGTGTTGCTCTGGGGTCGCTGCTGCGTCGTGTGCTCACAGCCCTGAATTCCTGAAGGCCAGGAAAGCTCGTGCTGTATCTGGGAGCAAACTTTGTCCTTGTCACTGGTGTTCTCTGTGTGAGCCAGGCTGGGCTGGGCGCTGGGGCTTTCTACCTTGGCTGGGCTGCACAGGGAGATCCGAGGCTCGGCAGTCGCTGTTGCCTCCGGGAAGGAGAAGCGTGCACTGCACCCAGCTCTCCCCTGGATCTGTCACTTCTGCACTCATCACTCTGGGCAGCTCTTTTGGTTTATTTTTAAAAGAAAAGAAATCCAAGCAGAGGAGCCTGAGCTCCAACATCCAGGCACGCTGGGGATCGCGGCCCCATCCAGTTTCAGCTGGAGAGAGGCTGAAAGTCTTTTCATCTGTTAATGGGAGGCTTCAGAGGAGTAATTTTATTTCAGACTCAAAGAGGAGTCGGTGGAGGGAGGAGCAGGTCACTAGTGAATGGATTATGTTTGATCACTTCTCACAGACCTGGCTTTAAAAAGTTAGAGGTTTTCTTTCCCATCTCCCCAGATCTGCCGTCTGTCCTCAGCATCTGTTCCCAAGTAATGGCTTTTGATGTGTGTGGGGAAATATAAAAAATGGAACCAGAGCCTGTCATATTTACTTATATTTCCAGGTCCCAGGGAAAGCACTTGCTCCTTTCAGTATGCCTCCAGCATAGGAAGGGTTTAAAAGCTTCAGCCTGGAATGCAGAGGGGCCATCAAACTGTGCTGATGAATAAATGATTAAAACCAGAGTCGCACAGAGCGCAAACAGTTTGGGGTTATAACAAACATGAGACGAAGCCACCGAGGGCCTGATTTCTCTTTGAAGAGAAGAATGTTTCTCTCTCTCTGCATATTGCTCGTGAAGTGTTGGAGGCTCAGTCCTTGGGAGAGAGCAGAGCTCCCCTTGGTGCTCTCCCATCTCATGTGCCCATCTGCTTTTTTGGGATAATGTGGTGCTGGATGTGTGTGCATGGTCCTGCAGTCCCTTCACTGCTGCTGTTGAGTTACAGGAGCTTCCCACCCTTGTGTTTGGCACACCAAACAAGCAGCTGGTTTGGCCACAGCCCTGTTGCTGCCACAGACATTCCGAAAATCACCGGCATCCTCGACGGTGCTTCCCACATGGCAGCGGTCGATGCTGAACACAGACCCATCTCCCCAAGTGAAAGGGAAGTAAAGGGCTGAGTTACCCTTGCATTAGAGGGATTGTTATTTCTGAAAAGGTTTTAAAAGGTTCAATTACAGCTGAAAATGGCACAATAATTTTATAGAAGAGAGGAGCCGTTGTGTCTGTCAATAGAGGCAGCACCATGGGCTGCCTGTGATCCGTTTGTGGGCTGATGGAAAAATCCATGCTGGTATTTGCTTCCTTTACAGCTTGCAGTTCTTCTGGCTGGTTTGGGGAATCTTGTATCAGCCAGAACCTTACATGGGGTTTGCCACCTTCTCTTCTCCTTCTGCATGAGAAGATGCCCAGGTATTGGATTTGGTGGTTCTGGCTGGTTTATGGTGTTGCACATCTCCCTCTGTAAAGGGAAAAGTCATTCCCTTTCCTCCTCTGTGCTCACGCCTCTTCCTCCAGGTAATCTTAACAGGTCTGGAGGCTGGTTGGGAAGGTTGCTGTATGGACTGACCAGCCCTTGGAGCAGCTTGGATGTTCCTCCATCCTCATTCACCATCTGCGTGCTGGGAAAAATACGTGGGAAAAATCTCCCAGCTGTGCCTTGTTGCGCTTGTTTTGTACCCACTGGTGTCATTTTCTCCTTTTTTTTTTTTTCCTTTAATGATGGCAAAATCCCACTGGCCAGCTCATGATATGCTTCTGAGCAGTGGGAGGGGAGGAAAATCAGGAATGTCATGCTGACAGGAAGGCTCTTGGGAACATTAGGTCTCCCACTTCTCTGCTGGCACAGGCAGCCCTGACCGGAAGCATTCGCTGCCGCTATTGCTGGTGGGAAGCTGTTCCCACTCTTGCCTTCTTGCAGTGAGAAACTTTTTGTTTCTAGCCCTTGGTTATCTTAAAAGGAATCTTGATCCATCTCCTGAGCACATTCCATCGGAAGGCTGCTGCTTCCCTTCTTTGAAGAGCCCGGCTGCCCTGGCACGTAGTGCCACGTTTGCTTCCCGAATCCAGGGCTTTTTAAAAGCACTTGGAGACCTGAGGTGTCAGGTGAGCAAACCAGAAGGGAGTGTTGGGCTGCCAGCACCGTGTGCACTGGAAGTTAACGTGGTGGCGGTGACACATGGGATAGCACAGGGAGAGATGGATTGTGCTGCTCCAAGCCGGGCGCTCTCGGAGCATGCTGGAAGGACAAAGCTGGCCCCTTGCTCTGGATTGATTGATCAGTCCCAGGTAATGAGGATTTCCCATAAATCCTTCTCTCTGAGCATGGAGTTATAGTTAGAAGCCAGTTTGAGCTGGCTGGGCAGTGCCAAGCCCTCCGGCCAGCTCGGGCTCTGCGGAGCGCTCGGAGCTGCCAGCTTTGTACCACGGCTTAGCCCTGTGCTAAAACACATGGGAAGGATCCAGATTTGGCTGAGCAGGAGCAGAGCAGGTGGAGAGGTTTGGCTGTCAGCAGCTCACCCCGGCAGCTGGTGGCACAAATCCAAAGGCAGCTGCTTATCCTCAGGACGGGGCTGTTGCTGGGCGAGCTGGACTGACACGGAAAAAGCTCCTCCCGTGGCTGGAGTGCAGGGGGGAGGATTTTGTCTATGGCAGGAGTTGGGCTGGCACATGGGGACAGGGGGCTCTGGGGTGCAAGAGAAACTTGCCCTGTTTAGGATGGGTTTTGGGGTTTTTTCAAATCCAAAATCATGTGACAGAAACTCTGCTGCGTGGCCAGACTGGAAGTCTGCCTGCGCTCTCACAGCTGCTCGTGGCTTGGGAAGGCAAAACAAGCTCACACAGCAAGGACTGAACAACCCCTGAGCATCTGTTTCCCTTCAATCCCCTCGGCACTGTCCTGGTCCCTGCTTGCCATCACACGTCCTTCCCTGCCCACAGCCATGGCTCTTGGGAGCACCAGGCTGAGGAGAGCAGATCCGTTCAGCCATGGCTTTGGAGAGATCCTTCTCCACCCTGCTGCCTAGAGTGGGAAAGATACTGAGGAAAAAAGGGGCTGGGAGGAGCATGGGAGAGGTTAGACCCCTCTAAGTGCAATTTTACCCAATCTGGCTGGTAGGGATCTTGCTGGTAAGTGGGTTTCTGCAGGGAGTGAAATGTTCCCTCCCTGGCCATATCACCCATCCATGCAGGAAGTCACATTCCAGTTCTGCTTTCCCTCTCCCAGGGGTTCCTGCAGCGCTCATGTCCCACCTCCCAGGGTGTCCGGTGGGTTTCCACCTTGTGCATTCGCCTCTCCTCACCCAGGGCCACCCTGCGCTGGGGGCAGCGTGAGCTCCCTCCTGTTGGGTGGGACGGTGCCTATGTGGACGTGTCCTGCTCTTTAACAACAACCACCCGGTGCTGGGAGGGTTTTTTAGGAGCTGATTGTTCTGGAGCAGTGGAGTGCGAAATGCGGGGGGAGGCGGCGCCGGCGCAGCCAAGGAGAAAGGGATGAAACGGAGCCCGAACGAGCAGAACGGAGGGAAGGGGCAGAGTGACAGCATGAAGGAGAATCCCTGGCTCACCTTCAATCAATCCCTGCCTTGCCTCGCTCGTGTGCAGCTGAGCGTGCGCGGGGAGCGCCGAGGCAGCGCTCGGTGTCAGGAGCTGTTAGGGAATACATTTGTCACCGGCGGGGCAGGGACCGGAGCGCGGGGACAGAGGCGCCGTCAGCGGGGCCTCTGATTTATTGACGGCTTTGGATCGCTCCTGTCTTGGGAAGAGCTTACCTGGGGGGGAGGGTGGTGAGGTGTGGGAGGAATGGGCTCAGTTGTGACATCTATGACTCTGACCCGTGGTTGGCTGCTCATCCCAGAGGTGTCGTTGTCCACATCCCAGCAGAGCTGGCTGCTGGAATTTGTCCCCATTCATAGTTCCCACAGGTTAGCAGGAGTTGCAGCTGAAGAACATTATTCCCACATGGAACATTGCTCTCGGGAAGAGTGTGGTTGGGGTAGTGGCCCTCCTGAAAAGCTGCTGTCTCCTGCTGCCACTGCTTTACCTGTGGGTTCCGATGGCTCCTCTGAGCTCGCTGGGGACACGGCTCTCTGCCCCTCACCATTTCCATGGAGTCTCACTCCCAGTTCCAGTGCATGCTCCCTCTCTTCCCAGCTTTGCCTCAGAGGTTGGAGTCCATGGGCTCCAACCTGGGTATTGTGCATCAGGTGTATCTTTCCAAGGAAGAGCTCCCGTGCTTTGGAACACTGGTAGCTTTGTGCAGCCTTTGAAGAGCTGTGCACGATAAGGGAATGAACTGATTCTGCCACGAGCTTCCATCTCTGTGAGCAAATTCTTGGCTGCAACATGACAGGACTAAAAAATGCCATTTCCATCATCTCATGAGTGTGCTGGTGGGTGGGGGATCCACTGGTGGGATGAGAGATGAACATTGTGCTTTGGGAAATAGGGGCATGATGAAAGTTGGGAACTTGTTCTGGATGGGGATGAGGGGCACACAACAGCTTCCAGCTGTCCTGCCAAGAAATCTTAGATAGCAAAGGTGTGTTTTCATCCACGTGTGTTCCCTTCCTTCCTAGGTGTGGAAGAAGCTCCTGAGCTGCGAAGCTCCCCGTGTCAGTGTGTTCATGGCAGTGCCCACCATCTATGCCAAGCTGATGGAATATTACGACGAGCATTTCACCCAGCCCCAAGTGCAGGATTTCGTGCGTGCCTTTTGCCAGGAGAACATCAGGTGGGTGATCTGTGTGGCTCATGGGGTGCTCCAGGTTTTCCTTTCAGCATCACCTCTTTCAGTGCTGGTTGTTGTGCTTTGGTGTCTCTTTGACAGGAACAAGGGTGACATTATTTAATTACGAGCCACTCTTGCGTGGGAAAGGCAGCAGGGCTCGTTATGTGTGTCACCCTGGGTAACACACGGCTGAGGACTCTGTCCTGCAGCCCAGCCTTGTACTCCAGCATCTCTTCTAGGAGGCTGTCCTGGTTAACTTAAACCCCACACAGGCAGAGAGTGTGAGGGACATCTTTGGTACTGGTTAAAAACCTCCTCGGGCTTCAGGTTTTATGCAGAGCTTCTTGTGCCCTTGTCAGGCTTCAGATTCCCTGGAGCAGAGGTGATCTTGGATACTCTCTTATTGCCTGGGCTTTCCCTGTGCAGGTTAATGGTGTCAGGCTCAGCAGCCCTGCCTGTGCCTGTCCTGGAGAAGTGGAAGAGCATCACGGGGCACACCTTGCTGGAGAGGTATGGGATGACTGAGATTGGGATGGCGCTTTCTAACCCTTTGCATGGAGTCCGTGTCCCAGGTAGGAGTCTCCAGAGGGTGCCCCCTGTTTGGAGGTGTTTGCTGGGAAGTGGTCTGGGGTTTGCTCTGCACATGAGCAAGGAGAGGCCACGGCAGGAGCAAGGATGGTGGGAATTGGCACTGGGAAGCCAGGACATGGATGTGTGGGAAGTGGCTGCTGGGTTTCCCAGGGATCAAAGTTGTGTGTGCAGAGCTGGCAGTGGCGCCCGCTGGCCTGACCAGGCTGGCACACTCCAGACTGATGCTTTATTACTTCCAAAATCCCAGTGAATTGAAGGAGTGTTCCTTCAGCTCCTGCTGCCTGGAGTTGTATTTCTGGGTGGTATCACACAGGATTCTCCCCACAGCAGTGCTTGTCCAACCCATCAGTGCTGAACACTTAAAATAGGATGTCTGCTCACTCTTATTTTAGTGCCTGTTTCTTGCCTCTTCAGGAATTCAAAATTGTCACACCTCGCTGTACACTCTGGGCCTGTTCTCTCCTTGTCTTCCCCCCTCCTCTGAGCTACACTTTGTGATTCCTCCCCATGGCTGTACTTTCTGGAACCTAGAAATAAATTGATCTGAGACATTGCAAATATAAAATGCCCCCACTCTCCCTGTGGTTGGAGCGTGGCCATCTGTGTGCCCACCCTGTGCCACCTGCCTCCCCACAGGCTGTCTGTGCAGGCATGGCACCATATGCAGCCTCCTGGGGAACTGGTGTTACCCCAGGGGGTGTCCTGGGTGTCACAGCTTCCCACAGCACCCCAATCCCATGGGATGCAGAAGCTGGGTCCCACAGGGGTCGCGCAGGGAGAGGAGAAGCCAAAACTCCCCCTCGTTGACTCCTCAGCCTGAGAACAGCTTGAAATACAAACTCTGTTTTACTTTTGCAGGGTAACTGTCATTCCCTCACCCCACCTCAGCCAGTTTTATCTTCCTCCAGCAGCCCCATCCCTGCAGGCAGGAGAGGGAAGCAGGCAGGAAAAACAAGGCTCCCATCTGCAGGAGCTCGAGCTGTGTGTGAGCCCCACACCCCAGGCTGACAGGTCAGGGAGCATTTCACTGCCCCTGTGGCCTGCTTATATTTGCTTTTTATTGATTTTCATGAGGGAAAAAAATGAGTGCAGACTCCAGGCATTTCCCAGGGGACTAAACGAGAAAAGAAAGAAGACTGAAAGCAGCATGGCAATGCAGAAGTTGGCGCCCAGAAGGGCAGCTCCTGCCCCAGAGCTGGTGGCTGTGCTCCTGAGGCATCATCCCTGTGGATCCCAGGGTCTGCAGGGGACCTGGGGACAAATCCTCTTGTGCAGCCAAAGCAGAAGGGCTGGGAACTGTCACTGCAGCCCCATCCAGGGGCTCCTGCAGCCCCAAGAGGGGAGAGAAGTGCCTCACAAAGGTGGGGATCAGCAAGAGACCGTACAGAAAGGAGGCTATAATTGAATAGGCTTGATTAATTTATTTCAGGAAGTGTCAGCTGGGAAGCAGATGGGTGAAGCTGAGGCATAATTTACTGGAGCTGTGAAAAAGCTTTTGATCTAGTGCCCTGTTAGAGGCTGGGTAGGAGGTCACCAGGTACCACAGAGCATCCCAGAGTCAGCTGATGGTGGGCTGGGAACAGGGGACATCTGCCAGAGGATTCCTCCTGGAGTGGAAGCAGCACACGTCCTTCTCTAGTGCCTTGACCTGTTGGAGTGAGCCCAGAGGAGGCACCAGGGTGATCAGAGGGATGGAGCAGCTCTGCTGGGAGAATTGGGATAGTTCAGCCTGGAGAAGAGAAGCTTTGAGGTGACCTCATTGTGACCTTACAGTTCCTGAAAGGGCCTACAAGGAAGATGAGGAGGGACTTTGGACGAGGGTCTGGAGTGACAGGACGAGGGGAATGGCTTCACACTTAACTTTAGGTTTAGATTAGATATTCTTGGCTGTGAGGGTGTGGAGGCCCTGGCACAGGGTGCCCAGAGAAGCTGTAGCTGCCCCTGGATCCCTGGAAGTGTCCAAGGCCAAGTTGGACAGGGCTTGGAGCAACCTGGGCCAGTGGAAGGTGTCCCTGCCCATGCAGAGGGGTGGAATGGATGAGCTTTAAGGTCCTTTCCAAACCATTCTGTGTTTCATGAACCTCTGAGGAGAGATCCTGGGGCTTCCCTTGCCCTCTTCCAGACACTTGGTGTGGCAGGGGGAGGGTTGAGTCCCTGGACCCTGCCCACCCTGCCCATGTCCCCACCAGTGTCACCAGCAGTGTGTCCCCACTCTCCACCCACAGCACAGGTCTGAAGGGACGGGGATGGGGGTGTGGGAGCTTTAATTTCCAGAAGCAGCAAAGATGAAAGATTTGAAAGATAAATGTTTGCTTGTATATGGTTAAAATCCTGCTTAAAATGCCTCTGTTTTCACCAGCTCTCATTCTAATCCCCCCTGGTGCTGTTACTGTGAAGGGAGATGAATAATTCATGGCCGGAGAATGCCTCACTGGGCCTAATCACCACTTTAATTGGAGGTTTAGATCAGAGGCAGCTAATAGCTGCTACAGCGGGGACTCCGTGTATTGTTGACAGTGAGATCCTTGAGTGCCTTATCGTTGGCCTGTTCCAATCCTCCCGGGACACCGCGGCACAGAACAGCACCGAGCTACCCAGATACCGAAGGACACAGAGCACGGGGCCAATTAAATTTATCTGGGAAGAGCTGACAACTTTTGTAAACAGAGGAGGACGGGGGTGAGAGAAGAACGGTGTCACCCCCTCCTGCCTGCAGCCCAGCGACACCGCGGGCGAGGTGCCAGCGGCGCTTAACACCCAGGAACCTGCAAATTGGAGGGATGGAGAGGGGAAGGAGCAGGGATTTCTCCCCAGTTTCCCCTCAGGATTATGGCTGGGGACGAAAGGAAGCCAGTGCAGAGTGTTGACCCCCTTCTGATCACCCCAGCTGTGGCTTGGTGAAGGCAGGGCCTCCGGGGCCATTCCTTTGGGAATGGGCCCAGATTTCTGCTGACCTGCTGGAGTTGGCACAGGGTGTATTTTGACACGGTGGATGGGCCTGGGAAGCTCTAGTCATTGTTTTTGCACAAATTCTATGAATCCTGTCAGGTTTGTGGAGCTCTAATCAATGGTAGGAGCTTTTTCAGCCTTTACAGGTGTTGATTTCAAAGTTTGTAATTTTTGCTAAATACCAGAAAAGCTTCTCCAGACAGAAACATAAGGCAGCAGCTCTCCACCAGGGACTTGTTTTACATGCTGGTTTTATTTTAGCCAAGTAGGAGAGGCATTGGTGGGGCTGTGTTAGAAGCTGTGATCTGAAACACCCTGTGGGGGACACGTCACCTCCTCTGTGCCTTCTCTGTGCCAGCGCCGTGCTGATCTTTGGTGTCTCATTCCCAAGGCTGGGAGCAGCAGTGGGCACTAATCCTGGAGTCCTGCTGCCCATGAGTCACTGCCCATTTCCATGTTGAGGTCTGCAGCTTGCATCCAGGGAAGAAGCATCTCCTGGGAAGGCATCAGGCTGATCTTGATTTGAAAATTTCCAAGGCTGTGAGAGCCCCTGGCAGTTCCTTGCACTGGTTTCTGCTCCCTCTGTGAGCTTTCCAGGACTGACTCTGTGGTGCCTGCCCACAAACGTGCCATGTCTTGTGGGCAGATTGGAGTCTGTTCACACACGGTGTTTCTCACACTGGAGAAACTGTTCCCACAGAAGTCTAGAAGGTGGCTCCAGCAACCTTCCATGCGACACTGAGGCTGTTTTCCATGACTTGTTATTTGCTTTGAGGCCTCTTGGAGCCTCCCGTGGCAGGTGCAAGATTGTTTATAACACATATGGTGTGATTTTCAGGGTTGGCCTGTGCAGAGCCAGGAGTTGGACTTGATGATCCTTGTGGGATCCAACTTCTGTGATTCTCGGATTCCATAAATACCTCGACACGGTACCTCAGGGCACTTCTGGCTCGTGGCTCCCTCCTTCCCCTGCTGCAGCCCTCTGTCTCTGAGTCCTGGCAGTGTCTGGCCTGGAGGTGGGAGCAGCCCAGGGGTGCTGGTGCTGAGGGGAGGACCTGGCTGTGCTGGCTGACCGGAGTGCCAGAGGCAGTTCGGAGCGGAGCAGACACGGATCACGGAGCTGCCACGTCGCTTTGTGTTTATTTCCAGCCAGATTTGCTAATTGTTCAGGTAGTTTTGCTGCAATAAAATCTCACTCCCTCATAGCCCATCTGCTCTTGGCTGATCCTGCAGGGATGCCATAAATCTGGGCTACGACGACATATCCATTTCCATGGCAACTGACCAGTGTAGCAGACAAAATCATGATGTCACGGATAGCAGATCTCCAGGGCTTCAGCAGGAGAATGGGAGCAGGACAGGGAAAATGCCACTTGAACCCAAATGCCTGAAATACAAGCGACAGGAGGAAGACAGGGCTGAGCTCCAGGTCCTGCACTCCCTGCTCTGGGGAATTCCCAGTGTCAAGGTGATCCTGGCAGACCTGGAGAGCATCAGCTGGAGGCACTCTAGGGGAAAAAAATTGGTCATCCTTAAAGAGCACAGTTACCAATTTATAGAATCACAGGATGGTTTGATTTGGAAGGGATCTTAAAGCTCATCTTGTTCCATCCCCCCTACCATGGGCAGGAACACGTTCCACTGCTGCTCCAAGCCCCATCCAGCCTGGCCTTGGGCACTTCCAGGGATCCAGGGGCAGCCACAGCTTCTCTGGGCACCTGTGCCAGGGCCTCCCCCCCCTCACAGGGAAGGATTTCTCCCTGATATCCCATCTCTCCCTGCCCTCTGGCAGTGGGAGGCCATTCCCTGTGTCCTGTCACTCCAGGCCCTTGTGAAAGTCCTTTTCCAATTGAAACTCAGTCCTGTCCAGTCCTGCTGAGCCACAGGTTGCTGTGAGCTGCTGTCCCTCTCCCTGCTCCCAGGGGATGAAGGTCGCAGGCCCCGTTCTGCCACAGGAGCCATCGAGATGCCGAGTGAGACCTGCAGAGGCAGCAGCTGCCCATCCCACAGGTCACAGGAACAGAGCTGCCCTCTCTGCTGAGCTTTCAGGTGCTCCCCAGGAAGAACAGGCACTAAAACAGGGGGTGGGAAAGCTGCAGGTTGGGGAGCTCTGGGTCACACACCCAGCTTGGAGCTCAGTTGTGGTCGTTGTGACACAGTGTCAGCTCCTTGGCTTTGAAATTGAAACCTGTGGAAGAACGGGGTGGTTTTGATCCCTGCTTTTCTCCTGTGATGTTTTCTCTCCAGTGTATTGATGTCTCCTAAAACTGAGATAATCCCTGGCAATTCTCAGCTGTTAAGCCTTTGCCTCCCCTGTCAGGTGCAGGCTGCAGAGGAGCAGAGTAATCGCTGTGCTCTCTCTTTTCACAGCTTTGTGTAGGTTTTGTGGTGCCTTTAAAAAAAAAAAAA
>VZRS01001816.1:22562-58083 GCA_013398055.1 Ifrita kowaldi
AAACAAAATACCAAAAAAACCAGCTTCATTCCTGAGCTCTGAAGCTGTGCAGATGTCTTCAAAGAGTGGCCAGGAGAGACTGTTCAGGGCTGAGACACGTTTGTGTTCAGAGGCGTTCCCAGCACTGCCTGCTCAGCCAGCAGCAGCACCATCCTGACATTTCCATGCAGACACACGGTGGGATTGGCGCCTTCCTGAAGGACACCCCCCGCCAGGAGGTTCTTTAGTGCCATTGACAGACGAGCAGCTGCTCTTGTGCATCCTTGATTTTGTGGTTTCCTGGAGGCTGGGCGCCGTTTCCATGCTGTTCTCCTCCGCAGGTTCCGTGGGCACCCCGCTGCCCGGCGTGGAGGTGCGCATTGCCAGCGAGACCCTGAGGGACGGGGCTCGGTCCTACGCCATCCACGCCCAGGGGGATGAGAACAGCACACAGGTACTGCTCAGCTGTGTTCTCTGCTGCTTCCCTTTGGAAAGGTCTTCATTCGGGGAAAGTTCTCTCCGTCCCAGCCCTCTGAAACCCCAAGGGCTGAGGCTTGCACTGCTCTGATTCCCAGGAGCTCTGTATCACTGAGTTTCTTGTACTGGTTTTGTGGGTTCCTATAGCCGTGGTACTTTATGGACTGCACAAGTGCTGTCCATACAATCATGGTTTGGGTTGGAAGGGACCTTAAAGCCCGTCCAGTGCCACCCCTGCCATGGGCAGGGACACCTTCCACTGTCCAAGGGTGCTCCAAGCCCTGTCCAATCTGGCGGTAAACACTTCCAGGGATCCAGGGGCAGCCACAGCTTCTCTGGGCACCCTGTGCCGGGGCCTCAGCACCCTCACAGGGAGGAATTCCTTCCCAATATCCCATCTAGACCTACTCCATTTCACTCTGAAGACCAGATCTAGTGGAAGATCCCTGCCCATGGAACAAGAGGAGCTTTAAGGTCCCTCCCAACCCAACCTTTCCATGATTCTGCGATTGGAAGGGCAGGCCTGGCCTTGGGGGTTGCACTCATTTTGAAACAGCACTGGAGGAAACCCATCAGGTTTCCGTGGAAGTCCAGCTCCATTTCAAGCTCCACATGATACCTGCACCTGCAGTTCTGGTGTGCCAGAGGTCACAGATACCTGGGATGGGGAAGCATAATCTACCCCTGTGCTGGGTGCTGAGTGTTCCGTGCTGCAGCAGCAGCCCCAGCCCAAGGTCCAGGCTGTCTCTGCCCCCAGAAGTGGCTGAGCAGGGTCTGCCTTCCTGCCACCTCCCCTCCACACCCTCACTGCGGGTGTTGTGCTGCTCTGGCAGGTCCATGCCCGCTGCTGTCAGGGCTTGGCTGAGCAGGTGAACACTGTGTGTGAGAGAAGTGACCCCAGCTGTGACACCGCGTGGGTGGGACACGGGCAGCTGGGAGATTCCACCTGAAATAGGTTCCTTCACTCACTGCCCTGGGAAGTGGCTTCTCATCCAGCCACCTACATGCTGAGGGTTTGGAAGGAGCTTTCCGGGCTGTGCCAGAGACGCTGCTGGTGTGAGCACTGCTGAGAGGCTCAAGAAAAGCTTTTTTTGTCTAAATTATCTGGTGGCAGGTGGAGGAGCCAGCGGGACCACGGGCAGCCCCGTGGGTCGGTTGTGCTCAGGGTGTGTTCTGTGTTCCGATGCTGTAAGAGCTGGAACCACTCCAGACCTTTAAAACAGCCCAGGGGACAGCTGAGAGGGACCACGGATTGTGGATTTTGTTATAAAAATCCCTCTTTGCTGCTCCTTCCTCTGTGTCACTGCTGTGGCGTGGCCGAGCAGTGGGTAAAGCAGGAGACTCCCCATGTCCTGTTTTTGTCACTTCCTGGATGAGTGTTATGTTTCACAGGTTTGTCCTCTGATCCCAGAGTTTGCTCTTGGCCTTTTTTCCCCACTTGTGTGGAGCTGAGACATGAAATATAATGTGTCCCTTTTAATAATGATCCTGTAATGCTTTTTCCCCCTCAGGGATCCCTGGGCACTTTACAAATTAGGGCTCAGACACGAGAATCCCCAAAGTGCAGCTACTTCCAGGATGAAATGTGGATGTTGTTCTACTGAATTATGAGAGGAAAAAATACAGAATGTTATTTTTTCTCCTCAGTACTCCTTCCCCTTCCCTCTCATTGCACTGAGTGACCGGAGAAGGGGAGCCCAGACGATCTGTGTCTGGTGCTGGAAGCCCAGCACCTCCTCAGGGCTTCACGGAGCTGGAGTTCACATAACTCTTCTCTTTCCCGTGGCTTCAGGCTGCTTGGGTTTATTTTGAGGGCAGAGGAATTGCCCTTTATCCCAGTGATTTCTCACAGGCACCCTCAGGGTGGGTGGCTGAGGTCCGTACCCGCGGCTCACAAATCTTCCTGGAGCTCCCACCAGTGCTGCCGTTGGCTCCCTGCCCCTTGCTGATGGTTGCTTTCCGTCAGGCTCTCCCTTAGGGACCTTTTGGATGTTCTGGTGAATTCTCAAGTCATCAGCCGGGGAGGGTGTGGGGAGGTGGTAATTTGCCTCTGGGCATTGGCTCATGGGCTGGTCCCTCTCTGAAAAGCTGTCCCCATCTCACCCACCATTCCTCCCGGCCCAGCTTAACTGGCAGTTTCTTCAGGCTGGAGGGAGAGCGATGGTCCCATCTGGTCGGGCCACCCTAGGAGAGAGTGGCTGGCTGGGTACCTCCAGGACATCCACAACGTTTCCAGGAGCAGAGCAGAGCCAGCTGCCTCTGTCCCTGGGACTGTCACAAGGTGGGAAAAACAGTCCCCGCTCCCAGCGTGTGTTGGCACAGGCGGATGCGTGGAGGTGCCAGGAGTTTGGGTTTTATATGCCCTGGGCATGGAGTGTGACTTTCCCTGGCGCGACCACGCGGGCAGGCAGGTGGCAGCCGTGGTGACAACACCTCTGCTCCCAGGGATGCTGGAATTCCAGTGCCTCACACCTGCGGTCCCAGGCAGAGCCTCACCTGCTCGGTGCCTGCCCCAGACGCTGCTGCTGGCACGGTGTGCATCATGCTTGGTTAATAATTCATGTCAGGAGAGACGGCGTCAGTGGAATTTATTTAAAACAAGGCGGATCTGACAGTCCGAGCACTCATCACGCTCCAGCAGTCTGAGAAAGGCCTGGCTTGGTTTAAATCAGCTCCTCCACGGCAGAGGGGCTGTCCCAGGGATGGGAAGAGCTGGTTGGTGTCACCCTGCCTGTGCCACATGGCCTTTTCCTTGCCTCCTCCTTCCTTGTCTCCCTCGCTGGAGGGCTCTGAACCTTACAGTGGTTGAGGGCTGGAGAAGAGGAGACTGAGGGGAGACCTCAGGGGTCTTCAACATCCTCGTGAGGGGCAGCAGAGGGGCAGGTATCGATCTCTTCCCTGTGGTGACCTGTGACAGGACCCAGGGAACGGCTGGAGCTGTGTCAGGGGAGGGTCAGGCTGGGTATCGGGGAAAGGTTCTTCCCCCAGAGGGTGCTGGGCACTGCCCAGGCTCCCCAGGGAAAGGGCACAGCCCTGAGGCTGCCAGAGCTCCAGGAGCGTTTGGACAGCGCTGCCAGGGATGCCCAGGCTGGGATTGTTGGGGTGTCTGTGCAGGGGTTGGATCGATGATCCCGGTGGGTCCCTTCCAGCCCAGGATGTTCTGTGATTCCATGATTCATGCACCGTGGGGCTGATCCAGGGGGATGCTGAGCACCCCGGCAGGAGCTGGGCTCTGAGCCATCTCTCCTGCCCGGGCTCCTGCGGGCTCTGTGCCGGGGCTGAGGCACTGTCAGGGCAATCTGCGAGGCGTTCACACCTCGGCTGTGCCTGCAGAGCCCTCCCGAGAGCGAGCAGAGAGCGCTGCCTTTGCCAAGGGAATTGTCTGCGGAGCCTCGCAAGGTCAGCGCCTTCCCCGCTCGCGTTGGGCTGTTCTGCCCCCTGCTCCCGGCACAGCAGGCGTTCTCCGAGCTGTTCCTTCCCCACTGACACCGTCTCTCCCGTTAGGCTGGGGTGTCGCTCCCTTTCCTTTCGTGCCGGCGCCCTTTGGACACGTGCGATCCAAACAGGAGCGGTGGAGGAGGAGGAGAAGGAGGAGGAGGAAGCGTGTGGGTGGCAGGAGCAGGGAGCTGGGGAGTGTTCCTGCTCTGCCATCCGGTAACTGCCTGAGCTTGCGGCAGGGGACCGCTGTAATTTGCAGAGCTGGTTCCTGGCACACCCCGAAGATCAATAATCTACTTAGCTGAAAGTTCGCTGGATCTCTGTTCTTCCCTGCGTTTTCTCCCGTCCCTTGATTGGAGTGCTGGATTCCTTTCCCGCACGTGCTCCAGCCCTTCCGTCTCCTCACTCACATCTCAGGAGCCCTGTCCATCCCATTTGCTCAGCTTTCCAGCCGCTCTTGGGCTGCTTCCTCGGGGTGTTTTGCACCTTGCGCTGATTTCCGGAGCTGACACGGAGCCACGTGGGTCGGGTTGCCCGAGGCTGCACCGGGACTGCCAACACCCAGACAAGGAGCTCCAGCCTGGCGGCTCCACTCACTGCTCCGTCTGTTCAGCCGAGGATGTGCAGCAGCCCGGGGACACCTGTGACAGGAGGTGACAGTCCCATGGGAGCCACAGTGCCTGCGCTGGACCTACTGCCGCTGCAGCAGTGTGGGGATGCAGAGCTTGGCCCCCGCAGAGATGCTGTCCTGGGAGTGCTGCCAGGAATGCCTCTCCTCCGACACATCCCTGGGGAGCAGAGGTGTGGAAGTGGGTGTCAGGGACACCACAGCTTTGCCTGCTTGGAGTCATCCCACATCTTGCTCCTGGAGCCACTGGCATCCAAAGCAGTTCCTCGGCTTTCCCCCTTCCTCAGGCAGCTGCCTGCTGAGCCCGTCTGACCGTTCAGCCTCAGTAGTCCTTACCCACAGCCCCGAGTGCTTCTTCCCATGGGGTTTTTCCCCCTGAATTTTTGGCAGCTCTCCCTGTGGCTGTGGCGCCCAGGAAAGGGTTACAACTCTCCAGCTCTGAACGTTTCAGTTTGCTTTGTTCAGTGCAATGCATATTTCATACGCTCAGCTTCCCAGCTGGCAGAGGCCTGGAAACCCTGCAAGCTGTCGGGTATTGTCTCTCTCCTTCTTTGCTTGTTTGTTTGTTGGGTTTTTTGGGTTGTCATTTTTGTTGGATTTCTCTTTTTTTTTTTCATCATCTTTCCCAAATTGCTCTCTCTCACGAAAGCCCAACCCTGGTGCTGACAATGGGGGGCTATCAATAGCTAAATGGCTTCACAGCTGTAGCCAAGGCAGGGCTGTAGCCAGGGCTTTTATGGCGAGCAATTTCCTCGTGCCGAGGCTGCGGAGGGAGCGTGGGGACGGATGGGTTGCAGGAGCTGGCAGCAGGAGGACGCTGTGCCATGGGCTTCCCCCCCTTCCAAAGGTTGTAATTATCTCGTCGTTTATCCATATGCAAGCTGTCGTCCTGGATGGGAACCGGCTCGGCTGTGGCCATCCCTCCCAAAAGCCACCAGCATCTCTGTCCCCTCCTCCCCATGCCCCCCGTGTCTGTGCCATCTGCTCACAGCTTGCTGCTGGTTGCCAGCACCTCAGCGGGGCTGGGGGCAGCTGGCACTGTCACCCGTGGTTGTGACTGCAGCTCTTGGCCGTTGATGTCCCTGTGGAGGGGACCAGGAGCGGCTCCACCTCGCTCGTGTTCGTCCCAGGTCTCTGGAGAACCCGTGGGGAGGTGCCCAGGGAGCTGCCAGGGTTGTCCCGGAGGACTGGGCACCCCCGTGGCTGCTGCCCGTGGGTGGCATGGGTCTGGGTACCAGGCACGTTTCCCTGTGGGATTCTCCTCATCCAGCCAGCTATTCCATGACATTTGGTGTGGCTGTGCCTGGCTCTTCTCCGGGGGCCAGAGATGGGCATGTGCCAGCCGTGCCCGGCGTTTCTGAGAATGGCCAGGTACGGACAGGATGTGACCGCCTGGCCCGGGGGGTCCTGTCCCTAGCAAAGGAACACTTGGGTTGTTCCTTTTCTATCCCAACCAGACCTCAGCCTAGAGCCATTCATTCTTTGTCCTCAGTGCTCCTGCGCTTCCAGAACAGCTCTCCTTCAGTTCTTCACAGGTTTTCTTGTCCCTGCTCCACCCCATCCTCATGTATTGGTACCTCGATGGTGAACTTTACCTCCAGCATCCTCATTCCATCTCCCACAAGCAGCTTTTCCTCAGCTCCTTGATCTCTTCCATCAGGCAGTGTGGGCAATGTGTTGTTGAAGGCAGTCTGGATTAGATCTGCAGCTTTTCTTCTATCTACAACCCCAACCCTCAGGATTTCTGGCACGATCCACCTTTGGTGAAAACACTCTGCATTTATTCCCATTTTCCATTCGCCTCAGCTTCTTCCAAAACCTCCTTCCAAAGCCCTCGCAGTGCTGGACACTGCACTTGTGTATGTTCCAGTTACCATTTTTGTTTCCCCATATTTCTCTCATCTCCTCAGGATCCTGTTTGTGTCCTGCCCAAGTAATTCAAGAGTCTCCACTTTGTTGCCCAGGCTGCTTTTGTTCCTGTATAAACATTTTAACTGCTTCTCATTGATCACATCCAGTTCCTTACTCAACCTGGGCATTGATTCCATTCTCAGATGTATTTATATCTCCTTCCTTCTTTCTGTCTGCCCTCTGATTATTTTTTTTTAATTTGTGGCCATGCCTCTATTTTATTTCTTCCTGGTAGTAGAAGTGGAGGCAGAGGTTACAGTAGCATCACATCCCCTAGTTTCTCAGCTGAAAACTCTTCCCATCACAGGGACAGCCTCGATCCCAGGAGAATATTTCCTTGCACATGGAAGTTGAGTCCATCTGTCAAGAAGAAGCCTCTTTCCACAAGTGTTTCCTTTGAGCTCACCTTTGTCACAGCACCCTCAGGGTCTCTGTTCATCTCTTTATCGTTGTTTCATTCTTCCATGGAATCCCAGACTGGTTTGGGTTGGAAGGATGGAGCTTATCTCGTTCCATGGGCAGGGACACCTTCCACTAGAATATTCCTCTTTGTAGCTGAGAGGAGATTGGGGATGTTTGTGGAAGAGCCCTGGACATGGTGGGGAGCTGCTGAAGCAGAGGCTGAAGGAAGAGGAGCAGTCTCTGTCCCAGAGTTTTTGCAGCCAAGGGGAGCAGGGGCTGGCTCGGCATGGGAAGCAATTAGAGCTTGTGGGGCAGCGTGTGTGCAGGCACAGCTCATCACAGCCTCCCCAGCTCCACCTTCAGGGGAGGCTGATAGAAATCAAACCGAAGGTGGGCCTCTGATTGAGTCCTTGCCTGGTCCTCTGCCTGCCCCGGGCCTGGAATCAGCGCGAGGGTGCATCAGGAGCCTTCCCCTAACGAGGAGAGCCGGGGGAGTGGGAAGATGTGCTGACATCTCGCCTCGTTTATTATCCCAAGAAGCCTGCAAACGAGAGGGATGGGAGCAGCAGCGTGGAGAGCTGCTGGCATCTCTGCAGTAGTGTTACACGTTTAATTTATGGTGTTAATATAGATCAAGAAGTCTTGTGTCCATGGAGCAACTGCGGGGAGGACTGACCTTTCCCAAACTTGGTTTGTTTTCTGTCATGCTTTTGGGATCATCTGGAGCTAATCAGGCTGGTAACTTAAAAAAATCAGTATTGCCTAAAAATATAGACAATCACTTTTGTTTTCAGTGGAGCAACATTTGCTGTAAGTAGAGGGTTGGGTTGTTTGAAAATAAGTTTCAGTGTTCCAGCTCCACTGTGCACCAGCCTTGCTTTTAAATTTATAACTCTCCAAAATGAAAAGTAAATGGATTGTGTTATTCCCAGCCCTTTTATAAAAGTTAACATTGCAAAAACAGATGTGAAATGTGGCCTCGCAGATTACAGCCTGAGCTTGGGGTTTTTAGGTTGGGGTTCTATTTTTTCCTTACTCTCTCTGTGCTGTGTCCCCGAGGAGCAGAAATCTGCCTTTTTCCAGCAGGAGGAAAATTGTTCTGTGTCTAAATTGCCTCCTGCCAGGCTCATGTGGATGCTGCAGGACACGGAGCTCCGAGGGACGATAATGCCTTTGCAAAAACAGGCAACTTACCAGGGAATTTTTAATTAGGAATGTGCAGGAAAGTTCAGAGTGCCTGGGAATTTGGTAATGCTCTAACAAACCTCACAGTCCTAGGACATCCACTCCAGTATGGCCCTGGGAGACGGTGATTGAAGGCACTGGCAAGCAGGTTATTGTCTCCAGCTTCCTTTAGGAAGCAGGTGAGCATGTCCTCACCTCCCACACCAGGTGGGAGCTGGAAAAGCAGAGTCTGGGCCAAGCCTGGAGCTGCCCTGCTCTGTCCAGGTCAGCAGAGCTGAGCTGTTGGATGCTGTGTTCAGCCTGGAGCAAAGGAGGCTCAGGGGGGACCTTGTGGCTCTGCAGAGCTCCCTGACAGGAGGGGGCAGCCGGGGGGGGTCGGGCTCTGCTCCCAGGGAACAGGGACAGGAGGAGAGGGACTGGCCTCAGGCTGGGCCAGGGGAGGCTCAGGATGGACAGCAGCAGGAATTTCCCCGTGGAAAGGGTGCTCAGGCCTTGGAACTGCCCAGGGAGGTTTGGAGTGCCCATCCCTGGAGGTGTCCAAGGAAGGGCTGGAGGTGGCACTGAGTGCTCTGGGCTGGGGACAAGGTGGGGATTGGGCACAGGTTGGACTCGATGATCCTGGAGCTCTTTTCCAACCTCAGTGATCCTGGGATTCTGGGACAAGGCTCTGGGCCACCGAAGCCTTGAAGGGGTGACTGAGGGGACATCGAGGTGTTTGGAGGTGCTGGTGGCAGTTAAGCTCCAGCAGAGGAGCGAGGAGCCTGGCAGGGCATCTGTACTCCACAGCCTGACCTTGGGGTGCAGGATGGAGCTTCATCAGCCCTTCAGACTTTGTTGTATCATTTCTGTGCTCTGGGATGTTTAAAAAGCCCAACAAACACCAGGAGAAAGTTCTTTCTCTGGCAGAAGAGCAAAAAGGGCTCCGTCACTTCCATAAACCTCACATATATAAATTATTGTCTTCTATTAGTCACTTAAGGGCTCAGTTGCTTAATTATTTTGATCACAGTAATCATTTATTTACAAGGTGGGGAAAAATGCCAAGCACTTCCAAGCTGAGCAGCACAGCAGGAGGAGGCAGGGCTGCAGAAGCATTTCTTTCCTTCCCACAAGTCGAAATGCTTTTGCTTTGTGGAGTTTTAAGGTCCCTTTTAAGGTCCCTGCTGAGAGGTGATGCTCTGATCCACAGCCTTTGGTGCTCCCCCAGGAAAGAAGTTCAACAAAGCCACGTGCAGGTCCCTGTGCAGGAGAAGGCTCCAGGGAGAGCTCAGAGCCCCTTCCAGGGTCTAGAGGGGCTCCAAAAGAGCTGGAGAGGAACTTGGGACAAGGGATGGAGTGACAGGACACAGGGAATAGCTTTAAACTGAAATGGAGTAGGCTTAGATGGGATACTGGGATGGAATTCCTCCCTGTGAGGGTGGGCAGGCCCTGGCACAGGGTGCCCAGAGAAGCTGTGGCTGCCCCTGGATCCCTGGCAGTGCCCAAGGCCAGGCTGGACGGGGCTTGGAGCAGCCTGGGACAGTGGAAGGTGTCCCTGCCTGTGGCAGAGGGTGGGACTGGATAAACTTTGAAGTCCTTCCAAGCCAAACATTTCCATGACTCTGTGAGTATTTGGGGGTGAAGGGGGAAGGAGGTGTCTGGTAGAAGTTAAATGGGTCCCTCTAGAAGCCGCTGTTTGCAGCCTGAAGGTATTTGGGTTTTCTGCTAGAAGTCTGCCTTCCTCCCAGTCCCCAGCCCAAGAACAGGCTCCTACCTCCTCAGCCCTCACCTTCCAGCTTCCCCTCTGTGTCTGCCACATGTTTCTGCTTAGGAATCTGCTGTGCCCTCCCTGCTTCCCAGAGAAGGACACGCTGCTCTGAGCCCTCCCTGATTCCATTAGAGTCCATTAGGAGCTCCTCTGCCGCAGCTCCCGGCGGAGCGCGGGGCAGAGACCGCAGGAAAACAAACGGCCCCTTTGAACAAATCCCAGGGCCCAGTGCCAGGCAGGGATTCCCAGCTCTTTACAAACCACCCTCCCAATAAAGAGGTAAAATGGGAATGGCGGGGCAGGGGGAGAATATGCATTTTCTAATCACCCAGATTTAGGCCTTCAAAGGATTTATTACAACCTTTTATTTCCATGCGTGGAAAATGGAATCTTATCTCCTGAGCCGACTGGTCCAGCTTGACTGGGTTTAGAGCAGGGAGCTCTCAGACAACCTTCAGGGCCACGCTGTGCCTGGGTGTTAAACTTGCTGGAATGCATTAAAATATGGCTCTGGGAGAGGGGGAGATCCGTGCACTCTGCAATGTGATGCTTCCAGCAGCTGCTCGTGCCATGGGCCGTGCGGGAACAACGGGAGCCACCAGGATTGGGGGGAGGGAGGAAACAACCACCGCAGCCGTGTGCTGCCATCCCCGCTCCCAGAGCCAGGCAGCCTGGTGTACCTGGGATTGTGGAGGGATCAGACACAAGGGATTGGAGGAGATAAATGCCATGAACCTTGAATTTTAATTGCTGCTGTTGGGGAGCCGGCGCTGGGGCGTTTGTGCCCCTGTGCCACGCTGGGGAGCAGTGCCGGTGACATTCCGAGTGCAGCAAGCACAATCCTATTAAGATAACGTCACGGCCCCTCTGTTTTACTGTTTGCAAGGCAGCCATAACATCATTAAATTACACAACAGGGAGGTGCCTGCTGCCAAGGGGCTCTGCTCAAGATAAGATGTGGGTTGAGCCGCTGCCAAAATTTGAGTTGATATGACAAGAAATTTGGAGCAGGTTCAAGGCTTGATTCACACCAGACGTGGCAGTGTGCAGGTAAACACTGGGCAGGATTGATCCCTGGGGCTGTGCAGGTATCTGGCACCAGGGACTCCTGGGCAGGATGGGGCTGGAGGGGTTTGTAGCAGCCAGATTTACACCTCTTCTTGTGTTCAGCACCGATGAGAAGCAGCCAGAGCCTGGCAGGATGTGTAGGTGAAGCTCAGGGAACTGTTTGCAGGTTCTTATCTCTGCCATCCCCTCCCCAGCCCTTCTGAGGAGTGGGAAGGAGCCCGAACACCAGGACACTGCTCAGGGAAGCTGCTTGTTTTGTGATGCCACAGCTGGACCATCAGGAAAAGGAGTGAGAAGAAAGAGCTGCATCATAAAACTCAACACAGCCCCTAAGAGCCCTGAAACCAGCCTTGCTGGTCCCTCTGTGTCACCCACAATGTCCCTGCTTGTGCGTGGAGCCTTTGTGCTTCTTGTGCCCTTTGTGCCCTTTTTTGTGCCTCTTTGTGCCCTTTTTTGGATCCTTTGTGCCCTTGCTGCTGCAGTAGTGGAGTTTTGCTCTGGCCTCTCCCAGACTTCAGGTTTCTCCATGCTGTCCTGCTCATGGATAGTCTGGACTTCAGGCTCCCTCCTTCAGATCCCTGGGGAAAACTCACCCAGCACCATCCTCACCTTGCCATCCCTCAGCAAAATTCCTCACTGGCATTAACAACCTTTCTTTCCTGCAGCATCTTCCAGGCAGGGAATTAATCCCCAGCCAGGGCTCTGGGAGACTGGGCTGTGTGTGCAGAGATTCCCTTGTCACCCCATCCTCCAGGACAGGACATCAGGAAGAAATTACTTAAAAATGCTGCCTTAGAAGCAGTTTTCCAAGCATTTTCCATTAGGAAAGCTTTGTTTCCATCAGAGGCTGCAGAGAGCCTGCCCTGCCCTGGGACTGCCTGGTGCTCCAGCGCTGCTATTACAGCTTTCCCTCGTGGCCCTGTTTCTGGCACTGCTGATTTTCAGGGTCCCAGATGGATCCTGGCCATTGCAGCAGCTCAAGTACAAAGTGGCTGGGGAAGTGGCTTGGAATTCCCGTTACTGAGCTGTTCTCCTCGGAGGGATGGAGCCGTGTGTCCAAGCACATCTCATCCCAGCAGTGGCTTTGCACTCCTTGGTTGTGGATTTAAACTGACAGAATGGGGTGAGATGGGATATTGGGAAGGAATTCCTGGCTGGGAGGGTGGCCAAGCCCTGGCACAGGTTGCCCACAGAAGCTGTGGCTGCCCCTGGATCCCTGGAAGGGGTCAGAAAGGACCATCCTTTTCCCAAGGGTATTCCCTGTGTGTTCTCATGTGTGACCTCTCTCCCAGCAGCTGGAAGGCATCACCCTGGACTGCAGTTCCAGGATGGCAATCCTTGTTTTCATATAACACAGGTGCTTATTTCCAGTGCTTTGGAATATCAAAAGCACCTGGATGAGCCCTTCCACCTGAGGAAAGAGGTCCTGCAGGTGGGCAGGGCATGGTGGAGCCTGGCAAAGGCCGGGAGAGCACGTGGTGAGGATCCTGCATGCCACCCTGCTGCCTCCCCCGGTGCTGGGGACAGGTGATGGGGATGTGCACTCACTGTGTGCCTGTCCTAGGTGACACCGGGCCTGGAGGGACAGGAAGGGGAGCTGCTCGTGAAGGGCCCCTCAGTGTTCCGCGAGTACTGGAACAGACCCCAGGACACGGCCAATGCCTTCACCCCCGACGGCTGGTTCAGAACAGGTATGGGAACGGCCCCCCAGCCCCTGGCACGGGGCACAGCAGCTCTGGGTTGGTGCACGGGGTTGGAGCGGGGTTGGAATTGGGGCTGGCAGCTGGGAGTGCTTCCAGACGCTGGCTCGGGAAGGGGCTTTGCCTGCGTTGGCCGTAGCGAGTCACCGAGTGCCAGGGGGTGTTTGGGCTCCTTTGCTCCTAAGCACAGAATAGCACTGAGGAATGTTTTCCAGGGAATTCGGCTTTGCAGACAGGTGGGATTTGTCTCAATTTACACAGAATCATTAACTGCCAACTACAACTCCCTGACAGGAGGGTGCAGCCAGGTGGGGGTTGGGCTCTGCTTCCAGTGATTTGAGGAAATGGCCTCAAGCTGTGCCAGGGGAGGCTCAGGTTGGACATCAGCAGGAATTTCTGCATGGAAAGGGTTGATCATTGGCAGGGGCTGCCCGGGGAGGTTTGGAGTCCCCATCCCTGGAGGTGTCCAAGGAATGCCTGGACGTGGCACTCAGTGCTCTAGGCTGGATTGATGAGGTGGGAATCAGTCTCAGGTTGGACTTGATGACCTGGGAGCTCTTTTCCAACCTCGGAGATCCTGGGATTCTCCGATTCCATATATCCACAGGTCTGATTTCCCCATTCCCCTCTTTACTGTGTGCTAGCAGTGCTGTGGTGGCAGGAGTCAGGCTGGATTTCTGATGCCTTCTGTGTAACCTGATTTATTGACGGTTCCTGAAGAAGCTGTGATTTATTCTAATTGTTCTCCCAGAGCAGAGCTCACTCTGCCAGCAGTGTCACCGCCAGTCCCCAAGCCAGGCGGGTACCGCGGGCTGGGACCGGAGCATCACCAGCCCTCACGTGGGGTGCAGGGCAATCAGCTTTAAAAATTTTTTTAGTCAACACTCCTGATGAATATTTCAGCTGCAAAGGAATAGCGTGCATTAATTATTGCAAAGAGATGTCTTTAGGAGAAAATGATTTTGAAATTCAGTTTAATTTCATTGTAATGCGCCGCAAACAGGAAGGGAGTATGTGTGTTTAATTGGCTCTCGGGGGTAAGGCCGGGAAGATGGCATGCCTTTGTCACAGGCCATTAGTGATACAGACTGCATAATGAGGGACTACAATCAGCTCACAGCTGCCGGCTCCTACGGGGAGAGAATGATATTAAATAGAAATCAGTATAAATTAAACTTAACCCTTTCACCAACCGAGCAAAGCTCAGAGCTGGAAACAAGGGAGGGGAGCAGAGACAGGAGTGGGGCGTTCAGGGTGGGACAAGGGGTGCTTGGACAACCCCCCCAGCAGCCAGGTGACCTCCCTGATGTCCCCCTTCCCTCGGGCAGGCGGCTTCAGCTGCCTTCCCCATCCCTACCCCCACTCTGCCTTCCTTACCTTCCTTTCCTCTCCTGCCTCCTGCTCCCTCTCTCGGATCAGGTCGATGGGGCTGGGTTTTTCCCAAGCCTCATTTATCCAGCAGTGCCAGGAGCGATCCTGTGGCCCCATCCTCACCCTGCCTGCCCCAGCCTCATCAGCAGCCTCTGGAGATCACTCAGAGGTGGCAAATGTCCTGTGCTGGCAAAAAACCCTTGAGGGAACGAAAGGGGTTGTGTCCTGTCACAGGGATTGGGTCTGGAGGGTGAATTATCTCCATTAAGCACAAATTGGTTACGCTGGAGCCAAAGCCATGCTGGCAGGATCCAACAGAGGTGAATCCCGGCCACTGCCAGGCTGTAATTCCCTGTATCTGCACTTCCAGGTCATCCAGGTGAGTGGTTTAAAGGTGAGGCTGAATGCCAGCACGTGGTGTTCCCAAAACCCCAGTGATGGCATTCCCGACTCCATGCCAGCATTCCGCTCACTGCCAACCCTTGTGGGTGTCCCCACCAGTGACCTACAGGCTTCAAGTGGTGGCCAAGTCCCTCAGGGCTGGGGTTTCACAGAATTATGGAATGATTTGGAGGGGAAGGGACCTTAAAGCTCATCCTGTCCCACCCCCTGCTGTGGGCAGGGACACCTTCCACAGGAGCAGGTTGCTCAAAGCCCTGTCCAAAAAAATGGGAAAAAAACCCAGTGACTTTGATGAATTCAAGATTGTGGCTCTTCTGAGAAGCCTCTGAGCTCCTGGTGGTGCAGAGGGGATGTGCTGTTGCTCCCATCCTCTTTATTCCCTGGGATTTGCGCTGCTGTCTGCCGATCCCTCCATCTCTCATTTCCATCCCAGTGAATTTGATTATTTTTATTGTATTAACGCTGTTGACAGAGCTGCTTAGATCAAAGTCCCCTCCAGCCATTTCCAGGGAGACTGCTGGGTTTCCACCTGCTGTCATACATCCAAGTGGCACCGAGCCCTCGGAGACAGAGCCGAGCCCAGAGGAAAAACGCCTGTGGGCATCTGGCTCCTGTCCCTGCCGAGCCCTCCCAGCTGTGCCAGGCCCTGCCAGGTGAGAGGCAGCCTCCACACACTCACTCACGTGCTGCTGAGAGGGGAGGAGAGGAGAAAGTAAAGAAGGAAGACATTTTTTAGGATGAGGCCCTGGCACAGGGTGCCCAGAGCAGCTGTGGCTGCCCCTGGATCCCTGGCAGTGCCCAAGACCAGGTTGGATGGGGTTTGGAGCCAAAACTCCTTCACTGGGGCAGTGGAAGGTGTCCCTGCCCATGGCAGGGGGTGGCACTGGGTGGTCTTTAAGGTCCCTCAGAACCCAAACCATTCCAGGGTCCTGTGAGCAAAATCAAACTGTGGGAACTGGAGGAAAGCAACAGAGAAGCAGCAGCTTCCCTGCTCATCCTGATGTCCATCCACCCATCCATCCATCCATCCATCCATCCATCCATCCATCCATCCATCCATCCATCCCAGCCTTGCCCTGCCCACATGGGTCAGGCTCTGGCAGTGTCAGGCTGTGCTATCCCAGCCCAGGAGGCAGCAAGTGCCTTTGGCAGCCTGAGGAAGCGTTGGGAGCCTGGTGGGTGCCCACCGTGGTGCCCGGGCACTGCCCCTCTCCCCACATTCCCCTGCCTGCACAGGGGTTTCTCCAGAGGAATGTGCCCATCCAGCCGTGCTCCCCGAGAGCAGCCTGCTCCCCGAGGGAAGGCCAGCTTCCATTCACATTTGCCCATACATCCAGAAAATTAGAATCTGGTGTATTCAGGGAGATTTATTTTCAATTACAGGTTAAGGCTGAGACATGAAATAGCACCGGGTTTGAAAGTAGTGCATAAATCCTGCAACAAATCCATGTATCTCTGCTCCGTATAATAAGATTTTATTGATTGCTATATTGTATCTGTCAGAATAAAACTCTCTTAATGCATGCATCAGGATGGAGAAGATAGAGAGCTTGTTGGGAGTAGAATCTGATTCGAGAATCAATGCACTTTGATTAATATGTCGTTAAGAAAGTAAGAGTTATTTAACTTGTTTGGTGCACATTTTGGAATGATGACTCATATCTTTTAAATTTCTTTCTTTGAGCTGCGTTTAGAAAACCCCCACAACCCTGGAGCTGTTTTTCACATTGTTAAATCTTGGTTTATCAGTGAATTTTTGCTGGACCCTTTTGCACAGGTCACAAACATCCCTGAACCCCATTAATAATAAATCCTATGGCCCAAAACACTTCCCCATATCCTGTTGTTAAGGCTTTAGAAGGAGAACAGAGTGGAGCTGGTATGTGTTTATTCCTTCTGGATGTTCTGCAGTGAAAGAGGGAACTCCAAGGAAAATAAAACAAGACAAAACAAACCAACAACATTAAAAAGAAGTTGTTTTTCCACTGTGATTACAAATCCAAGCACCAAGGACAAGCCCTGGCTCAGCTGGGAGCATCCCACTCAGCGCCACATTCCCAGCTTGCTCCAGAAATGGAACATGCTCCTGCTGCAGCCATGAATCCCAGTCAAGGGAAGGATCCCGGTGACTCTTCACTGGTTTCAGCGACCTCCTGCTGTCTCTCTGTCATTTTCAGGCTGAGCTCTCCAGTCCACAACTGACACCAGCTGCAGATCTTTGCCATTCCCGGCCCTGGCTCTTGGAGATTCCATAGAATCATGGAATAGTTTGGGTGGGAAAGGACCTTTCAAGGCCATCAAGTCCAACCCCATCATGACGGGAGCCCCAGGAGTGGCTGAGGGAGCTGGGAAAGGGGCTCAGCCTGGAGAAACGGAGGCTCAGGGGGAACCTTGTGGCTCTGCACAACTCCCTGACAGGAGGGGGCAGCCGGGGCGGGGGAAAACAAGGGACAGGATGAGAGGAAATGGCCTTAGAGAAGGATTTAGGTTGGATATGGGGGAAAATTTCTTCATGGAAAGGGCACTGGTGGAGTCCCCATCCCTGGAAGTGTTCAGAACACATGGGTGTGACACTTGGGGCCATGGTCAGTGGTGACCACGGTGGTGGTGCTGGGCTGAGGGTTGGACTTGATGATCTCAAAGATCTTTTCCAGCTAATTCCATGATTCTCTGATTTCCACCCCTTCTGATGGGAAAGGCAAAGCTTCCTGCACTTTTCCAGCACAGAGGAATGTGGTGTTTGTAGGAAGGGCCCTGGGCAGGTCATCCTTGGCCAGGCACAGCCCATCCCTCCTCTGGGGCTGCTCCCAGAGTGGGGGGAAGGAGCAGGATGCACCCCCATCCCTCTGGCCCAGGCTTTTCCCGGTGCTTGGCTGTCCCCAGGGAGCAGCAGGTGTTTCCCTGCCAGGGGAATTGCTCACATCCGTGGGTGGAGCACAGACACCTGAAGGAGAAAATACTTGAGGCTGATCAAGGCAGATTATAAATAGAAATGCATCTAATTAGCATCTTAATCTGCAGGTTTTCTGTTTGTTTGCAGTGGCTTTCCTACTCACAAATCCAGCTAATGCAAATTCTATTTTTAAAGAAATGGTTCCTTAATTGTAATGTGTTGAAATTAAGCGAGTTACCGGTGTGATCCCACCGGATGGAGCGGGGGCTCCTGCCTGGAGCAGCTTCTTTTGGAGCCTGGCAGGGATCAGCCCACGGGCGGGGCAGGATGGCAGCGCTCACCTGCTGCCTTTGGGAGCAGCTTAGAGCTGGGAGCCGCCTTCCCACAACTGACATGGAAGGACACCCCCAAAAACACCAGCTGGACCCAAACACAGCTCCGTGTGCTGCTGTAGGAAGGATATCCCACCGGATATCCATGGGGCAGGAGCAGAAGGCAGACCAAGCATGTGCTGGGCTCTCCTTTCCACCCAGCCCTCATTTAAGAGGTGTTTCTAAAATTAAAAACATAAAGATGGAATATTTTCCAGTAGATCAGCCTTTATCACCCCCAAATGTTCCTTACACACACCCTTCCAACACTTTGGAGAGAGAATTCCCTTTTTCTGCTTCCTGCCTGACTATTTATTCCTTCTTCTTGAGGATTCAGTATTTCCAGGTTTGCCTGACAGCTGGAAGCCCTGAGGTCACCAGGACACGGGAGGGGTGGAACGAGACGAGCTTTAAGGTCCCTTCTAACCCAAAACATTCCGTGATTCCCTGATTCTATGATTCTGTTTCCTTGCCTGCTGGTGAAACTGATGTTTTCAGCAGTTCGGAGTGACTTGGGATTTTTGTAGCTGTAAATGAGAGCAGCTTTTGGCACAGAATTTGTTTACTCTCTAAAGCTCTGCTCTCGTCGTATCAAACATCTCGGATGCCAGCCCTTTCCTTCTCTGAGAACCTCTGCTGCACTGAGGCTCCTTTCCAAAGGCGTGGAGCAATTGCTCCCCAGCTGAGAGTCGGTGGGAACAGCAGGCACCTGCAGCTCCAAAATCCAGGCTCTTCCCTCTTGTTCTGTGGCTGCTTTTACCCCTCGAGCTGTGCTGCAGCAGTGCTGCTCTCACAGCCTGGAGGGAGAACCTGGAATGAACCCCTGACTGCTGGGAATTGTTCTTCCCATCCCATCTTACTCAATTCCATCCCATTTCAGTGTTTAGGAAGAAATCCTTCCCTGTGAGGGTGGGGAAGCCCTGGCACAGGGTGCCCAGAGCAGCTGTGGCTGCCCCTGGATCCCTGGCAGTGTCCAAGGCCAGGCCCCAGGTCAGTGCCTGGAAAAGAAGTGATTCTCCCTTTTGCTAAGGTTTGATCATCCCTCAGTGGCTGCAGGGAGCAGAGGGATCTGCTCTAATATTTTTATTATTCCCATTATTATTTTTTGTTACCACACTCTTCAAAGCTCCACCAGCCACGTTCAGCTGTGCAGCCACACCTTGGAGCATTGACTTATTTATTACTCTTTGAGTTTTCTTTTTCATCTGGTTGTCTGCAGGGATTTCCATAAATATTTAAATGCTAATGTGAAAAAAAGAAGCGTTTTTCATTTTTACTTACCCATTTTCTTTTCTGGCTGGTCCTCTGGGCAAACCCATCTGCAGTAATTCAGGCTGGAGGAGCGGGGGGGTCCCTGCACAGCCTGCTTGTGTCATATCAGTCACCCACGAGTTCCTGCTAATGAGGACTGAACCTCCAAACTCTTGGCTGCCTGGTTTGCAGAAACCTTCAAGGTTTGCCTGGTTTATCCACTGTTTTCCATTGGGGCAGCGTGGCCCCCTTGGAGCGGGACGTGCAGCCTGGGGAGCGTTCATCTGCTCTTGTCCTTCAGCTGTGAGGGCTTGGAGAGGCTCCTGGTCATGCTGCGCTGAAGAAATGAGAGAAAAATGAGGAGCAGCTCCTCTGCCAAGGGCAGGCAGGATCTGAGGTGCTGCCAGGCTTTGCCAAGGCTGAGTTTCCATTTGGTGCTGTCCTCTCCTGGCCGGATGCCGGCACCCAGGACTTGGCTGGCAGAGGCCGTGCGAGGGTGTCCAGCCCAGCCCAGGCCAAGGCTGGAGCAGGGACCATCTGCAGCAACCCCTGAGGCCCCAGAGCAATAGCACAGACATGGTGTGGTAGCCAAACCTGCTGCCCAGTGGGGCGTGTTGGGAAGTGTGGCTTGCAGGGGATGGGAGAGGGGATGGGATGGGGAAGGGATGCAGTGGGTGGTGCTTTCCCCGCCCCGGGGGGATCCTGTGTGCAGTGGGACACTGACACGAGAGGGTAATGCCTAAATGCTGTCCTGACTTCTTCCCTGTGCTCAGAGAAGGAGAAAAGTCCTCTTGGGAGCAGGGAAAGGTCTGTGTGGTGGAATGAGCCCACTCCCAGGGGCCAGGACGGGGTTGTGGAAGGGAAATTTGGATGGTGGAGGAAATAGGATGTGCAGACAAGCCAGGAGGATCAGTGGGCATCACCCTGACTTCTCACCCTGCCTGAGAGGTGCAGAAAATTTGAGGAGCCTTTGAAAAATACACGTGTGAAGGGAAGGAATCCCTGATGGACCAGCTGAGATAAGGGGTAGCTACACTCCTGGGCTGCTCAGAGGCAGGTCCCCAAGTCCCTCTGTCCCCTGACTGGAAGCAGGGTGAGCAGAGCTCAGCTCAGGCTTACAGGGTTCAGTCAGGCTTGTCTTACCTGCTCCCTTCACCTCCCAGGTGCCTGAGCTGCTGCCAGCACTCCTGGCACCGCTCCATGTCCCACTCCACCGGCGCAGCCACACAGTGTGGGGAGGAGAGCCTTATTAGCACAGCTCTTTGTGAGATGCCCTTGAGTGATTTATTTTTTTTCCAGGTGTAAATGCCAGGGGAGGCTGTTCCAGTGCTTCCCATTCTTTCATCTCGGCAGGGTTTTGCCCTTTCTCCCAGCGTGGTTCTGACAGCAGGCTCAGCGCTGCTGCCTGTGGAATACAAAGTTCCCTGTTAGAGAGCATGACAGGAATTCATTCCAGGCTAGGCCTTTCTTTTTTTTTTTATTTCTGATTTTCTCTTTTCCTCGTGCTGGCTGCTCCAGGAATCTTTGGAGAAGTTTTAAGAGTGAGGAGTCCATTGTTTAACCCCTTTCTCCTGGGAACAGGCAGCTTGCAGATGACCCAATGCCTCTCATAGATCGAGCATGGAATATCCTGAGCTGCAAGGGACGCATTAAGATCATCAAAGTACAAATCCTGGCCTTGCCCAGACACCCCAACAATCCCACCCTGTGCCTGGCAGCGCTGTCCAAACGCTCCTGGAGCTCTGGCAGCCTCGGGGCTGTGCCCATTCCCTGGGGAGCCTGGGCAGTGCCCAGCACCCTCTGGGGGAAGAACCTTTCCCTGATACCCAGCCTGACCCTCCCCTGACACAGCTTCATGTGGATTGACAGAAAGGGCTGCAAAGCAGCTTTAGGCTGTGATACAATTCCCATCCCCTGCCCAAATCCAGAGCGAGGAACCCACAGGCTGAGGCATCTGCATCCCTGCATCCTTTGGCAGCAGCCACGAGGGCACTCGGAGGGTCTGTCCCCCCTCACTGCCTTTCAGCTGGTGGGAGCCAGGCAGGCACAGGGGGAGGAGAGGATGGCCCTGAGCTGCAAATCTCCTTGGCAATTTTATTATGTAAATAAATGGTGCTGCACACCCACCTGCTGCTGCCGCTGCTCCCGGCGGTGTTCACGGCAAGGTGTGGGAGCAAACAGCGATTCCCTTCCAATGGGCTGATTCCCTTTCTCAGGAGCCATTAAATTACCTCCAGATTTCACGTGGGTGGCCAAATCCTGCTCTGCCCCAGTGGCCAGGGGCCCACAAGGTGTGACAGCCACTGATGGCTCTTGGATGTTGGTGTGGGAGAGGCGTGGGAGCAGCCAGTGTCCTCCTCGGGATATCGGTGTCCTCGGATGGACCCTCTTGTGCCAGCAGGATCCTACAAGGCAGAGCAGGAAGGGCTCTTCATTTCTAGGGGGTGAAGCAGAGCCTGCTCTGGGTCTGGAGGAGGCTCTGGGATGGAGTTTCACAGAATCCCAGGATGGTTTGGATTGGGAGAACCTTAGAACTCATCCAGTGCCACCTTCTGCCATGGGCAGGGACACCTTCCACTGTCCCAGGTTGTTCCAAGCCCTGTCCAGCCTGGCCTTGGACATTTCCAGGGATCCAGGGCAGCCACAGCTTCTCTGGGCACCTGTGCCAGGGCCTGCCCATCCTCACAGGGAACAATTCCTTCCCAATATCCCATCTAAGCCTACCCCATTTCAGTTTAAAGCCATTCCCTGTGTCCTGTCCCTCCATCCCTTGTCCCCAGTCCCTCTCCAGCTCTCCTGAAGCCCCTTTAGGCCCTGGAAGGGGCTCTGAGCTCTCCCTGGAACCTTCCCTTCTCCAGGTGAGCACCCCCAGCTCTCCCAGCCTGGCTCCAGAGGGGCTCCAGCCCTGGAGCAGCTCCGTGGCCTCCTCTGGACTCTCTCCAGCAGCTCCACATCCTGATGTTGTGGACTCCAGCTGGAACCTGCCTGGAGAGCAGCATCTCCGTGCTGAGCTCACCTGTCTGTTCCCAGCGCAGGGACGGCTCTCGGGCTGCAGCTGCTGAGCCGCTCTCCTCCTGCCGCTCCCGGGCCCTGCTGCAGGATTTTGGCAGCAGATGGGAGTGCTGCTGCCAGCCGGGGCTGCCCGTGCCAGGATAGCAGCTGGACCCAGGAGCGTGGTGCTGGCCCTTCTCCCGGTGCCAGGGTCTCTGCTGGGCAGGGCTGGGACACCGGGAAAGGCTTTGTCCTGCACCCGGGGAGCAGTGGGAGCCCTGGGAGTGCTGGGGAGAGAGTTTCCTCGTGAATAATTGCTGTGGTATTAATATACATGTGGTTTTTTGAGGAGGTTTCAAACTCTCCCCCTCAGGAGCCTTTGATGCTTTATTAATGATCGCGGTGCTCTCCGAACCCTCCGTGCTCCGCAGAGGGAGCCGGGCCTCGGAGCAGCCCCCGTATTTTTGGATGGTGCCTCCTGTGAGCCCAAGGAAGGCGTTTGCTGGCCCAGGTGACCTGGTGAGGGTAGATGGACTCGAGTATCCCCTAAGAGTCACTCCAAGGCTGTGACACGCTCCAAAGGGAGCAGCAAGTTGGACTCTGGGAGCCTGGCAAGTCTCACCCTCATGGTCTGAGCAGGGTGGGAAAGGTGGGGAAAAGCAGGAGTTGAAGATTTCAGCTGGATTGGGATTAACAGGAACTGCTGAACCCTGGGCTGCTGGGAATGCAGCCTGGTTCCAGGGAACATGTGTGCTGAAGGGCTGGGGTGGATGGGGATGACTGGGGAGAGGAGACCCAGTCTTTCCCAAGTCTAATTACTGTTAATTAGCTACAATTAGTGCTCGTGACCTCTGTTGGCAGCCAAGATGGCCGACAGCAGGGACACACATTCCTCACTTCCACGCAATAAATCAAGCTAAAGTTGCTCAGTTATTTAGCCTATCATTTAGCATTTCATTAAATAGATCTGTGCACATACATCACCGCTGCCGAGGCGGCGTCACTCCCCTTCAGGAGCAGGGATGCCTCCAATCAATCCCAGCAGTGCCAGAGAGGCTCTGGAGCGCTGTGAGCTGCGCCTTCCCAAGCATCACTCACCCAGCACCCAGGATTCCACCAGAGAGTGACTCACGGTGAGGGTGCTGTTGGTCCTGCAGGGAGATGTGGCTTGGAGAGACGAGGTGTCACTTGGGTGGAGGAGCTGGAATTCCTGAGCTGGGGACAGTCAGGAAGGTCCCTGTTGGAGGCAGGATGTTGCTTCAGCTGGGCCCTGCTTTGCCACGGTGTCTTCTCCCATCTCTTCTCCTAGGGAACAAGCAACAGAGCAGGTGAACAGCCTTCCCTAACAACCTTAGATATTAGGGAAGCTTTCCCCATGGAAAGGGCAGTCCAGCCCTGGCACAGCTGCCTAGGGCAGTGGTGGAGCCCCCATCCCTGCAGGGCTTTAAAAACCACAAGGATGTGGCACTTGGGGACATGGCTTAGTGCTGGGTTTGGCAGTGCTGGAATAGACGGTCTTGAGGGTCTTTTCCAAGCTAAACAATTCCATGATTCTCCTAATGCCAGCAGCATTCCTGTGACACACTTGGAGGACTCTGCCTCCTGCTGCTCCAGGGTGCGTGGTTGGGCTGCCCGTGCGTGGCCTCATGCGATCTGTGCCCTCCCTCTCCCAGTGCTCCATAAATAAATCCCCCCAGTCCAGCCTGGCACACTGTATCAATCTTGTTTAATAGACTGGAAAGCTCATTGCACGGCGCAGGTCGTGGGGAACGTCGAGGTGATGGATTGCGCCTTCCCGGAGTCGAGCGCCGCTGATATATAATGAAATATTTATGATTTATTCCAGCTAATAAACTGGAGTGAAGTGTGTGATGTATGTGAGCAGATGGGGGATCTGTGGATGCAGTTTTCGTGCTGTGGGGGGAGGGAAAGGTGGATGTCCGTGACGGAGAAGCAGCGCTTGGCCACCCGTCCCACGGCCCGGCACGGTCAGCACTGGGCCACAGAGGGGATGGATTATCTAATTCCTATAAAAAGCCTTTAGCACTTGCCTCGTAACCATTTATCAACCCCACGTGGCTTTTCTCCAGCCTCCGGGAATGGGAACAAACCATTTCTTTTAGCGTTGGGCTTGGGAGCCGCACAGGGAGCTTGTGCCCGGCGGGATGGGAAGAGAGGCAGAGTGACCACAGGAATGTCACTGCTGTGCCACACTCAGCAGCTCCCCAGCCCCACTGTGTCTGTGCTACCTGCAAAAAATCATTCCGTGGATGTAGGAGAGTGGTGAGACACTGAACTGCCCTGGAAAGAGCAGGGAAACTTGAAAGCATGTGCGAAATGTGACGGGCACATGGAGCTTGTGGCTGCAGGAGGATTCCTGGGAAGGAGCATTTCCATGTTCTGCTGCTGGAGCTGATCTGCAGGCAGGAATACTGTGCTGAAAGGGGGAGGATGGACAAGGACCTTCCTGCCAGCTGCGGCCCCACAGCTGCCTCTGAGTGGTCAGGGGGACCATCACAAGCCCTGGCTGGGCCCCTGCATGTCCCCTCCCAGCTGTGGGTGCTGCGGTTGGAGACTCGCTCCCACAAAATCCTCACCTGGCAAAGGGGGTTTGAGCCCCCAGATTTTGACTCTGCTCTCCAAAGTGGTGAGGATCAGGATGAGGGCTCAGGCTCTTCATCACCTGCCCAGGCTGTTGGACCAATCCTGCCTGGAAAATAAATCATAATCCTAATCACCAAGGTGTGTCTGTGCCAGAGGGTGAGCTCTGCCTCAGCCTGACGGACCAGCAGCATCAACGATGATTTCAGGGAAGTGGGAGGCAGGTAGGAGTTAATCCCAGGGTAGAGCAGAGATCCAGAACCTCCTGTCCACTGCTCCGTGATGTGCGAGGCCACTCCTCATCCCACCGGGGCAGCTCCTCCGCATCCCACTGAGGCCGCTCGCATCCCGCCGCTGTCCTGCCAGCTGTTCCCGTTTCTGCCTGATTAGCCTCTGGATCAGTGTGCTTGGAGATCCTCTGCTGAAAGGCACCCGAGAAGGGCGAACACTGATTGTTCCAACTGCCTCCCTGCAAGCTTCCCGGGGGTTTTCCAACCGGGAGCTTGCTGGTCCCCCCCGCATGCCAGCAATTCCAGAGGAATGCAGGAGGGTTAGTGCGCTGCTCCGGCTCTTCCCTCTGGAAATGGGGGATCATCATGGCAGGAGAACAGCAGGGAATTCCTCCTGGAGTTTGGGAATAAAAAGCATAAAGGCTCCCAGAAGAGCAAGGTGCGCTGTGTGGTCTGAAGGAGCTCTGCTGGCTGTCCGTGGGTGGCGCGGGGGGACTGTCCCCAGAGGAGCTCTGCAGGTCAGTGTCACCTGGAAAAGTGGCTGTGAGACATTCCTGCTCTCTATCCCCACTCTGAGCAGCACTGGGCTGAGCTCTGCATGGAGCATTTGAAAGCCAAGAGTTTGCAAAAATCAGGAGTGATTCATTAACAGCAAAAAGGTCTAATTAATATTTGAAAGTGCTCCAACCACATCCTGCTGCTGGCAGGGAAGAGCCCCCCAGCATCCCCGGCGCCGCTCCGGCCCCTGGAGCTCGTGATGAGAGCATTAACTGCCTCCAGAGCAGGAGGCTGAAATAATCAACAAAATCATTTGCCTTTCAGAGGGGAGATTCGCTGTTTCTTGGTGTTTTCTGCTGTGCAGCACTTGGCCTGCTGGAGCTGTGACAGGAGTGAGGGGACAGCAGAGCTGCAAGGAGGCAAACCCACTGGGAATGATGCTGCTGGACCAGGCTCTGCTGGTGGCACTGGGCTGTGGGGCTTTGGTTTCAAACCTCGGAGCGCACATCCTCAGGTGTCCGCGCTGTCCTTCCTCCCATCCCCCACGGTGGCACTGAGAGCCGCTTGGAAAAGGCCTGCCACGTCCTCTGGGAGCTCTGAACACAAAGGAATAGGTGTATAAATGCCGTGGGACAGGGCAGCACCTGCCAGGAGCCGGCAGTGCCGTGTGACAGTTTGCAGCTCAGCGCGGCACCGCGCTGCTCCCACCTCGGCTCCGCGCGCCAGATCGCGGCTCGCACGTCGCAGCCACGCTGTCGCTGCCACCAAGCTGGTGACACCTGTTACCAAACAGCCTCCCAGGCTTCCGAGTGACAGCTGTCCCCAGGAGCAGGGGTGCTGTGCCTGGGGTGGGCTCCTCCTGGGGGCAGCTCCAGGGCGCTGACCTCTCCTCATCACCAGTGTGCAGGGTTAAGATCTTGGACTTACGGAACCCCATTGCGAGGCCAACACTATCCCTGTTTTCCAGCAGATCCTAGGACATTCCTGACTCTGTATCTAGACTAGGCTGAAGCCACCTGATTCACCTAAAAAGTCATTTTTTATGCATACTTCAGCTATCTCAGAGCTCCCCGAAGCCACTCAGTGTTTCATTTCTCGAGCCAAAGTGCTCCCTAGGTCAATACTTGGTTGCACCTTTGATGTGGGAATTGTGCCGTGTTTGCCAGGAACAAGCTGCCCCATGGGCGAGGGTGTTGACACAGGTGAGGGTTTGATCCTGCAGCTCGGCTCTTGTTCTCCACATCCTGGGAAGCAGCTCCGGCAGCCTGTTGGTCCCCACGAGGTCTCAGCACTCGGTGAAGGAGGTGCTCAGACTACAGCAGAGTCCCAAGGGCCCTTTTGTGTTTGCAATGAGGATTTTGCAACTCAAAGAACCTCACGGCAGAAATCTCTGCAGTTTGAGGTGGGAAATGTTGCTCTCCATTGCACGTGTCTCCTTCTGTATCTCCCTGGAAGGGTGGGGAGGGATGGGAACAGGCTTTCCAGAGAAGCTGTGGCTGCCCCTGGATCCCTGGGAGTGTCCAAGGCCAGGTTGGACACTGGGGCTTGGAGCACCCTGGGCTAGTGGAAGGTGTCCCTGCCCATGGCAGGGAGTAAAACAATATGAGTTTTAAGGTCCTTCCATCCCAAACCTTTCCCTAATTCTATGCTTTTAACTGGATAAATCTATCTCTAACCGCCTGTAACTCCAGCAAAGGGCAGCCCCCGCCGGCGCAGAGCCTGCTCAATATGCAGCTCAGCAGAGCCTTTAACATTTCGCAGAACAGATGCCCACTGAGCATCTTGAAACAAATCCAAAGGTAGCGGTGACGGCTGCTGTCAGGGAAGCAATAATCCCACGGCCTCGGCAGCCGCAGCGCCCGCGTCAGCCACGTGCCACGAGGCTCTGCTGCCACGGCTTTGTGTGGTGACAGGAGCCGGGTGGAGCGGCCCAGGCAGGCAGAGGAGGAGATGGGGTGTCAGAGACCATCATCTCATCAGGCGAAACTCCCTTTTTGGTGCGGCTGGCCGAGAGGAGGGAATGCTGGTTGTGGTTCCGAGCTGCATCCCACTGGATGGGGCAGCTGGGATGGATGGAACACACCAGCAGCAGCAGGGCTGCTCGTGAGGGCTGGTGGGGCAAGGGACCTGCCTGTGACCCCTGGGAGGACAGGCACAGTCCTTGCTGTGGCTCTCGGGACAGCACCACTTTGGAAACGACACTCAGCACTGCTGGGGACAGTCGTTAAGCAAATTCAGCATCCTTTTAACTGGTCTGGGAATTCCCCACTGGCTCGGGAAGCAGGGAATGCTGGATGTGCCACTGCACAGGCTGCCTGATGTGCTGGGCTGGAAGCAGATGGTGCAGGGCAGAGGGTAACGGGGCTGTCCTCAGTGGATGGCATCCCCCAGAGCACTCCGGGCTGTCAGCGCGGGAAGTGACAGCCAGGGCCTGGTGCTGGAGAGGAGACGGAAAGGAAGAGACAGGGGGAATTACAGAGCTGGTCCCAGGAGCTCACAACAGTCACAATAATAACGTGACACATCCCCTCACTGAGCTGCGCTGCCAGTGGAATGAGGGATCCCTGTGGGAAGCAGCGATGGCGTTTGTGGGGAGCGCAGGGATGGAAGGGGAGCGGAGAGGAGACCCGTCCAGGGATCATTCACCCCTCAGGGCAGAGGAAAAGCAAGTGTGGCTGTTGTCCTGTACTTACATCCCAAAGAACGACGTGGGAACTGTGTGCCACTGGACCAGGGCTGAATTCCCTCTCCTCTCCCCATCTTTATGTGAACAAGCAGCTCCTGCTCCTGGCTCTCGCAGTGCCACCGTTTAATTAACATCCCCTGTCCCATCGTGTGTCAGTCACGCGCCACGGGATCCGGGTGCAGAAGGCAGTTCATCACAGCAGCCATGAGTTCCATCCCCCTCCAAGCAGCCAAACACTCACAGAGCCCCAGTTTCAAACTCTCCCCCGACTTCAGAATATTCCAGCCAGCCTTCAGCATCCACGGAGTGCCAAGGGGCAGGCAAATACAGGAACAATTAATCATTCCCTGCCTGAGCTGAGCTGCTCAGGATTTTGGCAGGTGCCAGCTGAGCAGGGACACAGCTCTTCTGGGGAACAGCCTGGATTTCAGGAGTGATTCTGATGTTTCCTTGCTCTGACACTGTGAATCTCTGGGCCCTTGCTGCACCACATGCAAACTCCACAGTGCCAGAGGTGAGCTGGGAACGAGGCATGGAAAACTGCATCACTGCTGGCACATCCTGGGGTACCTGGGCTGGGCTGATTATAGGGTCACACCTGTGGGAAGGGCAGGTTGGATCAAACACCTTGCTCAGGACAGGCTCTTTTTCCCAGTGTCATTAACCCACCTTTTTTTTGTGGAATCACAGAATGGTTTCATTTGGAAGGACCTTAGAACTCATTCCACCTTCAACTGTCCCAGGTTGCTCCAAGTCCCGTCCAGCCTGGCCTTGGACACTTCCAGGAATGGGGCAGCCATGGTTTCTCTGGGCACCCTGTGCCAGGGCCTCCCCACCCTCTCAGGGAGGAATTCCTTCCCGATATCCCACCTCTCCCTGCCCTCAGGCAGTGGGAAGCCATTCCCCCTTGCAGCATCGCCAGAGTGCCGCATCCACGTCCCGGGAAAGGCAGAGGGGAAGCAGGGGAACAGCTTCTGATGGAGCTGTTTGTTTTCCAGGAGACACGGCAGCCTACAAGGATGGAGTGTACTGGATCAAGGGCCGCACCTCTGTGGACATCATCAAAAATGGAGGGTTTAAAATCAGCGCGCTGGAGGTGGAGCGGCACCTCCTCGCACACCCCCACATCGCAGGTCTGTGCTCTCCTGCTCCCTGGCCGTGCCCAGAGGGGACAGAGCGTGGGGACCCGGCTCTGGGGACAGCCCTGGCTCAGCAGGTGCACAAAGCTCCCAGGGCTCGTGCCTGGAGCTCCCTCCCACGAGGGGATGTTCACATCCTGCAGTTCCTGCTCTCCCAGGGCTGGAGCTGAGTCAGCAACAGCTCCTGTCGGATTTTGGAAATGAGACTGTAATTAAATCTGCCCTGCCCTCGTGCATGACCCTGTGCAAGGGGTCAGGACTGGTGCCCCCACCATCTTCCTCCCCACTGACTCCAGATTCTCAGACCACGGAGTTTCCTGCCTTTTCCATGGTAAAAAGCTCTGTTCTCGTGTCAGCCCAGAAGCCCACAGTGCTGACATCCCGTGGCATTTTCCTCCCCACACCTGAACCCCTCTTCTGCCGCCCTGGGCCCCAGAAGCTGCTGAGGTTCCTGAGTCCCATCCCTGTTTTCCCTGCAGATGTGGCGGTGATCGGGCCCCCGGACATGGTGTGGGGGCAGCGCGTCAGCGCCGTGGTGAAGCTGCGCAAGGGCGAGATGCTCTCCGTGAGGGACCTGAAGGACTGGGCCAGGTAAAACCCCACGGGAGGTGAATGAGGGACACAGGGGGAGCAGGCTCAAAGCCAGCGGTGTCCTCAGCAGGGACATGCCATAGGATCACAGAGCCATGGAATTGTTTAGGTGGGAAGGGATCTTAAGGCTCATCCAGTGCTACCCCTGCCACGGGCAGGGACACCTTCCACTGTCCCAGGCTGCTCCAAGCCCTGTCCAGCCTGGCCCTGGACACTTTCAGGGATCCAGGGGCAGCCATAGCTGCTCTGAGCAACCTGTGCCCAGGCCTCCCCACCCTCACAGGGAGGAATTCCTTCCCGATATCCCATCTGTCCCTGCCCCCTGGCAGTCTGAAGCCGTTCCCCCTTGTCCAAGCACTCCAAGCTCTGTAAAAAAGTCCCTCATAAAAAGTCTCCTCTTTTCCCATCTGAACAAGCCCAACTCTCTCAGCTTTTCCTCACAGGAAAGATGCTCACTATGCTTTAGGTGGCTGCTCATCCCTCAATCTGCCAGGGGCACCGGTGACCCAGCCAGGAGATCCCTTCATCCCCCACCTGTGACCTTGGGGATCCCCCGGGCTGTTCTGGGGGTCCCTGGTGCCAGGCAGGGGGCTTTGCTCAGCTCCCCCTGTACCCCCCTGCCTGCCCCCTCCCAGAGCGTTCCCCGCACGTCTCTTCCCATCGCTGTCCCCAGCTCTGTGACAGGGACGTCGCTCTCGTGCCCTTGAGAGCGAAGCCCCGGCGGGTCCGGCTGCGCTCCCTGCCCGCCGCTGGCTCCGGCCGCGGCTCCGGCCCCCGCCCGCCTCCCCCTCTCGCCCTGTCTCTCCCCTTTATTTTTTATGTCACTTACGTTCGCTTGGCCCCTGTTCTCGCACTCCCTGGCAGGAGACACATGTCCCTCTTCAGAGTGATTCATTTTGCGGCTTTCGCCTGCGATGGTGCTTCCCGGCGACAGGCGCCATCCCGAGTTAGCGGCTCCATATGGCCGGGTGCTGGTGGCGGCGGGGGGAGGAGGCCGGCCGGGGCTCGGAGGGCTCGGCAGACTTGGCATCTCGCGTCAGAGTCAGTGCCAGGGCGCTGCCGGAGCCGGGCACGGCCCCAGCTTGACGACACACGGGCAGCAGAAGGCAGGAGAGCCCTCCCTCCGTGCTCCGCAGAGGGCACGGGACGGTGCTCGGGGCTGTGATCGCTGCCAGGTCCCCGACACACGACACGCTCGTTTGAGGCGGCTCACCTGCGGTCCCCTCAGGGACTGGCACCGGGAACACGGCGGGTCCTGCGTTCCTCCCACCGCTGCGTGCTGTCCCTGCCCTCAGGGAAGTCACTGAGCCAGCAGCTCCCTGCAGGGACAGGCCAGGAGCAGGCATCCCACCACACAGCTCCAGAGGAGCCCGGGGCTGACCTTAAATGGGCTCCTGGGCTGTGGGTGGGGGTCCCAGGTGGGGCTGGTCGGGGCTGTGGGCGCTCCCGGGAAGGCTCAGCCAGTCCTGCCCAGCTGTAACTGGGCCCTTCGGTGTTGCAGGGACACCATGGCTCCCTACACCATCCCCACGGAGCTCATCGTGGTGGAGGAGGTCCCACGCAACCAGATGGGCAAAGTCAACAAGAAGGAGCTCCTGAAGCGCTTTTACCCAGCCTAGTGCCCACCCGGGGGGGTTTGGCCCTGATCCACGGCCATTCTGTCCCTGAAGAGGAGCCACAGGGATCATCCCTGCAGCCTAGCCCATGATTAATGTCCAATAAAAGTAGGATTTTTCCCGCCTGGCTGAGCTGAGCCAGAGCTGCAGAGTTAGGGTTTCCTTGTGTTGGGAGCCCTTTGTAGGAATCACAGAATCCCAGAATGGTTTGTGTTGGAAGTGACCTTAAAGCCCATCCAGTCCCACCCCTGCCATGGGCAGGGACACCTTCCACTGTCCCAGGTTGCTCCAAGCCCCATCCAGCCTGGCCTTGGACACTTCCATGGATCCAGGGGCAGCCACAGCTTCTCTGGCACCCTGTGCCAGGGCCTCCCCAGGCTCAGAAGGAATGATTTCCCAGAAGAAATAAAGAATAAGTCTGAAATCACACATAAATACTGACTGTGTTATCCGGTGCATCCCCCACATACAGGTTATCCCAGCACACTATTGATAAATCCCACCTTTATACATGGAATTATACATGGAATTCTGTCCCTGTTTGACTCCACACATGAGCTGCCAGCCCCAGGGGCTTGATTATACCAGCAGGGGACAGCAGACGTGTCCTGCGGGTTCCCAACCAGTGGATCCAGTGCTGAGGGGGTGACAGGGAGCTCCAGCTTTTCCCAGCAGCTGATGGGGCTCTGGAAGCACCAGGAAGGGCAGGAGGAGCAAGGAGCAGAAGTAATTACAGGGATTCCTTGGTCAGGGTCACTAGAACCCCAGAAATCTGGGAGGACATGTAGAGAACATGGAGGGGACCATGGCAGGCACATGGTGCTGGGCAGAGCGGGCTGGGATGGGAGTGGGGCTGGGAAAAAGGGGAAGGGGAGATGGATGGGGACAGGCTTTCTCCACCCCACTCCACCCGCACAGGGGTCCGGTCACACACCCGCTCTGTCCATCCCAGCACCCTGCCCACAGCACCTCCTGGATTTTGGTACTTCAGGCTCAAAAGGAATTGTGGTGGGAACACGAGGGACACCCAGAGCTCAGCAGGCTGTCCCACATCCCAGGCACAGGGACACACGTGTGGAGCCGAGCACCAGCGGGAAGGCCCGAGCAGATCCTTTGTTAAAACATCAACGATGCAGTAAATTTTTTAACTTACCAAATAGATCAATATCAAATTATCATGTCTCGCATTCATAACTCTTAAGCAAGCAACAATGGAGAGAGACAAGGTCACTGGAGAATAAATAGCAGCGAAAGCTCTTAATGATCTATCATTCTCGACAACCCCAGGCACCCCGCACCAGCCCGGTGACAAGATCATTAATAAAACTCTGCAGGAACGCTATCGATTGCTTTGATGGATGATCACAGGTAGCAAATACTGTAAAACACCTGGTTGTCACACACAAAATGAGCAGTTTGACTCACACCTCGTGCAGGGACCTGCCTGGGGCTCTGCCACGTTTGCTCCTCGGGGATTCCCGCAGGGAGGGTGGTCAAGGGTGACCCCCAATTCAGGGCTGCCATGCATGCTGGAGCCCCATGCTCCCACCTCCACCCCCACATCGCTGCTCACCCCTATAGGTAGGACCTGTTAATTAAAAGCCTCGTTAAAGCACCTGGTCATAGTGCCCTGGTTGGGAGCTGAGCTGGATGGAGATGGGGTGGGGTGACCCGGTCCCACTGAACGAACCTGGAGATCTCCAGGAGCACCAACACAGCCAGGACTCCTGGGATGGATGGGGGTCCCAAGGCCGTGGGCTCTGCCCCCCCACCCGGCATCCCTCGGGGTGCAGGGGGGGCCGTGTGTGTCCCCCCAGCTCCGGGCGCTTCGCTTGCGAGCCACGTCGGCATTGACGGTCGGATCATGTGTACACAACCATTCAATTACCCCGTAATGGCTGCAGGCGATTAAGCCATCAATCTCCTTCATTAGGGCCTGCCAGGCCCGGCCCAGCAGCACCCAACAAAACCATTAAAACAACAACAACAACAACCGCAACCCAAAGTAGCAGCTTTAATGCGTTCACCCTAACCTCAGCCCGTGGCAGTGCTGGGGGTGTCCCCAACTCTGGGGACCCACTCGCCCCGAGGGGGTATCGCCCTGCTGGGATGTCCCCGGGGAGCTGGGGGCTGCCCGCCCCTCCGTGCCCCCCCGTCTCGGCACGCCAGGACCTGCTCCAGCACTTTATAGCTGACATTATCTTTTATTGCCGTATAAAATCCAAGCTCCGGTGGCTTTATGGGGCTGCGCCAGCGTGTGGCACCTCTGCACTCCCAGCTGCTCCCTCTGCCCTCCTGGGCGCTGCCCTGACCTCCCAGTAACTGCGCTGGGGTCACAGCTGGTCCCACTGCACCACACGTGAGGGACACGACTGGTGCCACACCGGGGTCATGGCGGGTCCAGCTGCCCCCCCCATTAGAGACGTGACTGGTCCCAACACACACAGTGGGGTACAACCGGTCCCAACACCCGCGACGCTTGCACCGCTGGGCAGCTCAGAGGGTGTCAGCCGGGAGGGGGGAACCCTCCAAAATAGGGTGACCCAGCACCCAGAGCAGCAAGGGAAGTTGTAGTTCTGGGCTGGTCCTGCTTGGACCCAGCATTTGTGGGACCCCAGATCCCTGCACCCCAGTGGGAGCCCCGGTTTGCAGGGGCAGAGGGGCGGGGGGTCCCTGTCGTGCTGCAGCCGTGGCCGTGCCAGGGGCAGCCCCGTCCCCACGAGCGGGGCTGGCGCCTTGTCAGAGCCTGTCACGTCTGCCACTCCCGCGCCGCGGTGCCGGTGGCAGGGAACATCTGCTCGGCCGCCCCGCTGCCACGGCGCGTCAGGGTCAGGGGCAGCCGCCGGGACCCCCGGCCAGCGCCGCCGGGGCGGCTCCGCGCCGCGACACTGATGCGGGGTGACGGGGCAGCGGGGCGGACGGATGGCATCGGACAGACAGACGGGCAAGTGAGCGCCGCTGCCCGCGCCACGGCCCGGCAACGCCGCGGGTCACCGGTGCCCGCCGCTCACCAGCTCATGACACGTCCTTGGGGACACCGACAGCCCTGCCACCACCGCTCAGCTCCTGGGCATGGACCGGGCACAGCCTGCGCCCCTCCTCCTGTGTCCCTTTTCCCACGCCTTGTTCCCCATCCCCGTGCCGGTGACCCGCACCGGGAGAGTACCGAGGGCATTTATTGCCAAGGAAGGGGCAATGCCGGGCTGGGGTCCCCACAGCTGCCGAGCAGGGACGAGATGATGCCATCAGTGACACCGACACATTGTAAACTTCCTTGCCAGGCCCAGGACTCGGTTTTCCGGGAGGGCAAGAACCCCTCGACCCCTTCGCCCTGTCCAAGGGGTGACGGCTCTCCATCCCCGCTACACTGGGACCCCCGGGACCCCGCGCCGGGGGGCGGGGAACGCTTCCCCGGTGCGGCACACCAGGCTGCGAGCACCGCCGGGGCCGGTGGCCGGGACGATGCTGCCACCTGGTGCCACGGCACGGCGGCGGCGGCGGAACCCGCACCGGGGGTCAGGGGAAACACCGGGACAGGCAGTGGGGTCGGGGAAAACACCGGGACAGGCAGCGGGGGTCGAGGACAGCATTAGGACTGGCCACGGGGTCGGAGGAAGCACCGGCACCGGACCCGAGGATCGCGGGCTGCACCGGGACCGGGGGATCGGGGGACAGCGCTGGGACAGACAGCGGGGACCGAGAGCCTTGTCGGGACTCCGGGAGCAGCCCCCGGCCGCTCCGCCCGGGGGAACCCGCGGAGACCAGGAGACCGCCGGACGCTGCCGTCCCTCTCCCGGCTCCGCGCTGGGACCGGCCTCGACGCCAACACAGACGGCACCGGCAGCGGGAACGGCCGGGAGCAGACGGGCGGGCTCACCCCGACGGGGGGCGCGGCCGAGCGGAGCGCAAGAACTGCTCCCGGTTCTTCTCCCTGTCCTGATCCCGGTCCCGGTCCAGGTCCAGGACCAGGTCCAGACCCCTGTCCCGCTGTCGGTGTCGGAGCCCGTCCCTGTCTCGGTACTGGCGCCGGTGCCTGTCCCTGCCTCTGTCCCTGCCCCTCTCCATGTCCCTGTCCAGATGCCGGTCCTTTCTCCCTGTCCCGGTGCCGGTGCCGATGCCAGTCGTTGTCNGTGCCAGTCGTTGTCCCGCTGCCGGTGTCGGTCCCTGTCTCTGTCCCTGTCTCTGTCCCTGTCCTTGTCTCGGTCTCGGTCCCGGTCCCTGTCGCTGTGCCGGTGCCGATGCCGGTCCTTGTCCCGGCGCCGGAGCAGCCGGGGGGGCAGCGGGCCGGGGTCTCCCCCTCCCGCCCTCCCCGTCGCGGCATCCTCGGAGCGCGCCCGGCGGCAGCT
>VZRS01001817.1:0-10013 GCA_013398055.1 Ifrita kowaldi
GTGGGGCTCCCAGTGGGCTGAACAGGGACCGCTATGCTCGCCGGGGTCGGAAGGGCTGGGACGCAGGGGCCGGAGAGCTGGGCACATGCTGGCTGTCAGATCCCCCCAGCCCATGCCTGACCCCCACCCCACTGTGGCTCCTCAGGTCTTTGTGCTGCTGTTCATCTTCGTGAAACGCCAGATCATGCGCTTTGCCATGAAGTCCCGCCGTGGCCCCCACGTGCCTGTGGGACAGCACGCACCCAAGGTGGGTACCCTACTTTCCGTACACCGACGGGCCCATCCATGCCTGAAGGGACAGGCAGGAGCTGCTCCAGCGTCAGAGCTGCCACCTCGGAGTGATGATGGGCAGTGGGGAGGGAGCAGTTTATCTAGGGCCTGTTCTTATCTTTTTAATCCCACAAGCACAGTGAGTGCTCTGTAAGCGTGCTGGTTTTTTTCTTGCTGTACAGGATTTAAAGGAAGAGATTGACATTCGACTGTCAAGGGTGCAGGACATCAAGTATGAGCCACGGCTGCTGGCAGAGGATGACGGCCGGCTCCTGCAGCTGGAGACACCAGGTACCGTCCCAGAGGTACCGTCCTGCAGTTGTTCCCCTGGGGCCAAGTCACACCTTTGGCTGCTCATGTTGGTGTCCTGTCACATGAGATGGCGTCTCTGCTCCTGTTTCCTTTTCCTCTTGGAGGGATCCAAGGTTTGCAGAGATCTCAGTTTGTGCTTTCCCTTTACCAGGCTGCTATAACTACCTGTACAGGATGAAGGCACTGGATGCAATCAGGACATCGGGTAAGGGGGCTGAGGGCAAGGGTGGGAGCAGAAGGGTGCAGAGAGACCGTGAATGAGGGTGCCAGCAGCCCCACGGGGAGGCTCCAGTTGATCACTGGGGAGTAGCAGTCACTTCTCCTGCTGGTGATCTGAGGGTTGGCACGCTCCATGTGCTGGGGCAGTTGGCAGATGGAGGCAGTGGGCATGGACAGAAGTTTATCCAGCCAGCGGTTCCTGACCATAGAGATGAGCACAAGCATTTTTACCTGCGCTTCAGCTGTTGTGTTGTGCCTTTTTCCAGAAATCCCATTTCAAGTAGAGGGCCGGTACCCAAAGGCTTTAATAGGGAAGAACTTCTGTGCCTACTTGCTGGAACTGCGGAATTCCAGCACCTCCTTCAAAGGCATCCGCAAAGCCTTGATTGACACCTTGCTGGATGGCTATGAGAGCGCCCGCTATGGCACCGGGGTGAGTGCTGGTGGGGCACTGCTGGCCCCATAGGGCATTCCTGTGCTCTGCTATGCTGCCAGGACTGAGGTCACACCATAACTTCAGCTGGGTGTTCCATGGTCTTTTCCGTTTGTATCCAGGTCTTTGGGAAAATTGAATATCTGAAGTACCAGGAAGCTCTGAATGAACTGGCAAACATGTAAGTGCTGCTGCCCAGGTGCGGTGGTGGCTTCCTGGGCCCCAGGAGCCTGTGGGGAGGTGTGAACAGAGATGGGTTTTGGGGCACAGCCATCATCTGAGACAGGGGCTGTCTGTGCCTATCTGTCCCTCTGGGTTCACTCCTTCCATGCAGCCCATGTGTTACTGCAGTTTTTGGTTTGTTCCATAGTCACAGTCGACATTCCTGCTTGTCCCCGACCACTTCGAGTCAGGGACTTGCACAGAACCGCTGGCCTTAGATTTCAAGACATCAGTGAGCGCTGTCATCACAAAAGCAGATTTGCTTCATGTTGGACAGATAGATACACAGGCTGAACAGCTCCTCTGGGGTGGCAGCAGCATTGATGGTGCCTCTTCTCTGCCCACAGGACCAAGGCCCGGGGGGGCAGCAGCCAGCGGCAGCACCAGTCAGCAGTGAAAGACCTCACCCTGTCCCCTGAAGTCTCCAACCCCGCCACCATCCAGGTCACCTACTTGCCTTCCAGCCAGAAGAGCAAACGTGCCAAACACTTCCTGGAGCTGAAGAGTTTCAAGGACAACTACAACACGCTGGAGAGCACCCTGTGAGCGTGTCGGGGCTTGGTGCAGTGGGTGTGCTGGGCGGGTCTGGGCTGCAGTGCAGGCAGCGCTGAGAGGACCCAGCTGTGCTCTCAGATCTCCCCCTCACACCACGTTGGAGGTCATCACTCGGCGGGGGCTCCATTCCAACTGCTGGAGTTTGGCCCTCACCAGGAGCCCATTCTGGAGCTGCTGAACCCATGGGGATCAGCCCCATGGCCTTCTCTGCCACAGGCTTATCACACTCCAGGCTTTGAGCCCTGCACTGTCTTGGACCCTGTGAATAAACTGATGAGCTTGAGCTTATTTATAAAGACATGGATCCCAGCCAGCGCTCCCCTCTGCCCATCCTTCCCTGCGGCAGCTGGCGGGAACTGATGTTTGTCCGTCCTGTCCATGTGGGTCTTGGGCACTGGAGCCACTTGTCTGTTTTTTTCCAAAGGGTGAACACTTTTCCCCATGACGTCATTGTTCCTGCTGTCAGCCCTTTGTGCCCAGCCTGCCGGTGTGCCTGGATGGGGTAGAAATAGTTTGGTGCCTGGGCTGAGGTTTCTACTCATTCTCCTGCAACTGGGCGTTTGGCGATGTCTTGAGTGGACAAAGCAGTGTTAAATGTCCCGTCTGTCCTGCCAAGGGGGTGTTTGCTCCCACTCTCACCAGCGCCTCGCATGCCAGCATCTGCCGAGCTCCTGGGGCTGAAAGCTCGTGGCCCCCACCTTGAGTCTGCATTCTGTCAGGCTGAGGGCAGCGCCGGCAGCTCACCTGTCACTATGGCGTGGGCGACACAGAGTGGAGGGTACAGACCTCGGCACTTTTTAATTACTGTTTAATAAAATGACAGTTCAGCCCAAGTAGGATGCGTGCTACTGGCCTCTGACTGCAGGGGCCCATCCCTACCCGATGCCAGGCTGCATCCCCTCCTGAAGCCGCTACAAAGTAACCAGGATAACATTAATGGTAGCCAGGATGCTGCCATTAGTGCTATGTTAACGGAGATACCGTGACACTAACTGGCATGCAGTTACGGTAACCAGGGTGCCACCATTACAGTAACTGGGAGGCTGTTACTGTAACCAGGATGCCGTTACTGCCAGGTACTCCATTAACACCGTGGCCGTTGCAGGGTCCCTGTGGCACTGGCCATGGCAGGGCCAAACAGCCAGAGCTCCTCACTGCAGCAGGAGGAGGTCAGATGGGGCAGGGGTTGGGAGGATGGAAACTGTCCTGGGGCTCCTGGGAGCAGGTGGAGACAGTGGGCTGCAGTGTGCCCTGGTGCAGGTTAAACCCCAGGCCACGCAAACGTGCTCTTTGTTTGCAGGTCCAGGCGAATGGGAATGCTGGAGCAAGGCTCCTGGAGAGGTAGAGCTGGCAGAGTGCCCTGGGGGATGAATCCCCCGTGATGGGCATCTGTGGGCAATGGGGAGCCCTAGCACAGGGCAGACTGGGGGGAACATCTCTGCATCCCTGACCTGCCCACCCTGTGATTCAATAGCTGTGGGCAGGAGGTCAGGGAGCACCCACAGTGCTGGGCGTCATCCCATGGTGTGCTGCAGTGGATCATGGAGTCGCGGCTGAAGAAGTGTGTGGAGTTGGAGCTGTACCTTGCAGGCAGGGAGCAGGCAGTGGTGAGGCTGGGCATTGGTTGGGTACAGCTGGGGTTCCCCAGCCCTGTGCTGCCAGGGGTGGGTGCCCCCTTTGTCCTGCTACACTACGTCCTGGGGGACAATATCTCCCAGCACTGGTGAGCCAGGGGGATGTGGGGGTTCAGCACAGCCCCTTGACCTGGCAGATCCGCCGAGACGCCCTGTGCCAGCTCCTCCTGGATGAGCACCTACAGCACCAGCAGGAGCTGCGCCAGCTGGGGAAAGCCTTCTATGTGGAGTGCCTCTGAGCGCTCAGCCCAGTGCATGGCACTGGGCTGGCATTGCCCAGCTCCTGACTGAGAATAAAACATGTTGAGCAAGACAGGCTGCGTCTGCTGCATGTGAGGCACGGGACAGCCCAAGGCAGCAGTGCAGGAAAGACACAGCCCAGCGCAGTTCCTGTGGCTGGGATCCAGACATGTTGCCTGCAACCCTCGGTGTCCTGGATCCTGCACACTTCATCTCGCCCAGGGCCGCGCCAGGAGATGGCAGCACGGCCAGCATGCCTCACCAGACTGGGTGCTCCACACTGGGTCCCTGTCCCAGCACAGGTTCTGCTGTGCCATGCCGTGTGCCACGGTGCTCCTGCCCCATGTGGCACAGCCCTGCAGCAGCGGGGAGAGAAGCCTGGCTGGGCTGTGTGCAATGCTCCCTGTCCCCACTTGCCATCCAGGCACCCCAGGATCCCTGTCTGCTCCGCAGCTGCGAGGGCCCTGTCCCCCACCTCCCATCCCGGCTGCCTGTGCCCGACCTTGGTGTCTCCCGGCCCCAGGGCCCATCAGTGCCTGCCCTGGCTCTGCTTATTGACAGGGCTGGGGGCCGCTGGGCCAGCACCCCCCGCCATGGCCCTTCATTAGCTCGGCTGTCGGGCTGCATCACATCACCCACTGCCACACACATGCCCCCGGCTCTGGCACTGCTGCTGCCACGTGTGTCCCTGCTGTCCCCACTGCCACTTCATCGTGTGGCCACCTCAGGGGGCTGAAGCCCCTGACTCCCAAGGCCAGGCTGTGCCCCTGTCCTTCTCATGGCACTCAGGGCTCTGGTTGCCCCATGTCCTGTCCCACTGGTCCCCCAAAACTTGAGCCCCCACAAAGCCCCGAGTGCCATTCCCAAGGTTGATGCATCCCACTGCAGCAAAGCACTGCTGTGGTGTGGGGAGGCTGTGCTTCCAGCACTCCATGATATCCCATGTGCTCTTGTGGCTGGACTCCACCACCCTGGTCCCAACAGCTGTGTCAGTGTGGGCCGGGGTCCTGCCTCTCTCACCCAGCATGAGTGGGGCCACATCCTCAACATGGATGCAGCAGGGTGACAGGCAGCCCCTCCAGCTGCTCCTCAGAAGAGATACTCCCGTGAGCTCCAGCAGCTCCCCCAAAGCAAGGGGATGTGGGGCACAACTCCGCTGTGTCAACGGGGCTCGTCCTTGGGCAGGGTCATGTGCAGCCCCTTGGTGGCACAGGGCCCGCAGGCCAGGGCTGGCCCCCCAGTATTGACAGCCCCGCTAATGACAGGGAGTGTGACCAGGGGCAGGAGCAGGCGGCGTGGGGCCATCGACCGCATCGACCGGCAGTGCTGGGCGGCAAGGGCATGGGGGTCCATGGAGGGGGCAGGGGGACGTCAATGGGTAGTAATTAATGGGAACGAGGCCACGTGTGCAGGGCCAGGGCTGTTGCTGGCCACATCCCTCTGCTTGGTGCAGCCGAGCGCAGTTATAAAGGGCGGCCAGGCGACCCCTGAGCCAGAGCGCAGCAGAGTCCCCCAAGCCAGCCCAGGTAAGATGGTGATGGGTCCCTTTGGTGCCAGTGCTGCCTGCCAAGTGCATGTCACGGCGTGCCCTGACATGCCATGCCAGGAGACCATGCCTGCACTGCCCTGCTCCAGCTTCATCCCAGCCACAGGATGCTTCCTGCTCCAGCACTGCATCCCGAGCACCCCAGGACCAGCACAGTAGCCCAGCAGGCTCCAAGCAATGAGGTGAGGCTGGGTGCTGCCTCTGCAGCGCCTCAGGGGTTATACCTGGATACCACCCCCACCCCAGCTCTCGGCTTATTCTTCTCTTTCTCTTACAGGCAGCTGAGCTCCGGGTCCTCCCACCTCCGTCTGCCCCTGTCTCTGTCTGATATGTTTGATATTAGGTTGTTTTATTGGAAAACCAACTAAATATCAAACATATTCTTACAGCGCCAGGGACGCCCAGCACCGACTTGGCCAGATGCTGTCTGTGCCCTGCCTCAGGCAGGGGGGCCTTCTGCACCCTGTCCTGCACCCTCTGCTAGTCCTCACTGCCACAATAAAACCTGTCTGCCCATCTCCATGGGACTTGAAAGGGGGAGCCCAGCGCCGTCCCGGGGGTTGGCGGAGGTTTGGGATGGCAGCGGGGTCAGCGCTTGCCACCTGTCCCCCCGCTCACGCCAGGGATGATGACAATACAAAGGCCCGTGGCCCCGTGCCCACCTCTGCCTCCACTGCCCTGGCATGGGGGGGTTATTTATGGAGGTGCAGCCACTGCTCAGGGCCCTTGGTGGGCATTGTCCCCCCCAGTGCCCTGCCCACGGTGCCAGGAGCTGCCACCAGGTCTCTGTCCCCCAGGTCCCTGGGTGCTGGCCCCTTTAGCCCTCAACATCCGTCCCTGGGTGGGAACAGTGAATCTCTTCCATAGGAGATCCTAACCTGGTTTATGGGGCCAGTGGGACTTCTGGGCTGGCGCAAGGAGGCTGCAAATCCCTTGGCTGCAGACGAAGCGCTACCGCTTGCCCTGAGAATTCCTCCCTGCGCCTGGGGAATCTGCTCCTTCAGCTACCAACAGCATCCTCCACCTCAACACCAAGCACCAGCATGGCTGGAGCTGGGCTCAGGGCTCAGCGCGCTGCCGGGGGACTCTGCCCCTGGTGCTGGGTGCAGTTTCCCCTGCTGCTCCCTTACAGAGCCAAACCCTCTCGGCCAAGCCCCTGCTCCCAAAATAGCGCCAGGCTGATCTTGCCCTTTTCCATGCCGCCCCCGGGCAGGGGTAAATGTCAGCCCAAGGCCACCAAAACATCCTAAGCCCCTCCAGGAAGGCAAATGGGGGATGGGGACTTCGTGCCAGTGCTGCACGGACCCAGTTCAACATCCTGAGGAAGCGCTTGGGGCACGAGCCAGGGTGTCCCGTTGCATGGGAGGAAGGGGCACCTGGGACAATGTAGGACCCCCTATCGCAGACCTGCTGCTGCTTTTTATAACGCCCCAGCTGTCTTCGGGAGCCCAAATAAGGCTGTGACCACCCGGAGCCCCCAGGACGCACAATGGGTGCCAAGCACAGACTTTTTGGGAAGGTGGGGAGGCGGGTCAGCCCAAGAAAGGCAAAGCCCCTGTGCTGGGCAGAGCTGATAAACGGTCAGTGGGGTACAGGCAACACAGCTGCCCTACCCACCCATTGTCTGTCCTGCATCCCGCTGCCCACCGCTGCCTGTGTCCCACCAAGAATGGAGGCCATCAAGAAGAAGATGCAGATGCTGAAGCTGGACAAGGAGAATGCCCTGGACCGGGCAGAGCAGGCAGAGGCTGAGCAGAAGCAGGCGGAGGAGCGGAGCAAGCAGGTAGGGCAGGCAGTCACAGCCTCCAGCCCAGGGGTGTTGGGGGGTGGCTTCTGCCTGTGTTGGGTCATGCTCAGCCCAGACCCAACAGAGGCTCTACCTGGGGTATTGAGAGTCTGACAGCTGCCACCATACCACAGCTCAAGGGCACCCCGAGGGCTGTCGAGGGTTTGGTCCCTGCCAGCTGGTGGGATATGGGAAAGGGATGGACACTGTGGGGCAGAGCTGGTCCCAAGAATGGGGCAGGAGGGATGTCGTGGGGCAGAGCTGAGCCTGGAATGGGGCAGACAGGGCTCTCTTGGGGTGCAGGGGTTCAGAGTGGGGTCCACGTGTGGTAACACCGCTGTCCTTCCAGCTGGAGGATGAGCTTGCTGCCATGCAGAAGAAGCTAAAGGGGACAGAGGATGAACTGGACAAATACTCTGAGGCCCTGAAAGACGCCCAGGAGAAGCTGGAGCTGGCAGAGAAGAAGGCAGCGGACGTATGTATGGGGTGCAGGGTGGAAGCTGAGCGCTGCCGTGCCCTCGTTGCCCTCCTGGTGGGGCTGCAGCCCTTCCCTATGCCTTGGGGACACAGGAAGGCCCCTGCCCGGCTCAGCGTACTCCCGGTAAAGCTGCGTAGGTGTCTAGGAGCAGGGAGTGGCCCTGTGAAGGACGTGTCCGGAGGGCAGAACCGGGCAGCGAGCAGCCCCTCAAGTGCGGGATATGGGGTCCACGAGTCGCCAGGAAGCTCTGAGTCACGGCTGGGGGTGGAGGAGCCGAGCTCCGAGGAGAAGGAGGAGGGGGGAGCCCTCATTCCCCTGCGGGCGGAGGCGCATGGGCAGCGTCAGCATTGCACAGCCCGGCTATTGTTGTCCTCTGTTTCCAGGAAAACAATGGCGCGAGCGGTGCAGGGTTTCACACAGTGGCCGCTCTCCTGCCATCACGAGGCATGAGGCCCCGTTCATCACCTGTCAGGACCTGGCAGTCCTTGGTGGGCCGGGATGTCTCAGGGTCCAGTGCCGGGGCAATGCAGCCCAGCTGCGACCAAGAGAAGGCAGGAGCCGTCCTCTCCCACTGTGCCCATGGGGAAGTGCCTGAGCCCCAGCACAGCACCCGGGCTGCTCTCACTGGAGGCCAAAGTGTCACTGGGAGCTCCAGAGCCCTGGGACGTTTGTCACCCTGCAGCTTTGCTTGCAGGTCCCTGTCGCCAGCCCTGCACTGGAATCGGCTTGTGTTGAGTGCGGCACTGCAGAGCTCTGGGAGCCCTTTCCCTCCCTCACACCCTTCTTGCCTCCCTCTGCTTCTTGTTGGCATTTCCCCTGCTGTCACCATATCCCCACTTGCTTCCTCGTGGATCCCTCTCTGCGCACCTGCAGCCCCTTTTCCTGGCTGCCGCCCCCCAGGGTGGACCATGGGGGTCCCCCAGTTTCCTCCTGTCTCTGGGAAGTGGGGGGATTTCGCACCCTGCAGCGACGAAAGGGCAGAGCTGCCTCCCAGGTGCTTCCAGCCCAAGAGAGCCCTTCCGATCTTGACCTTTCCACCTCATCCCTGGAAACATGCTATGCCACAGGTGCCATCCCAGGCAAATGCTTCTGCCACATCTACCTGCTTGGCTGCCGAGGATTTCAGGCCAGCAGCCTGGAGCCTTTCCCTTCTATCCGCATGCGTGGAGCACTGCCGAATAGGGTTCGTGGGAAATGAGAACAGTAACAGGGCTCAGTGATGTCTTTATTGAGCTCTTGGAGGGCTCCATGACCCTTATGACACCTAGGAACACAGCTCCCAGCTCTGACGAACACTGATCTTCGCAGCATTATCTGCCCTGAGACATGAGGGTTTTTGCCTCTGCTCAGGCTGTTACACCATTGGGATTTGGCACATGGAAATGGAGAGGGAGCCTGGCAGCCACAGCCCTGTCCCTGGGTGGACGGAGGGAGCAGGATCTGCTGCAGGGCTCTGGGGTCCTGGCCCCGGCAGGGTCTGGGGGTTCTCCAGGGGCGGCAATACCCGAACCCACGGCCAGGCCGTGCCCAAATGCAGCCCGCGGGGCTCCTCAGTGTCCGGCCACGGAGCGGGGCGGGTGCGAGGCCGGTTGTGTGGGGCAGGACGGGGAAGCCCCTGGCGGGGGGAGGCCGTGTGGGTCCTCTGGGCCCTGGGAGGCTGCGCCTGGTCCCTGTGACATATGAGGCCGGTCCCAGAGCTCCCCCACGCCCATATGGGGCGGGTCCCGGTGGACCTAGGTGCCTGTGGGGCAGATCCCGGTGATCCCCCCCGGCCCGGTACCCGTGCCCCGTTCTCGCGTGTTCCCGTCCCACTAGGGCCGGTCCCGGTGTGTATCCCCCGCCCGGTGGCGGTGCCCCGTTCACGGCCGGGGCCGGTGCCCCCGCCGCGCCCCGGGCGTGGCGGCCGCTCCTCATCTCCCCGGTAATGCGCCCCCGGGGCGGGGCGGAAGTGACGTCACTTCCGACCGGCCGTTCCGGGCGCGGTCCCGGTGTCTGGGGGTGGCGGGGCTGGAGCGGAGGGACCGAGCATGGCCGGTGCCACCACTATCGAGGCGGTGAAGCGCAAGATCCAGGTGCTGCAGCAGCAGGCGGACGATGCGGAGGAGCGGGCGGAGCGGCTGCAGCGGGAGGTGGAGGCCGAGCGCCGCAACCGCGAGCAGGTACCGCCGGGGCCGCCGCGCGGGGGCAGAGCCGGACGGGCGGCGCGCCCGGGGCCGGGGGTCGTTCCGAGCCGCGGGAGTGCCGGCGAGATGCCGGCCCGGGCCGGAGTGTCCGCTGGGACCGGGGCTCTCGCTCTGTGTCCGTGGCTCTCTCTGGGT
>VZRS01001817.1:10459-33980 GCA_013398055.1 Ifrita kowaldi
AGGGATGAGGTGACACGGGCAGGACCTCGTTGTGGCCGGCTCCCTTGGGACACAGGCAAGGCTGGTGGCGTTTTGGGGACAGGGATGGGGTGACACGGGGCAGGTCCTGGCTCGAATCTAAGCGTGACTCTCGTTGAATTTGCAGTGACTTGGCTGCGTTCGAAGCGTGAAGCTGAGCCCTCCCCCCCTCAGTGCTCGAGCCTGTGTCCGTGACAGCGCTGTGGTGCTGCTAGGGCATGGATCGGGCTCTACTGCCCAGGCCCATGGCAGAAGCTCCTGCCACTCCCAGGCCTCAGCTGGGCTCTTTCTTCGCAGCCACATAAGGAATTCTCCTTGCAATAGCAGTATTGTCATGGGTACAGGCGTGTTTCTCACAGCAGGAGAGAACCAGTGCTCCCAGTATGGCACCCAGGGCTTGCCTGGCCCCGGGTCCTGGGGAACCCTCTTGAATCTCTTGGGGAAGCAATGGTGAGTCCCAAAGGCCTGGATGAGCTTCTCACTTGATTTGCTGGGCTCCGGGTGCTCCCTGGTTCAGGGCTGCCTTCCTGAAGGAAGCACGGAATAATAGGAATGTGCCACTTTGTAGCAGGGGTGCCTGGAAGAGTCACCTGGAAGTATCCCCCTGTGCTCTGGGAAAGCCTGACAGTTTCATCTGTATCCAAGGAGGAGCAGCAGAACAGGAGGTGTAAGGGCTCTTCTGCAGCAGGGGAGAGGCACTTCCTCAAAATTAAGGGCGGTTTTTGGGTGGGTTGAGAACTGCCTGCAGGAAGTCAGGGCTAAGTGATGCAGTTCAGAGGGTCAGGAAGTGGAGGCCCACGGTACTGGTGTGTCTCCATCGCCTGGGAGAAGGAAGGAGGAGGTCCTCCACTTCAACAGCTGGTTGCCCCTTTAATAGGGAAAAGATGTATGTCAGGCAGTCTCCTTCCTGGTTCTGTTTAAGGTATTGCTGCGTTCCTCTTCAGGCAGACCACTTCCCCTTTCAACCGGGTGGGTGTTGGCTCTGGGCACCAGAGGGGTGCGGGCTTCTCCAGAGCTGGGTGTACCTGCATGGGAGCTCCTCTGTGCTCTCCCAGCCTTGTCTTGGAACCTGCCAGGGGTGCCTCAGTGCCAGCGGTGGGGAGCGCCCCTCTGGGAACTGGATGCAACCAGTGTTGGGCCCCACTCTAACACTGGTGTCTTTCATCACTCTGCTTCTCCCTCCTCGGGCACAGTGAGGAGCAGTGTGTCTGCGTAGGATGCTTTGTTATGTGCAGCTGGGATATTTCATGTCTGTCTGGCATGTGCCTGTACCTGGGTCTTTGCAGAAGATCACAGTGCTGCCCTGGAACGGCTGCACTCCTGCCTGCCTTTGTAATCCTGTTGGGGAGCAGGATTCTGGGCCCCCCTAGGGGTCTGCGGTGGGGTGTCAGTGTCCCTAAAGCATCTGGGCTCCCCTGGGCTTTGGTTGGAGTTGATGTGGATGCAGCTGCAAGCAGGGGCCTCATGGCCAATCAGGTCATGCCCCCAGGGTCCCAAAAAGATTCCAGCAAGTCTCTAGTTGACTGTTTAGCCTGGGTCTGATCCAAAAGAGGAGTGCCACTGAAGGGATTTTCATCCTTGGCCTTGAGGAGCTTTGTTTTCAGCAACACTGAAGGGCAGTTCCCCCACTCTGTGTCTGCCCTGACTGCATTCTGACTCAACACTGGAGCAAGCCACAGGGTGATGGCAGTGCTGTATTGCCTTACTGAGCACAAGCAGTTTCACCAGCTTCCAATGTGTATGACTGAACCAAGGCAGCTATTGCTGGGGAACAGCCTCCTCAACCTGTCTCAAGACTGGAGAAGGCTTTTGTTCCTTCTCTGGATTGTTAGTGAGTCGCTGGGAGGAAGGAAGCCTGGAGCACTGCAGGCTCACTGCTGGGGCTGTGGGCACTGCTGCAACAAGCCCCGGGGCTGGGCAGCGCCTGTGACCAGCCCAGCCTGCCATCACTCAATACAGTTGGCACATCCTTGAACCTGTTAATCCTTCTCACGTTGCTGGTGCGAGGGTTTGCCTCAAGCAATGCTCATGTCCAGATCACAGCAGTAAACTGACTCTCTGCTAAGTGGCAGCTGTCACCACGCTCTGGTGTGGTGGATAAACAGGGCTATGATGGATGGCCTGGCAGGATCCCGGCAGCTGCAGAGGCACCCCTTGGTGTAAGTCATCTCCTTAATGTTTATGGCTTAAACTGTCAGAGCAGCGCAGGCTGACAGCAAGAAGCCTGCAGGAAGGCTGCTGTGCGGACAAAGCATGTGGGAGGTGTTGCAGAGCTAAATGTGCTGCTTGCCTCTGGGAGAGTGGCTAAACCACCCTGGATTTGCTTTGGGCTCCTGTGTGCTGCTGCTGACCCGATGGCAGAGCTCAGCTGCCCTACCCGAGCTGCTAAGCCTGCACAGGCTGAGTACCCTCCTCTGCTCCCTCCAGGCTGAGGCAGAAGTGGCATCTTTGAATCGCCGTATCCAGCTGGTAGAGGAGGAGTTGGACCGAGCTCAGGAGCGCCTTGCCACAGCTCTGCAGAAGCTGGAAGAGGCAGAGAAGGCGGCAGATGAGAGTGAAAGGTGAGCAAGGGCTCCTGCTCGCACTCTGTCTGGGTCTGGTGCCATCAACTTTTTGAGCTTCCCAGAGGGAAGGAGATCCCACATCAAGGCTGGATGTGGAAGTCAGTGCCTGCTTATGCAGAGCAGGTAAAATGCTGATGAACCCGAGGCTGTGGATGGCCTTGAGTGTCCTGTAACCTGAGGCTAGGGAACAAGGAAGTGCCATGTGCCACCATGCATCCCCACCTCCAAAGGAGGAGAAATAAATGGGTTCAGGGACACCATTGCCTTGTAAAGGTGGCTGCCGGTGGTGCAGCCTCTCTTCCATCTGCCTCTGCCAGCATGCTTCCTAACTGGCAGATGTCCCCTGACCTGGCCTCTGATTCAGAGGGGAGTGGTCCACTTCCAGCTGTCTGATGTGCTTCCTCATGCACACACTGAGCAGCCTGACCCAGCTGATGGCCTGCCATAAAGACAGACTTGGCTCTTCCTGCATTCCAGATGGGGAAGTGCTTGACTTGGCTGTGCCGAGTCCCTAAGACAGCCGGGCTTGTTCTTCTCAGCAGCACTGCACTTCCCTTGGCCTGGGAGCCCGGTGATCTGCTGGAGGAATGTTCCAAGGAACAGTTAATTCCAAGCAATTGAGGTTGCTGTATTCACATCAGCCCAGGGGCTTCTGCCTTCCTGTGCCACCTTCTGCATTCAGAGGAGTCATGGCTTATTGGGAAACACTGTGCTTCCAGGGCAGTGCTGTTAATGCTCTGAAACTCATTGCAGTGCTGGCTTGTCCAAGATTGTTTTACACATCTCCCCTCCCTGTGCTTGCTTTTGGGCAGAGGCATGAAAGTCATTGAAAACAGAGCTCTGAAGGATGAGGAGAAGATGGAACTGCAGGAGATCCAGCTCAAGGAAGCCAAGCACATCGCAGAGGAGGCAGACAGGAAGTATGAGGAGGTGAGATCCTTGGGTGCTCTGGTACGACTGACCTGGGCCAGGAGAGTCGACTCTTCTTCCTGCTGACAGCAAACCTAGGGGCAGAACCCGGCTCTCAGCAGAGCTACATCAGTGCTCTGCTTGGCCAAAAGCCTCTGACAGCTCCAGTGGCTCCTGCAGGCATTCATTCCATTCCGTGCTGTGCACAGCCTACAAGTGCAAAACCGTCCTCCTTCTTCTTGACTCTGATTCTCCTTTCCAGGTTGCTCGGAAACTGGTGATCATAGAAGGAGATCTGGAGCGTACTGAAGAGAGAGCTGAGCTCGCAGAGTCGTGAGTAGTCCGCTTGCATGTACCTGGCACGTCTGCCTCTGCATGGGAACTAACACTGCATTGCTAACCTTGTTACACAAGGCCTGAAGCACAGGGTGGGTTTAGGTCCTTAAAGGAAAGGGATGAAAGCACTCCCCTCCTTGGAACAGGATTAGCTCCACTCAGGACATGGAGTTTGTGATGCAATTTGCCTTGGGTAGATATGCTGTGCCCCTTTGCATGGAGGCACTCCCTAGTCATGGAGGCTGGAGAACCTTCCTCTCCTCAGCATTCACCAGCACTGCTTTGTGCGTGCAGTCACAAGATTGTTCATGTTGCTACAGAGCACGGTGCTTGTCCTGAAGTGGCAGAGGCCTCCTGGGCCAGGGACTGAAGTGGCATATGGGGTGGCCGAGGGCAGAGCTGTGGCTGAGGCTGGTCTCTGGGCCTCTCCAGGTATTTGCAGTAACCACTGCAGGCTTCTGCACTGCTGAGCAGGAATCTGGGCTTCCTCTGCTCAGAGCAGAGACACAAATACTGGTGTTTGGGCTCCCTTCATGTGTCTGGATGCTTTAGCTGATATTTGAGGAGCTGGTCAGGGTCTTTCCGTGCTCTGGGCCTTGTCTAACACAGTTGGTGTGTACGCAGCAGCAGCAGCATTGTGCTTCCCGCCCAGACGTGCATGTTGTGACCATGACTTTTTTGTGTTTCCCCCCACCCCGTTTTTTGCTCTGTGGTGGTGTGGTTTTGGTGCTCCTTTTGACCTTGCCCCCACCTGGCTTGTGCCCTTGTGTGACCGTCACTAACAGTCATTGCCGGGAGCTGCAGGAGCAGATCAGAGTGATGGACCAGAACTTGAAGTGTCTGTCTGTTGCCGAAGAAAAGGTACTAACCTTTCCCTTCTTGAACCATTAAACCAGAACTCATGTGGTCTCCTCACTATGCTCCTCCCCTCAGCTTAACTGCGTCTCTCTCTCTCTCTCTCTCTCTCCTGGAACATTCTGTCTTCTCTGCCCATAAATATCCCTGTCTGAGTGGTGGTGGCTGTCCTTCTGTCCGTCAGAACAGCTTCCCGCCGTACAGCACAGTAAACATGAAGCTTCTCAGAGACTTCAGGTCTGGCAGAAACCTGTGTCCACGTCTCACTGCTCAGCTCTGTGCCCCGTGCATGTGCTGGCAGAATACTTCAAACATGAGCTCGGAGGCAAAAAGGGAACTTGCTTTCTGCACAAGTGCCTCAAAGCAGGGTCCTATCCAGTCTGATCTCAGACAGTCTCCCAAAGAACTTCCTGGTCTTCCCTGCACGTGGATTCACTTCTTGTCTCCTGTCTTTCCCTCCCACTTCTTCTTTTCCTTTTTTTTCCCCCCTTTCCTTACAAAACCCCACAGTAAATGTTCCGAACTGGAGGAGGAGCTGAAGAATGTCACCAACAATCTCAAGTCTCTTGAGGCTCAGGCTGAGAAGGTAGGGCTGCCTGTCCCAGGGCCAGAAACATTGCTGTTGTGCTAGGAGGGTGTGTAAACAGCAGAGCACCCACTGGGATGGAAATGATTCGACTGCAGTCTTAAGCAAGGCAGGAGAGCTGTGCTTGCTCTGCTGGGAGGGCTAATGTATTTCATTGGAGGGCTGTGGAAGCTGGGGTGCGGGAGGCCTGGCTGCCCTTCCCTGCCTTGGGGCAGACTCAATCAGCCAGGATGTTTAAGCTGCTAAAATGTTAAGATGAGAATTTTTCTGCACCCAAGTTTGTGTTCCATGCATGATGTGGGACTTGCTGCCTGACCCAGTCCTGTTGGACATGGGTAAGGACATGAACAACTCCCAGTTTGAAGGTTCTGTGGGCATGTGTGCTGCAGTGAGGAGTTTATGTCTCCCTCTGTAGCTGTGGGCTCTCTGGAGTGGGAGGTGTCTGGGGCTGCTGACTGCTGTCTCCTTTTTCACAGTATTCTCAAAAAGAGGATAAATATGAAGAAGAGATTAAGATTCTGACTGATAAACTCAAAGAGGTGAGTGACCATGTCAGGATGGCCCAGCTGGGTGAGCTGGCCTCAGCTTGACTGGGAAGAGATGTGGAGGGTGGGAGACTCCATGTCCTTGGACATGATTCCCTTTGCTGTAGAGCTGTTGCACTAACTGGCTTATTTCTGTCTGGCAGGCAGAGACCCGTGCTGAATTTGCTGAACGCTCTGTAGCCAAGCTGGAGAAGACCATTGATGATCTGGAAGGTACATTCTGGGGATAGGAAACCAAGTAATGTGCGTTGAGTGAGCAGCTAGGGAAGGTTACTCATGTAGTTGGAGAGCGGAGAGGCTGCTGTGCTCCTCATTACTTGGAGCATAACCCAACTTGGCCTCCAAGGTGAGGTTATGGACCAGAGGCTTGGCAAGTGTCCTGTCCTGTGCCTCTGCTCCAAAAACAGTTCCCCGACGGTGCTGCAGCAGGTCTCAAGCTCTTGGTCCAGACACCTGGCCTTATCTAGATAGTTAGTGATGTCCTCAGGAATGTAAGTAGATCCCTGTGCTCCAGCATAATCCAATTAATTTAGGAGTGGCATAGGAAAGAAACACCTGAACTTGTAAGAATTGGTCACAATGACATCCTTGCATGCAGAACGTCATGTGCGTGCTGGCTACTGCAAACAGCATCTTGCGAGTCAACCACAGGAGTCAGTGAGTCTTGAAACAGCCCCCGTGAAGACTCAGACTCCCCAGTGTGAGTCCTGAATCAAGGTTAAATCGCCAGCATTTCAATCCACAAGGTAGTCAGCCTGTGCCAAGGGGGGGTTCCTTTCCTCCTCCCATTCCTTCACACAGTTCTTCAGGAACACTCCTGAGGCCAAACAGCCAACCATCGCAGAACCTTGCCCCAAGCCATAGAAGGAGAAGGTTCCAGCTGCCTCCCTTAAATCTGGGACTGTGGCCAGATTCTTCTGTGGATTGCTGTGGCTGGAGTGGTGATCCTGGTAAACCAAAACCCTTACAGGCCTCCTGTGACCGCAGGTGTGCCTTTGTGGTCTTTTAGTGCCAGGTCTTGGAGATACAAAACACCCCTGTCTGGAGTCACTCTGGAGGTTTATTATCTAGAAATAGCAATGGTGTCAGCTGAGCTGTTCCAGAACTGCAGCCAAGCAGCAATCTGAGCCGCCTCATGATCCAGGACAAGCTCTCATTTGGAACTGCAAAAAGTCTTCCAAATCCCTGCATGCTCCCCTTGAAACCTGTTGATTGAGAGTTGGCTCTGGTCTACAGCCTTGCTGCTGAAGTGACCTAGTTTATGACAACTGACAAAGTTCCCCAGGCTCTGTGAGGCTGTTAACAGCATGCCCAGCTGTACCATAGCCCAGGCAGCCAGAGCTGGAGCAGCCTGTGCCAGCTCTGCAGGGCTCAGGGATGCATCAGCACAGTTCCAGGCCCGCCCCTCCCCGGAGGTGGAGAGCTGCCTGTCTGCTCCATTATCTGATGGAGAACACTGGTGTGGCCGGTCTGCTCCCCCACCTCACCTCGTCCTGCAGGATGGGAATTTCCTCTGATGCCCAGCTCTATTACATGACTGACTTCTCCCAAGCCAGTCTTTGCATTGAGACACAGGTGAGAACAAAGCACCCCAATTACCAGTGCTCTCCTTAGGTGTAGCAAGCTTCTCCGTAAGTGGATGGAGTTGCTCTTCCCTCCTGCTCCTCCTGTCACTGGTTCCTGCTGACCTAGCTGGACAGCTTGTTTTTACAAGATGATGTGGTTTGAGTGCTTGGCTCTGCTGCCCTTGGAGCTGGATTGTAATCCTGGAAGGCACTTGTGGGTCAGTCCGTCCTCAGGCTGCTGGAACCCTCCCGTTCATTGTTGGGGATGAACATGGAGTCGTGATGGCTCCGCATCTAACTTCATTTTCTTCTGTTCGTGAGTCCCATCCTGCTTTTCCTGCCCCCGAGTGTTGGAAGAACTCCTTTGCCTTCCCTCATTGTTTTCCTTTTGTTCTCCTCCTAAACCTCTTCTAGATGAGCTCTATGCCCAGAAACTGAAGTACAAAGCAATTAGTGAGGAACTGGACCACGCCCTGAATGACATGACTTCCATGTAAATATGAGCTGGCTGGCGTTCGCCTCTCGCTTCAGCAGGCTGGACTGCCAGTGCTTGCTTGGTTTGCTGTGGTTTTAGTTGGAGAATTGACGGCGCTGTGCCATCCAGGTTACTTCTACAGATCTGCCCAAGGTGCCCCAGCATGCCGTCTTCTAACTCTAGGTCCTTGTGATCTGCATGTGTAACCAATTGCTGTGCTGGCCTGAAAGGGTTCTGACTGAAATTGGAGTGCAATTCCCATTCCCAGTGGGAAAGGCTTTCTCAGGAAATGTGGTGTTGTCGTCTGCTGGAGCCACTGGGCCATGGTCTCGGGATTCCTTCTGGAAGAGGCTGTGGATAGTGCTCAGGTGGATTCCTTAGGAATTGCCACAACAGGCTTGAGATGGGCCGGATCATGAACTGATCTGTGGAAGTAGCTGAACTTGTGTGTTTCTGCAACTTTGCTCCTCAGCTTTGTGTTCAGATCTGCAGTGGGTGCTGCTAACAACTGCTCCGTCTGGTCCTTGCACTAACCCAGGAGAGGCCAGGTCCTCACCCCACAGAGAAGAGCCTTAACATGAGTGTCCCAAAGTTCCCTAAGCAGAGTTTGCTGTGCACAAATACTGAAGCTTCTCTTAAAATTAGTGTCTCCTTCTGTCTCACACAGATAAGTCTTGTGATTCCAAACTCCACTTTGGATTTGTCTCTCTGCTTGGTGGCTTGTTCTGCATCTGCACCCGGCATTCACGCCCTCTTCATCTCACTCTGAATTCCAGTACCTTTTTCCAGTTACTGTGCACAGGCATCCCTGGGAACGGGTGCTGTAAAGACACTGAAGCTTGATAGCAGCAGCAGCAGCAGCCCCCCAGTTCTGCTGCACTTGCTCCCAAACAAAGCTCCATCTGTGTGACCTGATGTGCCAGACACGGCCTGTACTGAGGGGCTGCCCTTTCTGTGTCGGGGGAGCTGGGAGGATGTTGTTCTCATCTGCATATCTTGTGTGGAGCCATAAAGCTCCTTTTGTATTTCTCTTGCCTCTTGCTCGAGCATGATGTCACCTTTTTTAAGGGAAACAGTTCTTGTATAAATGGCTGTTGCTTTTGAGAAATGGGTTTGTAGTGACCACTCGCTGCTTTAGAGTAACTGTTTCAGCATTGCCTTCAAACTGGTGTCACCCTCGGTGGAACACAGACCTCACTAGCACGCTGGATTTTTCTTTGGGGTGTGTCACTGGCTCCCAGATGTGATGGCAGCTCTGCAGACAGGGCCTGTGGGGTCAAGCGGGAGGCTGGGGGTTGCAGCAGGAGGCCCTGGAGCTGTGCCTGACTGAAGACACTCCTCATTCCTGCCTGCTCTGGAGTGTTCACCAGCACCGTTGCCAAACGCTGGCTTGCAGTGGGAGGTCACACACCTGATAGTTGCTAGTCAGGGTGTGGAAGCCAATAAATACTGTGTGAGCTCTGGCTGGTCTCCACTGGGGCAGAACTGGTTGGGTGCAAGGTGCTGCCTGTGCCGGGGGGAGGGACGTATGGCCTCTTGCTTCAGGAATGAGAAGGCACTGCAGCAGGGCTGCGAGCATCTGAGCCAGGGAATCTTTTGCAGAGCCCTCCCCTCCCCATGCAGGGGCTCAGGGCTGCAGGATCCTTCTAGGAGCGTGGCAAGGAGCTTCCTACTGAGCACTGCCACTGGCAGTGAGCTGTGAATGCCTGGCATGCGTCACTGCTGCGCTGTTGCTAGTTGATCTGGTATCATAAACACTGGTCAGCCTCTCAAAACAGTATGTGCTGCCTCATGGTGGTTGGTCAAATACTTTTTCCTTTCTGGATCGGTTCATCTGCCACAGTGCCCGAAGAGCCCTTCGTGACCAGAGTTCTGATGACATGGGACACTTCCCGTGGCTTTCTCAGGTTTGTGCCCTTCTGGTCTCCACATGACAGCACTGGCAGTCAGGATAGTCTAGGCACACTCACCTGCCCCAGCCTGTCCCACTCTATCTTTGGTGGCAGGTCTGGGTAGGGAAGGAGGGAGCATTCAAGGAATTTCAAAGTGTGGTCTGACTCTTGGGATGTGGGGCAGTAGCTGTGCCATGTAAGCACAAAGCAAGAACGCAGAACTCTTCAGTAACCCAACTGCAGCTGGAGTTGAGGATCTGGATCCTGTGGGAGGGACGGGGCTTCTGTAAATGTGAAGGCTTCCAGTCCAGTGTTCCATTGTCAGCTCTTAAGACAACAGGGATGCCATCATTGTCTGTCAGTATCTGAAGGGAGGGTGTCAGAGGATGGACCAGGTTCTGCTCAGTGGTGCCCAGCAGTAGGACAGGCAACACATAGAAACTGATGCCCGGGAAGTTCCACCTGAACATGAGGAAGAATTTCATTCCTGTGTTGGTAATTGAGCACTGAGCAGTTGCCCAGAGAGGGTGTGGAGTCTCCCTCACTGGAGATATTCCAGAACGATCTGGACACAATCCTGGGCAATGTGCTCTGGGATGACCCTGCTTGAGCAGGGAGGTTGGACCAGATAACCCACAGTGGTCGCTTTCAACCTCATCCCTTCTGTGATTGTTAGCGGATGGGAGGTGGCAGCCTGCCCTGGGGAAGTGCCTCTCTCCTCCCGGGGAGGTCTGGTTACATCCTGACTCTTGCCGTGGGGAGCTGGTGGCTCTGCTCTGCATGGTGGTGTTGCAGGGAATGTTATCTAAGGCTGGGCTGTGGCAGGCCCTTTCCCCACTCATCCGGAAGGAATCCGCTCTGGGTGGTGGATGAGTATGTGGGTGGGTGATGCAATGTCTACCCTGGGAGGTTTTGGAGGCATCTGGTCTGACTGGATTGCTGGGCTTGTGCAGGCTGGTTACTGTGAGCTGTGCTGTGACATGGGAGTGCTGCAAACATAGGTTAACTGACCAGGAGGGCTAGGTCCTGGGTCTCCCCACGTCCTGGGGCTCCCTGGGTGGCAGGGATAGCTGGTGAGGCTGCCCTGGGGCTGGGCAGAGAAGGGAGCAGGCCAAACATGGGGTAGCTGCTGTGGACCTGGGCAAGTGTTCTACGTGGAGAAACTGTTCCTAAAGTCTGGGAAGGGTCATGCTAAACACTCCAGTCTGCTACCTTGTGTGGGTGCATCATCAGGTCCCTGTCCACAAGCAGGAATGTTTACTTGAAAGCTATGAGCTGTTGAACTAAGTCCTACTGAGCACAGTTCACTCTCATCCTGTGCCACTGGGGACCAGCCTGGATCACTTGGGTCCAGGGACTGGCATCGGGGTTGCTCAGAGCCAGCATGGAGCCAGAGTCCCTCACAGCAATAGTAACTGTTGTGCAAGGCATGGGCCGGGATGGTGTGTACCCACAACTTCCCTCAACTTCCAGATTGTGGTAGGACAGAAATCATTGCCTTCTCTGGCTGTGCCTTGGTCCCTTGGTGGCTTTAAAGAAGGGACAATCAATCAGCATTAGTGCCCTGTCCTGCAGAGCGAGTGCAGTTAGAGCAGGTCCTGAGGACTGAGAGAAGCTGAGGGTGAAGCTGAAGTTGAGCTTCTCCCTCTGTGTGCAGGTGTTACACTGGAGGGACTGAGCTGAGACTCTGGGGAGAGCAACATGCTTTGGCTGCTCCATGTAAACACTTGACTTTCTGGAATTTTACCCAGCTAGGTCTTCTTCAAGAGCAAAATATTCCGAGGTTGAAAGCAATGAGGAATGGTGTAGCGCCCCTTCAGAGGATGTCTGAGATTCCTAGGACCTCACAGTACAAGGATTAGAGGAGAAGCCCAAGGCCAAGGCTGTGCTCTAGGATCACTCCTGCAGCAGAGGCATCACACTGTGTGTCACTGCAGGTGGTGCTGGTCAGTTCTGCCAGGTTGGAAGATGATTTTTCACTGCCTGGAATTCCCCTCAGTGCAGGAATTGGAGTTGTCAGGCTGGCAGCACTCTGCCCATGCAAATGAGCAGGGAGAGATGCTGAATGTGTTCTCTAGAGTAGCTGGTTGTGGCTGACAAGCTGTATGGCAGGACATTAACCACCCAGCCCTGAGAGGTGACAGATCCTGGAAAGGGACCAAACTGGTTCTCCCTTTCCATGGAGCTGCTCATGAGCATGAGTGCTTGGCATGAGCCTTGAGGATGTGTGGGGCTGCTAGACCCCTGTGGGGCTATAAGGACAGGGACTGGAGAGGCCATGGCTGCAGAGGCAGTGGCAGCTTGTGCCCTGCTCATGTGGTTGTTCTGGGGTAGATGTAAAAGGGGACCCTGTGCTCCAAAAGTCCCTCTGTCCCGTACCTGAAGTAGTTGCTGCCTTCGGTCCTATCTGGGTTGTTAGTGTGGCACCAGGTGTGCTTTCAGAGGAGGGTCCTCCAGGCCAGGGATGAGATGTTGTTATTCTCTGTTCTTCTGGTGTGCCTGTCCTGCTGTTCAAACCTTGTCAATCCCACTGCAGTGTGGTGTGGCTCCCTCTGGGAGCTATTTCTGGTACAGCCGTGGCAGGACTTGTTTCTGCCATGTGCTCCACAGGCTTAAAGCGCATCCCAGGTCTCTGTCCTTGCTGGGGTCCAGCCCAGCCCAGCCTGCAGACTCCTCTTCTGGTGTCTCATTTTCCTTTCTTTGCCTTTGCACATCTTTGGCAGCACTTTCACTTCTGCCCACACTTGGTTTTCCTCTGTGATCTTTCTTGAGCTGAAGCAAAAGTTAGAGAAAGACAAACCTTTGGGAATAGCCCAGGCTGTCCTCAGAAGCACACGTTATGGAGACAGCTTTTTTGATGTGCTCATCTTGGCGCTCTACTAACCTTCCCTTTCTCTCTTTTTCTCTCTTCCTCTTGCTTCCCTTATCCTGTCGCTGCTGCAGAGCGCCTGTACAGCCAGCTTGAGAAAAACCGCCTGCTCTCTAATGAGCTGAAGTTAACGCTGCATGATCTGTGTGACTGAGAAGGGGCCCACTAATCCCATTAAACAAGCTTATTGCGACCACCAGTGCTGTGGACCACAGTGAAATCTGATCATTAAGACTGGCAGACTTGCGAATTTTATGCAATTGCTGCTTTTTAATGAGGCACTTGGATTTATCCTGTAATTTATTTAAGCTTTTTTTTAATATATAAAGGTAACCTCTATTCTTGGTGAAGTCACCCCCAGACTTGGCTGTTTTTTGAGCGGTCTTGTTTGCTTGTCCAGGGGGTCCTGCCTGGCTCCTCCATGGAACCAGAATAGCTGCAGCCCCCAAATGAGGGGTGGGGTGAAGTTAGACTTATGTCTGCTTGAAGCTGCCTGTCGAGTGCTACAACTTAATTTACTCTTAGCTGAATGACTGTAGGATTTCCTGGTGCATGGAATGATGGCTTCTACCAATAAATGACTGACCTTGTGGTCTGTGGGACACTGCATACCTGTAGTACATTCCTGTCTAGGGGAGTCCTAACTGTGAAGGTTTGGGCGCAGCAGTAATTTCCCAGGCCTGACCCCAGTGCAGCTGCAGAGCCCTGAAATGGGTTGGGAAAGCTCACAGACCTGACAGCAAGTGCCAAAATGCACAGCCTGAAGCTGTATCCTGGGTGCCGGCAGGAAGTGTTTAAATGCTGCCGTTGCTCATGCTCGAGGAAGGCTGTTCTCTCTCTGTGCAGTTTCTGGCCCGGGGGAGGTTGGGAGTGGCTTTGGGAATCTGCCTGCACCTAAAGGACATTTTTCTACAGCCTGTCTGTCCAGCGTCCCAGCGTGTGGATGTCTCCAGTGATATGGGTGGGCTCACCTTTGGAGTGAAGCCTACTTAGAGCACTAGCTGCTGATCTGCTCTCCTCCTGGCTTAAGGAACATGTGAGAATTGACTGCACAGCTGCCTGTAGTGTTGGGCAGGGTGCAGCTCCCTCACTTCTCACTCTCTGCCTGTCACTGCCCCAGCTCCTGCCCCGCTGCCCTCCAGGCTGGCGGTCTGCTCCCTGCTGCTGGGCTTGGCATCCCTGCCCTGTGCTGAGGGGAAGGGGGGCACAACCAGCTGTAGTTCCAGGGGGTGGTTTCCAAGCGTGTGTTGCTCTTGGGTGCCTTGCTGGGCCACGTGTGTCAGCTGTGGAGGTGTGGAAGCCCTGGGAAGAGCTGGCTGCAGTCAGAGACACCTGCATGTGAAACACTGCCTACAGCTCTGGCTAAAGGTGCACCGTGGCTATGCTGACTGGGAGCACCGGCAGTGGGAGAGGTGAGGGCTGCACACAAGCCAGGTAACCTCAGAGCTTCCAGCTGCACCCAGCCAGGCACTCCGGTCCAAGGTTGCTGCAGCAGTGTGTGGGGAAGGGGCTGGCACAAGCTTTCTTTGGTAGAGGACTCTCGGTTGTTTGATGCTGGTTTGTAACTCTCAACTCTTGCTTTCTGCCAGATAAACTGAAATCCACCAAAGAGGAGCATCTCTGCACACAAAGAATGCTGGACCAGACCCTGCTAGACCTGAACGAGATGTAATGGATCCCTGCCACTGCCTCTGCCATGTGATGCCGGCCCAGCTGCTGCTGCCCTCTGACCCTGGGGACCAGAGTTTACTTTCTGTTGCCAACTTGACCAAACACAAATCTCCTTTGTTCCAGGGTTAAAGGCCACCAGGTTGGGCAGAGCTTCAAACAGCATCATTAAGGGAAATAAACAATGCAATAATGTTTGGAGAGCATGTTTGAGATGTACACATTTTGTAACTACCTTTTTTTGTAGCAACCATTATAAACATTCCAAATAATGTGTGAGGCTGGTGAGCTACACTTCAAAGCTCTTGGCTTTAAAATTTGGTATTAACCTTCTGTTAATTGGCTCTGGGCCACCCTGCTTTGGCAGGGCAGGAAACGGATGTGATGGTTCTGGCTGTGAGTCAGAGTAGCCAGGCTAGGGATGAAAACCTGTTGGGAAAACTTCCTTTCCAAGAGCTGTTTGCCAAAAGCGCAGTTCAGTTTTTCAGCTTTAAGGTAACTATGTGTTGGGAAGGAACAACTTGGGTGAAAGGCATCCTTTTTTGGGTTTTTTTGGGGTTTTTTTTAAGCCAAGCCAGTCATCTGAACAATTGAACCTTCACAGGGGTTGTGTCCCTTCCCCTCCACACCTGATGGGCTTAGAGAAGCCATTGCCCTTGTAACCCATTGCTACCCTGGGGCTGACTTTGCCTTCACTAAGTGCTGATGCACCAAGCTTCACTGCTCATCACTGGGTTACACTTAACAGCTTAAGTACAACAGCCTTGTGTTCTTGGAGAAGTGTTTTTGCCAACCTGGAGGGAGGGAGCCAAGCCTTCCCTCCTGGCCAGGACTGCTCTTACTGTCTTAATTGAGAACAAGCCATCTTGCTGTGCATTGCTGATGTGTCGTGGTTGTGAGGTGTGACTGTGGCAATGTCACACTCGCAGCGTGTAGCTTGTGGTTTGAGCATGCTGCTTGGTTGTAGCAGTTTTTGGGGCCAATCTGGAGACAAAAACCCTATCCAGTGTTTTGATACTAAATTGAAAAATTGTGTTACTGTCTTTTGAAATAAAAACTGATCCCTCCACATGGCTGCTGGCTGCAGAGCTATACTGTGCGGGCTTGTCGGGGGATGAGGGTGGGGATGAAGACTGGGATACATGCCCATCTCTTGGGGGTGTGACCAGGCACAGGGTAAGTAGCACTTGCGAGGGCTGGAGTGCAAAAGCAGGACTGTGGTGATGAGTTCCTCAGTCAGTTTGGAGATGACACTGAGTTGGGTGGAAGTGTTGATCTGCTGGAGGGCAGAAAGGCTCTGCAGAAGGATCTGTACAGGCTGGATCAATGGGCCGAGGCCAGTGGTGTGACAGTCAACAAGGTCAAGTGCCAGGTACTGTCCTTGGATCACCATAACCCACTGCAGTGCTCCAGGCTTAGGGAAAAGTGGCTGGAGAGCTGGGAAACAACCTGGGAGTGCTGGCTGACAGGAGCTGCACATAAGGCGGTGTGTGCCCAGGTGGGCAGGAGGCCAAGGTCACCTGGCCTGTACGAGCCATGGTGTGGTGGTGGGAACCAGGGCAGTGCCCATCCTCTGTGCTGGCCACTGCTGAGGGACCTCAAACCTTGGGGTCAGTTTTGGGCCCCTCATGACAAGAAAGACCTTGAGGGGCTGGAGCGTGTCCAGAGAAGGGAACAGAGCTGGGGAAGGGGCTGGAGCACCAGGGGCAGCTGAGGGAGCTGGGAAAGGGGCTCAGCCTGGAGAAAAGGAGGCTCTAGGGGGACCTTCTCACTTTTCACAACTCCTTGACAGGAGGGGGCAGCCAGGAGGGGGTCAGGCTCTGCTCCTGGAGAACAAAGGAGAGAACAAGAAGAAATGGCCTCAGGTTGTGCCAGGGGAGGTTTAGATTGGATATTAGAGAAAATTTCTTCACAGGAAGGGTTGTCCAGCCCTGTCACAGGCTGCTCCATCCAACCTGGCCTTGAACACTTCCAGGGATGGGGCAGTCACAGCTGCTCTGGGCAATCTGTGCCAGGGCCTCACCATTCTCACAGGGAAAATTTTCTGCCCAATATCCCATCTAACCCTGCCCTCTGGCAATGTGAAGCCATTCCCCCGTGTCCTGGCACCCCAGGCCCTTGTCCAAAGCCCCTCTCCAGCTTTGTTGGAACCCATTTAGGCACTGGAAAGCTGCATTTTCCTGAGCTAGGGAAGGTTTGGAGAGAAAAAGGGACCATCTTGAAAAAAACCCCAAATCCTGAGCTCAGGGTCTTCCCGCGGGGGAATGGGCATGGCTGTGAGGCAGGAAGCTCTCACCTGGTTTACTGGCCTGGCAGCCCAAGAGGCTGCTGCAAATCTCACAGGGAGTGGGGCTGAGGGGCTGTTGTCCTGCCTGTGCTGGGCAGTGGGACACAGGGGTGTGCAGTCAGAACAGGAGGGCTGTTTTCTGAGCTCTTACTGTTGACTGGTGTCAACACCAAAACCTGGAGTAGGGGGACCATCAAGTGAGGGACGGTCAGCTGCTTTTACAGAATTAGAACTTGCCCTTAAACATTATGACTTTGAACATCGCTGCCACTATGCTGCAGCACCTCGAGGGTCTCGCGTTCCTCCAGCAGTTCAGCAGTGAGGATGGGCAGTGTGCAAGCTGTGTGCCTGGCACAGCATACTCCTTTCTTTGTTCATCAGAGTCCCCTTCGACACAGAGTTCCAGCTGGATCTGATCTCCCAATGTGCCTCCATCCTCTTTCCCAGGTATGACCAGTCCGATTTGTAGTAAAAGAGACTGTAAAGACAAACAGGACATTTTGGAGCCTGATTCCAAGTTTCTCCGAATGCTTCAACTTCCCTGAGTAGTTACTTGGGTGCTCTGAGGACATCCTTATTCTCTTCTGATAAAATGAAAATAACAAAAGAATTCCTGCACAACAACAAGGATGTTCATGTGTGAGCCCATTTGATCTTCCTAATTGCACTGTGTTGTAGAAGCTGGATTTTTGGGAAAGTAAGTAAATTATAAGATCAGTTATAAATCCCTTATGTTCCCTTTTTCTTCAGGAATATACTCTTCCTTTGTAACTGCATCCACCCCATTGGCAGTGGACAGCTCAGTCTTAAGGCAGAAGCAGCCTGCATATTTTCAAATGCAGTGATTTGAAAACTGAAGTTGGCATTTCTCCACTTGATGGGTTTCTCTCTAAATCTCACTAGTTAACTCAACTGCAGACTAACAGCAGAAGCGGGCCCCAGAGCTGGGAAAGCCTATGTCAGGATTGCCTTCATCCCAGTTCTCTGATGCTTGCTGGTTTTTTCATCGTGGAGTGTTTGGATTCAGGAATTAGTTGCCAAATGATTTAGATACTTAGAGGATGAAGAATGAGAATGCTTTTGCTTCAGTCCCTGATTCCTGCCCAGAAGAGTATCACAGTGACCACTGCTGCCACTGCCTTGTGCTTGTCCTCTGCTCCTCACTGAAATCTGGGCTCTAGCAGCAGGAAGATGTTTCTGTTACAGAAATCAGCATTGCTGCCACTCTCATTGCTCTGGGACAAAGACTAATGCAACTTTCAGGTTTCCAAGCCAATTTAGGAATGCTTCTACTATTAATCCCAAAATTAATAATTTTCAAAAATAGTTGCATTTCTTAATGAAAAGCATATTACCAAGTTACTGTTGATGGCTCTTGGGAGCAAACCTCGTGTTTTATTTCAGGTTTCACCATCTGTGCAGAAGACAGGAGGATGCTGGAAGTGAAGCTGTATGTGGTGGCTGTGTGAGTTTATGACACCAAAGTATATTTATCTGATGGGAATGTGTGTTTACTTAACAACGAGCAGCTGCCAAATGGAGTGCTATGGGTAATTGTGCTACAGATTTTAGCACTAATAAGGAAATGAGAGAGTGGGAAGGGACTTAACCCACACTGTGATGTTATCTCAGTCTCTCCCTCACACACAATTCTATTCCCATATATTCCCCAAAAATCCTCTGTGTGACAAACCACTACAGAAATGCAAAATTCTGGGAGTATTTTTGGAAAGTGCACTGGGTTTTCCTTGGAAGGGAACACACTTTCCACTCATTTCTGCCAATTCACAGAACCTGAGAATAACTCACCATTGTAAAACAGAACTGTTTTCAGTTCTGCAGGTAAGAGGCAAAGGTGGTGGTAATTTTCTTCAGATTTTTTTTCTCTAGTCCCCCACTTCATAAAATAACACTCTTGTTCACATCTGTGTGAAAGAAACTGCTCTGCGCTTCAGGTTATGCCATATTCCATAGAGTTCAAAGACTCACAGACTGCTTTGGGCTGGGAGGGACCTTAAAGATCAACCCATTCCACCCCTTTGCCATAGGCAGGGACACCTTCCAATAGGCCATGTTGTTTCAACCCCTGGACACTTCCAGGGATGGGGCAGTCACAGGTGCTCTGGGCAACCTGTGCCAGGGCCTCATCAACCTCCACAGGGAAAAATATCTTCCCAATATCCCATCTGTCTCTGCCCTCTGGCATTGGGAAGCCATTTCCCCTTGTCCTGGCACTCCAGGCCCTTGTCCAAAGTCCCTCTCCAGCTTTGTTGGAACTCCTTTAGGCCCCGGAAGGGGCTCTAAGGTGTCTCCAGAGCCTTCTCGTCTCCAGGTGAACACCCCCAGCTCTCCCAGCCTGGCTCCAAAGCAGAGGGGCTCCAGCCCTCGAAGCACCTCTGTGGCCTCTGGGCTCGCTCCAGCAGCTCCATGTCCTTCCTGTGCTGGGGACCCCAGAGGTGGAGGCAGCTCTGTAGGTGGGGTCCCACCTGAGCAGAGCAGAGGGGCAGAATCCCCCTCTTTACCTGCTGCCCATGCTGGGGGATCAGCCCAGGACAGTGTTGGCTTTCTGTTGCACACTGGTCTGCCGGTGCACATTCCCTATAAGGTTTCCACAGACAATTCCTTCTGCAGTTCCTGTAGCTGTGAGCTGACTCCAAGAGGTCTCAGAAATGTGAGAAACCAGACACTTGGATAGAAAGGCCAAGAAAAATGGAATTACAGCAGCAATCCTTGAACTTTGCTCTGACACCGGAGCAGTGGCAGCTCTCACACAAGCCATGTGCAGCACAGCCTCTCCTTACCTGACCACGTGCAGGAGCCTGGCGCACTCACTCTGTGCCAAGTAGTGTTCTTGCAAATGATTTCCAGACAAAATTTTCAAGTGAAGGTGTCCTGGGACCACTCCCCAACAGCGAATTAGATGTAGTTTTTGAAGCTGATGAAGCTGTTGAGCAAGTTTTTCTGTGCCAACTGGCCTCAGCACCTGGCAATGTAAATTGTGCTCAGGAACTATGAATGTAGTCACAGAGTCTAATTTTATACAAAGCAAGACACTACGGAGGCAATGCAGCATGTCAGAGTGACAGTTTGATTACCTAAAAAAAGAAACAGTGGTTTGATACATGTTTTTTTAAGCTTAGGTTTTTTAAGTCCTAAGCAATTGATAGAAATCTTCTCTGCTGTATTTCAGGCCTGTTCAGGCTCATATCAAGTGCCTAATTCTGGTGGGGGTGTCCACGTTTCAGCTGGGGTAGAGTTAATTTTGCCTAGTTCTGTTACCTGTCATTGGCTAACAGTTCAAAGCATGAGCTTTCTCCCCTTGGTGGTAAACTGCTTTGTGGGAAGATTGCTTCCTTTTCCCCTTTCTTTTAGGATGGCTCTGCAGTTCACCTCCCTGTGCCAGGCATCTGTGAACAGGACATGAAGATTTACCTTCCCATCATTCTGTCACTTGTTGTCCTTGTATTTCCACACCATCCCTTGGAAGTCTTGTATCGATATAAACTTCAGGTGCAGTAGACTATGGAGGGCTTCTTCGTGTGACAACCACTTCCAGAAGGGAAGTTAGTTAAAAACGTTGAGCCAGTTGAGGCATAATGAGGATCCTGACCACTGATTGGGTCAAACTATTCTCTTTTCCCTTCTTTAGTCTTGCAACTTCTCCCCTTCCACACTCCTCCCTCCAGCAAACCCCCTTTTTTTGTGATAAAGTCATGTACTCTTTTCCTTTTTCCAGAGATGCCATGCTCCTGTCCTCAAGAGTTCTTCCCCCCACCCTGTGCTTTTCCTTCCTCTTCCTCTCTCACGTCCTTTGGTTACACTGTTCTCTGGTCCTTCCCCTGTATTCCCAGATTGTTTGCTGTTCGCTCGACTGTGCAGCAGTCAAGTTCACTGGATTTTTGATCTGTTGACAGCGGTGTGTAAGAGCAGCCAAGAGAGATGCACTTCCCCCCTCTTCTTTCCCAGACTTTGGTCTTTGATCACCTGGGGTAAATGGTCTCCCTGTGTCTGGGCCAGGAAAATGGAGTTTATTTGGTTTTCGTAAGGCTGTAAGACAAACCTGAATGTAGTTCGTTTGACTTCTGGTGGTCCATTGCAAGACATTACATGACTTTGAAAAGTACTTTGAGATGTTCAACTGTGAGAGTCCCAGAAATGCTGCTGCTGGGGTTGCTTGGGGTTTTCTTCATTATTCTCGGGGGTGGGGATGAAACATACACCAGGTAGACCAGCCATGCCCACACTACACCGCAGACACACAGTCCGGCTCCCTGGAAACCGCTGTGCCCACACCACCCACAGACACACAGCCTGGTTCCCCGGACACCACCGTGCACATGTGGCACCCACATGTCCCAACCCATGTCCTCCTTGCCCAGACACCCCCCACAGCCTCCCCCAGGGCCAGCAGGGAGTCATCAGCTACCCCCCCTCCACCCCTCCATTCCAGCCCACCCCCTCCTCATGGCTGCTGCTGCCCTGCTGCGGTGTGAGGCAATTGGATCCCCACACCCCAGTCTGGGGTCCACCCTTTTGCTCCAGGAGACTCCCTCATGCACTGGCAGGAGCCCCCAGCCTAGCCCTGCCTGGATCATGACAATCCAGGCCTGGAAAGAAGAGGTGCCATTTATCAGGGCATAGAGGATGCCCCTCCATTATGGCCATGGAGCTTGGAGGGCCCTATGGCCCCCCAGGGCCGTGGGCAGGGGGTGCAGTGGTACCACCCTCACCCAGCCAAACCAAAATAATAAAACCAGACTTTGGTCCTGGCAATACTGGCAGGGGAGGGAACTAGTTGGTCTGTGTGGTGAAATAAGGCAGTTTGGAGGGATCCCTGGCAGGCAGAACCCTGGGGGGCCCAGGGAGGCTCAGAAGATCTGGTGGGATGTGCCTTAGCTGTGCGTGGATGTTCTGCCTGCTCACCTGCTCCACTCCTATCATTGTGGTTTGGGCACCCATCCAGCTGGACCCCAGTGGGCAGAGGGACAGGGGAGCACCAAGTACTCCAGGACACCCTGAGCAGGGATGGTGTCAGCCTTGGACCTGTTGGTGGCTAACCCGGTGTGAGCACCTGGGTGTGGCAGGCAGGTAAAAGCCACCTGGGACCAGCAGAACAGGAGTAGCCTGGGCATTGTGGCTGCCTGGAGGTGTCAGCTCAGTCCCACAGATCCTGAAAGGCTTCTGGGCTAGGAGCAGGACTGGGGCAATTGCTTAAAGGTGTGGTTGGACTATGGGCTTAAATGCAGCAGATCCCTCCTCCGGACCTGCCCCCTTCGGCCAGCAGGCATGGGGACACCGAGGCTGTGTTGCGACCATGGCACCCACCAAGTCCATGGGTCACTGCACGGGGACATGGTGGTGGGGGCAGCAACAAGGACAGCAACGGGGCCATGCTCAGATGGGACAGCAGGGACACAGTAGGATGGAGGAGTTGGAACAGGGACACAGGAATGAATGGAGGAGTTGGGATAGGGACACTTGTCAGCAGATGAAAGAGTTGGTACAGGGACATTGGCAGGGGATGGAGCTGGGACAGACATGGCAGCATTTGGAGGAGTTGGGACACAGACATGGCAGTGGACGGAGTAGCTGGAACAGGGACATGCAGCAGCCAGGGTTGGCAGGGCTCAGCCCTGCGGGAACCCTCATCCAGGGACATTGTCCACGCCTGTGTCCCTCGAGGGGCTGAGCTCCCCGCTATGGGCTGTCACCCCCCACCACCAGGCTGTCACCCCCCACTCCATGCTGTGAACCCCCCTCTCTGTGCTGTACTCCTGCTCCAGGCTGTGTCCCCGCTCTGGTTCGACGGCCATGGCCAGGTCCATGCCCAGCTCAGCCCAGCTCTGCCCTGGAGCGCCATGCAGCACTTCCAGAAGGTTCCAGGACCGCCCCAGCTGGCTCTGCTGCTCTCCCCCGAGCCAAACCCCACCAAGGGGCCATAAGCTGCTCCAGTTCCTGGCTCTGAGGTGGCAGACCCATCCTCAAAAGGGAGACACAGCCCTGCAGTGCTTGGCCCTCTCACGCTATGAAGTCACACAGGAGTTGGAGGGGGAGCAGGAGGCATTAAGAGGGGAAGAGGGGTGAGAGGACCACAGCATGTTGTCCTCCCTCTCCCCCAGCCTGGAGCAGCTTGGGCTCCCAGCAGTGTCCCTGCACTGTCCCCTGCCATGGCCAGCCTCACCTTTCCCAGTTCTCTTTGTTTTCCAGCTGCTGATAGAGAAGCTGGAATTAATCAGAGCCACTCCTGTGGGATCCTGCGGCTGCGGGTCCTCTGAAGCTGCTGGTCCACAGACCCGTGGATTTGACATGTATGCAATATGCTCTGAACCCCTTTGCTTTGCTGCTGAGAAAGGTTCAGCCACAGGGTCAGAGGTGACACCACAGTGACAAGGTGGCACTGGTGGGGCTATGGGTGCGGAAAAGCCTGCCTGGCCCATGGGGACCCCCTGAGGATACAGCTCCCCCTAACAGCTCTGTCCCAGTGGATCTGAGGACAGGGCAAGGGACAATCTCTGTCCCCAAAGTGGGGCAGGTGGGACAAGGAGCCTCAGGGCTCCTCCAGCCCTGGGGCAGCTCCTGCCTCACAGCCCTGAGGCGAGGGAAGGAATGGAAAACACTGCTCCACAAATGTCTCTGTTGAAAGTCATAAGGAAATGGAAACCCAGAATCGTGGGGAATTGCAGCTCAGCTCCTGTTGGGGATCAGCCTAGCTGGGCACTGCGCTGGCTCGGCTCCGGGCCCTCCACTGCACCTGGGCACAAGACATCTCAGGAATTTCAGAGGCTCTGAAGAGGAAAGAATCCATAAGGCTCTGTGAGCAAGTTAGGGTTAGGGTTTGATGAGGCTGCAGAGGGACCTGCCAAGTGGCCTAGGGTGGGATGCCAGGAAGGACCTGGGTCCCCTGGGAGGCATCACTGTCAGCAGCTGCTGCAGGGGTCTCTGCTGCAGCAGC
>VZRS01001824.1:0-14236 GCA_013398055.1 Ifrita kowaldi
TGTTCCAGCCTGCTGTTCCTGAGAGCCTGGTCAGACACCAGGATCAGCTGCCCAGAGGGTCTGTGAAGCTCTTTCATCCATTTTCCCCTCCCCGGGACCCCGGGCCTGCCGGCTGTGAGCGCAACTGCACCAGAGGGGAAAGTGCCCACGGCCTGCGGCCGAGAGAGACTGGTATTGGGTCTGTGGTTCTGTCTCCTGCTGCTGCCGGAGCTACTGTTGTTGGTTTACCTTGTTATATGTATTAGTAAAGAACTGTTATTCCTAACCCTATCTTTGCCTGAAAGCCCCTTAATTTCAAAATTATAATAATTCGGAGGGAAGGGGGTTGTATTTTCCATTTCAGGGGAGGCTCCTGCCTTCCTGCACAGACACCTGTCTTTCAAAACCAAGACAAGTTTCTCAGTTTATGTGGATTGTGGGGCTAGGCCATGTATGCAAACCCACACCTTTGATCATGAATAGTGACCCTGGCCAAGGATTTACACTCCCTAGTATCCTGTTTCCAGCTGTGAGCAGCAGATGTTACTGAAGGTGTCACCTGGCTGTGGTGCCCAAGACCTGCAGATAAACTGACTCACCATGAATCTGCCTGGACTAGACCTCTTAGTTCCTTAATCCTCAACTTCAGGTACCTTTTAGGTCAGGTGCTGCAGCACTCAGCTAGCAGATGTGTGAAGCTTTCAGTGCCTAGCACCGGAGGGTAAGCGTTGGGGGATATCTTACCTTTAACAAGCTTTCACACACAAAAATGATCTGTGTTTCATGAAACGGTCTCTTTCTCATGAAAGAAAAAAAGCTGCAGGGCACAAAATGTTCTGCTTCTTTGAGAACTTACAAAGAGTGGTTTTGTGCAGGTGATCATTTTCGGCTGAGTTGCGGCCACTGCATGAGCAGCAGAAACATTTCCCTAACCAAAACTCAGGCTCTTTACTGTGTGAATCAATCTCTCTTTTGCCTTCTTTATACTTAACTGTAAATATATATCTAAATGTGCTTTATCCATACCTCTATCATTCCCCAGCATTATGATTTTTAGAGAGCCCCATTAGATGGTAGAAAAAAAAGTACCATACACCCCAGCATACTTTAGAGGAGACTTAATTTTCCTTTGTAATTTACCCTGAGAGAAGGATGCATAACAGCAGTGGTGTGACAATTACGGCTCCTTATTTTTCCTAATTATTAGTCACCACAAATAATTGCTTTTAGGCTGAATCATATCTGGCCTTCTCCTCCCCTCTTCCCATTCCAGTGTAAGTGTAAGCATAGTGGTTCTGATACGTAAAACATCTGTGTCATTTATCCATGCCTCTCCTAGTGTTTATTTTTAAGCTTTTGTACAATTATAGCAAAATAATAAACTTAAATATCCTAAAACCTGCTTTGAAAGACCATTCTTACAGCAGTCTGAATAAATGATCTGAATCACATGCAGCATTTCGTGATTCAGTAACAGATGAAAAACAATAAAACTCATAAGAAAGCCCAGCATCCTAGCAACATTTTGTTCTATTACAGTCCGTCATGGTGGAATTTTGCACATTGATGTTACTCAGTTTTAAAGGAGCGATATTTTTATCCAGGCAGTAAGGTTCAGTCAATTTATGCCAGCAGGTTTTTCTGCCTTCTTAAACCAGGACAAAAATTTGAATTTAAGTTGTGACTCAAGTATGTCAAACATAACACACTGCTGACTGAGTCTGCTGCAGGCCATTGGAAGATCTAAGTTGTGATAAAATGGGATCAATTTCACTGGTTATAAAGAAGAAGAGTAACTTTCTGAAACAAAAATGAGAAGGAAAAGGGACAGAGAAGAAATCACACTGAGAATTACTTCCTTTCTGGAATGATCACTAGAATCTTGGAAAAAGACAAGCAGCTCTATACAAAGGATAGTCCATGATGGGTTTGAGTTTCACAGGCACTTTTTCTTCATGTTTTACAATACTATATAGGAAAATCAAAGAGAAAGAAAAGAAAAAGAATGCAAGAAAAAATACTGTACAACTGCATGCATCTTAGGAAAACCATTTAGAAAGCCATGGTAAATTGCTCTGAAATGTTGTCATTACTTTTTTCTTCGGGATAAGAACAATTGTATCCTGGAGGGCATTTTAAAAAGACTATGGTTAATAACACTGGATTTGAAAGAGAATGGAAACATGATGTTCCCTACATCTCCCTTCACCAAGACTGATTCTCAGCATCTGTAAACTACAGTCAGTTGGCTTAAAATATGTTGCAATTAATAACCTAAGTAACTCTGAATACAGGAGTGACTAAGGAGTGAATGCAATTGAAACGTTAGATTAATTTTAGAACATTATTCTGCAAACCAAGAAAGTCAAGAAATTAGTGGCAGAAAACTGAATATTTTGTTTTGTTTTGTTATTACGTTTTGCCTCAATTTTTATCTGAGACCAAACACTCCTTTAGATATGTATTTACTCAATTACAGATTTAGCTCTGGACAATAGTGTATTAAAAATTTACTGGAAAAATACGTGTGTTTTGGAAATGGAAATAGAAAGCTAAACAGACATTCTGTGTTTACATTGTTGCAGTTGATGACAAATGTACATATTGAGCACACAAAAAGATTAAGGGAAAAGGGGAAATTCTTTTACATATAATACATAAATAGACTTGTAAATACTGAAAAAGTAAGTATTATAGCCAAATATGCAAATACAGAGAAATTTCTGATTCTAAGGCTTAGAGCTATTCTTGCATATCTATAAATTCATCACTCTAATAAAGTTTGCTCACAAACTATTAAATGTTTGAGGGCAAGCACACAGGAGTGTTCACAGTGAAAATAGATATCTAAGTCCTTTTACATAGACCTGCATGCACACAGATTATATAGAAATTCGTATATAAATACAGATATTGCTATGGCACTCAGTGGCCTGTTGAAAACAAGCCTGGTTTAAGTGTTATCTCTAGAATACTTTCTAAATATTTCTGATCCTACTGTTTGAGGTGTGCAACCTGATTTGTACTGTGGCCAGGGATAGTGTCAGCCACTCGCTGCACTGGGAGGTTGGTCCAAGCCTCACTGCTGTAACCCATAAAAACAGATTCCTGACGTTTTTCCTGTATTATTACTTGTAAAAATATGGCATTTATAAGAGCAAGGTGATAGATGTTAGTACTAAAACATCTGATAATTCTATAAACCTGTTCATAAATAAGTTAGTAATGATAAATAAAATAAAAATAAATGAAATAGAATAAACCAAAATAGCAATACTAATAATGGCAGTCATGCCCACTTGAAAAGTCTGGTCTGGAAAAGATGTCTTAAAAGTATGTTTTGGAGCTAGAAGACAAAATATATTGATTGTATAATAGAAAAGCATAATCTAAGAAATTGCAAGCAAAGTCTTGTTTACAGAAAAAAATATCATGACTTCTTGCAATTACCTAATGAATATCATTAAAAATGTTCTAAAAACATGAAATAATAAAGGATGGATGTTCAACAGATAAAAGAAGCAACCATTAATAGAATGCTGCAATAGGAACCCCAGGAAGCTACAGTAGGTGTCTGAAGCAGTTGATGATTTTCCAAAGAACAAAGAGAATGTGAGGGGCTGTTAATAAGTCTTTCAAGAGAGCTGGACTTGAGCCACATAATGCTTGGTCTGCAAATACTATGTTTAAAAATCAATCCTTTGCTTCACAGGAAGCCAAAGTACTTTTGTCCAAATTAGAGCAACATGAACATCTGTCCTGGAGCCTGTTAACCATCTCACTGCTTGCACTCTTCTGGTTTTCCCTTTCCTGCCATGAGCAGAGGAGAGCAAAATTACAAACACCCACAGAAACCCAAAGGTTAATACATTTGCAGCAGTATGAGGGTATCAACACACTTTAGGATTAGTGAGAAAATTCAGGCAGTCAGCAGTGCAAGACAGAACTTGAGCATATAGGGTCTCAAAGCAGAAACTGAAGCCCAAACAAAGTTACAAGCATTGAAAACTGTTGAGGATAAATAAGACAAGTGCAACATAAGATGTCATTTCACATCTTCAAGGTTACCTTTCAAACTAATTCAAATATGCTTTTAGGAAGCACTAATTAAAAAGTGTTGATGATATCATTTAACTTGAAATCTCTGCCTTCAGTTAGACTTTTTTTTCCCAGACACATTTTGAGAGAAAATGTTTTGTTGTTATTTTTTCTCTAGTCACAGAAACATTAATATTTTTGGGGAAAAAAATAAATATACCGGGAGGATTTTTTACTTTCAATATATTTCTATACAGAGCAATCATTATCCAAAGGATTAAGCACCCAGCTACAACCATTGTTCAGCGGATGACTCTTCTCTCTTTCTGGAGGAACTCATGTGTGGATGCAGGCGACTTGATCAAGTCCAGCTCTGCCTTCTCATTCTTTCCCTGGAGACCACCTGCCCAGATACTTGTATTTTATTATAATTCCCTCCAGCAGCACCACTACTTACTTCCCCGGGGCAGGATTTCTCCTTAGCTATTTACAGAACCATTCTGATGCCATGTAAAAAATCTCATTACAGTGTCACTTAAGAGAGAGAGAGAGAGACGCAAGTGAAATATTCTTACAGCAAAGCTGTCACGCTTGGGACTGGAATAGACTTGAAAGCTGCTTCCTGCCTGAACCTCACCTTGTTAACAGGTCTCAAAATCCTGCAGCAAGCTGCAGATTAAATACCTCAGCCGCAGTGGAGCAGACCCATCATGAATATTGTGTAACACTGGGCATTCAAGCAGAAGAGATGAGATGTTTCATCTTGAAAACACATCAAATTCTTGTGCAGCACTGCCTGGCACAAACTAGAGCTTGCAACAGGCACTGCCACATCTACGAAAGACATGTTTTGTTATCATTGCCCCAGCCTTTGTAAACCACAACCACTCACACACCTGGAATTTCAGGTTAGGAAACTGTCAGTGCAGTGTTGTGCGGAAGGTTTCATCTTGGGTTAAAAAAGGGATTGAAAGCTCTAAGGAGAAAATAAGCTCAGCGTAAGAATTAAATCCTTGCATGAGAAAAAACCAAAACAAACATAAAACAAGCAAAACAAAACCACAAAAAACCAAAACCCAAAACAAAACAGAAAAACAGAGCACTAAGAAATAGGAATTATAGCTCCTGGCTTACTCAGCTGCCCCTTGAAGCTAAGAATAGCCCGATAAAAGAAATTTATGGAGGTGCAAGCCCAAGATTAATCTAGCGATCATTTTGAATTCCATTTCCTGTTTGCTGCTGTTAAGTGTCTGCGTTCTTGTTCCTTTTCAAGAGCATGAAGAGAATAATGAAACTGAATGCAGATTTTGGTAGTTAGCACAACACTTTTTTCTTACTGGAGGGACAGGATTGCAATTAGAGGACTGAAAACCATCAAACCCCATTTCCTCCCATACACACCTGATAAATAAACCTTTACAGGACGCTGGTCACAGGTCTTTCTCACATGGAAATCAGCTTCTGCTCTCTTTCCTATACACCAGATCTTTCTGAGTAACAAAGACAGCCAAAGAAACAAGGAAGGTGAAAATATAGATCCCTTGACTGCTTTAACATAATTGTGTTTTCTTATGGTAAGACACAGTATTTTCATTTCTTCCCTGGGTGGTGGCTCATTAATCATTTTAGAGTACTCTTCTCAAGCTGAAATTCATCCTTATAACACACCTTGTGGGAGAGTCTCAGACCTCTAAATCTTGGTGCATTAGGGGTCAATAATAAATGATATTAATTTTTCTTCTGCACACAACTAAAGGGAACTTTAATAAGTACAGAAGGCAATAAACAACACTGAAAGGAATGTGATTATGACAACTTGTCATGGAATATTAAATAATGTAGCATTGATATAATTAAGGATCCGAGGGATACATCAAAATAACTTATGCTAATTATTTCATTTGAGAGTTAAGAAATATTGCATATGTAGCTAGAACTATATTTGTGTCCTTATTTACATATTTATAGCATTTTAACTATAGTGGGACAATGGCTATTTCCATTTTGCTCCTTACAGAGCCTCCCTGCAGTGCTAATCAAATCCTGACATCTGACTCTAACACTAAGAGTTTTGAGATAATTAAGCACTTTAACCTAATGAACTTGCATTTTAATCCACTATATTTGTTTAGAGAAAGCCCAGGAGGCTAGTAATGAGATATGGAGTTTTACACACATTTATAGTGAACACTCAGATTAAGCTCAGCTCAGGAGCAAGGCAGATCTGAAGCTTCATCGTCAGTTGTAGCACAGCAAAGTGATGGCAGAGTACATCACAGGAGATTAGATTTGTCTTGTTCTAATAAAATGCAGTAGCTGTTTCAATACAATGCCTGCATACAGCTCCCCAAACTAAAAACTCCATTGTGACTGACTTTAACTGATGCTTGCAGCAGGCCAAATGCCGAATGGAAATGGAATTTTATGGCTGTGGCCGTGCCAGAAAAAGGGTAAGTCATTTCGAGTTGAAACAGGAAAGGGAAGCTTGCAGCCGCCATGGCTGCATCTGTGGCCATCAGTCCCAAAGCCTGTTTTTGCTGCTCTGCATTCCTCTACACAAAACAATCGTGCCAAGAGCCAGGGGCAGGCCCCTGGCATGCTCAAATCCGTGTTAGTGGGCAGTTAGCAGGTAAGGAGTTCCACAGGGAAATGCATTATCTGCCTATTCACAGCAAGCCTCACCAAGGGAAGGGGATACAAGCTGGCTGCGTTTCCTCAGCTTCATACAGATTTACCTCTTCAAAAGGCAAAACAGTTACAGGAAAGAGATGCCTTGCCATCCATGCCTAGCTTTTCTTCTTTTTTTAATATTTTTCTGCATCCCACCAAAAAAAAAAAAATTAAGAATTTATATATTCTTTACCACTGAAGCAAGCCAAACTGTCGAACAGGAAGGAAAGAAACTACCTGCTTTCCAAACAATTGCTGCTCTGCATGTGATTCAGAGGGAGGAGTTAAATCTCAATCTTACACCTCATGGAAACATCTCCTACCCAAGAGGATTTGTTTAGTCCTCCGTGGATACTCTGGAGATTTCCTGTTTGGAGTCCTTTAATTTTTTTTTTTTTTAAACAATAAAACACTTTTCATCATCATAGCTCTGTAGCCCCTTAACAGAGCAATGCCTCAGAGACTGAGGTTTATGGCACTGCAGCTGCAGGGTGTGATGACTCCTGAGGGGCAGACTGAGACTTCTACACTGCTGAACACCCACCGGCCTGACAGCTGCAGCACTTCCCTGGCTGATTTGAGTTACTGCACTCCTTCCTGTACATCTTCCTCCAGCTCTGTGGCTGCAGATGCACCCCTGATAATATGGAAACAAAGACACTGAGTTACGATGCATAGCACGGCTTTTAAACATTTAAAAATAACAAGCTGTTCCCCTCTCCTTAAGCATCATAACTGTTCTCATGTTACCTCTTTTTTTCTGGTTTCTTTTTTTAATTATTACATTTTCAAAATTTTCACCACACCCAAGAAGAGTGAAAAATTTTGGAATTACTGCATTTGCCAGCTAAAGCCATCAGACAATTTTCTGTTTTTCTTTGATAGATTTAAAACAAAACAAAACAACAACAACAACAAAAAAAAAAAAACACACTAAGAAATGTTGTAGAGTCTGTAAAGAAAATTATTCAAATATGAACTGTAAACACAGAATGTCAGGTTTTCCCTCCAGTAGCACAATACATGGTGAAAGGTGGAAGAGGAAGAGATCTTACCATCAGGCAGCCATGCAATAATCACCCAAAACCATCAGGGATGGGGCTCTGCTTGCCTTCAAATCCAATAGGCTGATGATACAATCTGATTTTCATTTCCCTGCATCTTCCTACGAGAATTTTGGAGGAAAAGTTTATCACACTAGAAATGTCTTCAGCGAAATAACAGTCAAAAGCATCTACTTCATTCTGTTTGATAGATCAGAGCAAAAAATGTAATGAATCCTTGAGGCAATTCATTGTACTAATACCAAGTTAAGTTCTGAGATGAGACTCATAATATTTTTTTACTCTTCATTGTTCGATGTTCTTTATTTTTCTAAAAGATTAAAATACACTACATCACTTCCATATATTTGTGCTCAATACTTTATATGAGAAAAGTTTGATTTGTTTCCCTGTGTGTCTTCCACAGCTAAGCCTGGGCACAAGTCTGCTGTTAAACACTCCCTATTTGGGTTTTGAAAATAACGAGCAGAAACACCTACAAAACTATTCAAAAATTAACCAAAACAGGGGCAAACCAGAAAATTAATTATTTGTACGTATAACTTAAAAAGCCAGTGTTAACTGGGTTTTTTTAATTGTTAATGTGATCACTGAGGTTTTGGTAAAAGAACTGTATGCTACTGAGATCACTCCATAGAGTCAAAGCCTTCTGATAAGAGCACTTATGTGGATTATCCACTTATACTCCAGCTCAAACAGGTTATCTGGTAGAAATATAATCAAAGAGCCCTCCAGCCTGAGTTTCTTGCAGATTTAGCTAAGCTGATTATTTCCCCACACTTTTAAGTCCTGTTTTTTCCCGTGTAATCCTGGCATTCTGGTCTCTCCCTGGGCTGCCACCCACCACTACTATTGTCACTGTTTTGCAAGGCTACCCCAAATCTGCAGTCTGATGAGCATGTGAAAAATAGATGTCAAGAATCATGCACCAACACCTGTAAAACACACATTCATTTTAGAAAGAAATGAAATTATAATTGCTCTATTATATAATCATCTTGAGTTCATAATAAAAAACATGGGGGAAAAATATGTTGTTTCTTCCTGATGTTTTTTAATACAAACACAATATGAAAAATTACATCCAATTTAACTTATGAAAACAAATATATATTCTAGATGAAGTGGTCGTGCTGCCAGCATCTGGTATTTACATGTATACATGTGTGTACACACACACGTTTTTTATTTAGGAGTTTTAAAATTGCAAAAATTTGAAATACATTTACTTATGTCATCTCTAGTCAAAATATACAGATAAACATTGTTTTTCATAAAAATTTTTAACCCTTTTTTTCAACAGACCATTTCATTAATGAAACTATGCTGCTGTATATTGAATTTTACATTAAGCATTGAATTAAGTCAGGGTTATACATTATCAGAATAATTTATGACATACTGTAGAGAAGGTAACATTTAAAATGCAGATGAAAATATTTAATGAACTTCTTATAGATTAATGATGTGGCAAACAGTTGTTTGTTTCTATTTGAAGGTGATCCCATGAAGCCATTAGAGGTCCAGTTCCACCTATTAGTCACAATTCAGTGGCAACAGAACTCCAGAAAAGCCAAATGCAACCCATCCTTGTGGCATTCTGCACTAAGGAACTGATGAAATATTAATCACTCTGGCTCCACATGCAAAATGCAACAAAAAAAGAAAGTCAGAATAAGAAAAAATAGCGCAGGAGGGGTGCTGTATATTAACATCAACAAGCCACTTTGAAAGGCTAAAGCAAAATGCTGCAACCCCCAGCCCCACATGTTTGTAATTTTAAAACTCTTGTCATAGCTAAGTAATAGCATGGCCACAGCAGGATGCACCAAAATTAAAGGTAAAAGCTCTCCTAAGGGGTGAAGAGAAGACGTAATAGTGCCAAAACAGTCACTGGAAAAGGCATTTAGCTTTATATTTTGAGAGAGAGAGAGCACAAAGCAGAACTGGATTCATTACAAAGATTCATTTGGCATAATTGTCTTTTCCTTTGTGGCTTCTGAAAGCCTTTGGCTGTCATCTGCTGTTGCAGAAATTTTTTTATGGTCTAGACACTTGGTCACTCATACGAATGTCACCTCTTACTGGAGCAGCTCTGTGAGTGTCACTGCTCTTCCCAGCTCAGGTCTCTTGTGAATGAAATATGAAATACTTCAGGAATCTTCAATGACTCACTTAAAAAAAAAAAAAAAAGAATGCAGTGGTTGTGAAAATTTTTGTGTACAAGAGAAATATTGCAAGTCTTTAAGTTCCCCAATGCTTCAAAAACTTGCTTTTATAGCAAACAAAAATGAGGGATAAAATAATACTTTGCACCTTGGATCTCTTCCCCTGATACGCTTCTAATACAAAATACTTCAAGATCGGGGTAGCACCAACCTCACTTTGATTTCACTGATAATGTAATACAGCAACTAAACTATCTTGGATTTTCTGGAGCCTTGAATGTCAGGAAAAACCTTAATTTTTTTTCCAAATGCCAGCCGTACTGACTCATCAGTGGTAAGGATACAGTCAGTAAATATTGCCCCATTGAGGCCATTATCTTATTTCTTGTGACGACTACAATTTACTCCACAGGCCTGTTTCTTGTATTGTCTGAATTACATATTTGGATTAGATGCATGAAATTGTTCTCAAATTGTACTTATAAGATTTCAACCATTTAACATCATCAGGCTTTCCAGTAACCAATATTACCCATTATTAAATTAATCTGCTCTCCTAACAAAAAGCCATGGTAGATTTTTCTGTATGTGACCATCAGCTGGTGAATTAAATGAATTAGTGTGTTTTTTCCAGCTACACAGTTACATATGAGAATATTTTTACATTCCTCCCTCACTTAAACATTGATCCCAGTTGTATAAACACCACTGAGAATTTGAAAACCACATATTGTTATACTGTGGTAATCAGGTCTCATCTTTGTATCTTTACATAAAGAACAAATAAGTAGAAAGAATTTCAGTCCAGGATTATTGCTGGTGCTCATTGCTGCTTGGAAGGTCGTATTGTAAAATTCCATCTACAGTAGTCAAGCTGAAAACAGCAACACACAGACACCTTTTCACACAAAACACAGATTCTTAATGGAACTTGTGGATTCTAAAAATTGTTACCAGGTAGCAGATCAAACCTACTCACTGCTAATGAAATTTAAAAGATATACAGGTTATCACTTATGTGAGGGACGGGAAAAGGAAACATGGGTAGCACCTTTGTCTTTGTTGCATTCTGCATTGGTTTAATAAAAATCCAGAAGGGAAAAAACAGTAGAAAGAAATATGAGAGTTAAATCATAGAAGCTGATATTTTTTTCCATTGTGTGACTTCGTGTGGGCTGATGAAGTGTAATAGAGGAAGGGTGAGAGAAAAGGGGCATTACAGCTGGACAAATAATATTTGAGGAGCATCTTGGAGTCCCCAGTTAAATTGCACACAGCAGTGAAATTCCCCTTCTCCTCTGATGCCAGGCTCAATCTGCTTTGTAACAGCTGATTATGAAGCCTTGCTGCATCTCTACTAGATTGATTTCTGTGCCAAACACATGAATGAAATGGGAGCTTTCAAAGGAGGGAAAGGATATCAGTTAGGGATCAGCAAAAAATCATTACAATTCCCTTTTTCTCTAAATTGAAACTCTTCTACAAATGGCACACCAAAGGCCCCTGCCATCTGACCTCCACCCTGTCAACAATAAAAGATTTTAAAGGCTTCTTGTGGGCCAGTAAATGCAATGTTTTGCACTTCCTAATGAAAGAACCCAAATTTTCTATTTTGTTCCCTGACAGCTCAGGGCCACAGGACTTGCAAGGACTCATCCAGATGTGCCTGAATCGTGGTGGCAGCCACCTCACTGCCAGGCTGCCGTGGCATTCGCTGAAACCCCTTATGCCCTGTCCTGCTGAACCTTTGGGGCCAGAAGTGGAGTTCAAGGATGGTCACAGCAGCAGAAGAAAAGGGTGGGGATTAGAAGATTTTTGCATGAAAATTTAAACTTTGTTATAGAAGAGGCTCTTCTGCATTAGTTAGATATTTTGGCTGTAGGTTTTAGCATGATTTCAACTAAAAGTAACCGTAATTTTTTTGATCAATCTGTTCCGATTTTAATTACACTTACAATGAGTTCTTAAATCCCCATATAAAGTGTTCTCTTTTGCCAAAGCAAGGTTCTCAATTTAACATCTTTTCCCGCCTTTCAGCTTGATGTGGTAGGGCTACTACCCATCCTTTATTACAGTACTACTATGCAATCCCTTTTCCTTTCGCAAATCTCTTTCCTGCTTAGAAAACTGAGGAAACAATTCTCAATCAGCTCATACAAAATTATTGTACTTTTAGTGCTTGTGAAAATGGCAGTGGCTGGAGGTAACTTGTAAAAATAATTGTAAAAAGAAGCAGCGTTACCTGCTTTTATGACATGACTTTTTTCAAGTTCTTTGGTTTTGATTTTACCTTTAAAAAGGGAAAATATGGGCCCATACTGTAAAGTCCGTGTCATAAAGAAAAGCATAAAGATTTAAGAGAAATTTGCTGAGAGATTCACTGCAATGACACCTATTTGATACACAAAGGAAAAAAATACCACGTGTGCTAATCCTGAAAACTAAAGCCTGCAGGAAAGAACTTTTTCAATTTATTTGCAATGTTTAATATGCTCACCATTAAAATCATACAAAAAATAAACACCATCACAAGTCAAAGTAACCCAATTTTAGAATTGAACCAGATTTTGACTCCTTACTTTAGTGGTAGAAATTAGCAGGCTAAATCATAAATCCACTTATGAATTAATCATAGCCCAAGTCTAGGTGGTGAATGGGATTTTGTGATGCTTTATTCCTACAGATTATACAAATTTCTACACGGTGAGTCTGAGTCCTCTGAAATGGAGTAAATTCAGTGAAATTAAAGATTGGCTGTTTTTCCTTGGCAAAGATTCTAGATTATTTTTACCTAAATGCATCATAAAGTTGCAACAGCTACTTACAAATTAAAAAAACCCAATGTTTACAATCAAATATTACCCATATCCTTCTCTTTTTCTTAAAATACACTAAATCAATCCATTGTGCTCCTCATATTAAAATCACAGATACACCTAAGACCATCTACAAAGAAATTATCCTTTTCATAAGGAGTTCTATGAAAGAAAATAGAACATAGGCTTTTACAGGTGCTTCTTTATGCACTGATTTGCACCTTCACTTCAGTACAAGTTTCTTACAGAACCTCTACATACAAAATTGCATTTCTGCCATCTAAGACTGGACATTCCAGTAGATTAAGTTGATTTTATTATGTAAACTGTCCAAAGGTTATGAATCTAAGTAGTTTTTACCAATTAATTAACCATGATGTGTTCGTATGACTGATTTCTAGGTACCAATATTCTGATAAAGACAACACCTAAAGATCGCTCAACTTATAGGGCATGGACTCCTCTCCATTAGGAATGTGGGCAATTTCTCGATTAGTTTAGATTGAACTGGGTTATACAGCTGGGCAATGGTGCAATCAAACAGCAAGAGAGATACGAGAAATGTTACTATGAGATAACAAATGCCTCACAGGTATTGGCAAATTCAGAAGCTTGAAATAAACAAAAGAATATATAACGATTGCTGTATGTCATAAATTAAAGTTTATATTAAAAAAAACAGTAATATAGCACAGAATTTTTTACAGGAAATACTTCATGTTTTTCATTAGAAGAGTCCTGAAAATTTAACAAGTGATACTTTTACTACCACCAAAATGAGTACTCAAATGAAGAGTATGCAAAGCATTTTCTTCATTTCAACGTATAAAAGCTATCAGGTATTTGGTTTTGTTTAATATCTATTTGCTAACATTTAAATATTTAGCCTGGAGTAGTTCACTGGGCTTCAGAGCAACCAAGACGTGATTTTTAGCCAGGAATTGTCACAGTGGGGAATCATAAATAATATTTTTGAAGTCAACAGGAGTTTGGTTTTACCTGATTTCTCCATAAACCAAGAATGCAATATTTTCTCAGTTTTGGTTACCCTCTACAATCGGACATTTCAGTAGATGAAGTACATTTTATTATGTAAACTGAGCAAAGGGATATTCCATACCACGCGGCACCGTGCTCAACATATAAAGCTGAGTGTCTGTACAACTGACTGCCCATGGGAACTGGTGAGTGAATTCTTTGTTTTGCTTTGCTTTTGCATAGCCTTTGCTTTCCCTATTAAACTGTCTCTAACACAGCCTATAGATTTCTGCGCTTTTGTCCTCTTGATTTTCTCCCCCAAACCAACGTGGAGTGTGTGTGGCTGGGTGGTGCTTTGCTGTTGTCTGGGGTTAAACCACAAGCAGACGGTGTGATGATAAAAAAACCCCTTGGCCACATCAAGGTTGCATGAGTAGAAAATAGCTTAATTTGTCTCTTGGAACACCTGTCTATGCAGCAAAGAGAGTGCCACCTTGTTCTTTTCTCCTTTTTTTTTTTTTTT
>VZRS01001824.1:14261-33765 GCA_013398055.1 Ifrita kowaldi
TTTTTTTTGGTAATTTGCATTTTCTCTGGAATCAAAGCAGCTTCTCCTTCTCATGTCACAATACAAAAAGGCTGATCATCTTGAGACAATATACGTGTGAGACAGAATATATGGTTCACAAAGTGTTGTTTTAATAATTCATTCTTAGGTCGTCAAAGGGAAGCCAGGTTTTAGAAGTTCCTTTTGTTGCCACTATGAAACAGGTAACACTACACAGAAGAACAGCAACCACTGGGTGGCCTCTCCTGAGTACTGAACCCAGGTCTTGTTTATATCAGGAACCCCAGTTTTCTTGTTTATATCAGGAATTTACCTGCAGTCCACCAAAATCAAGAATGGTAACGGGCTGCTCAGGGAGGTGGTAGAGTCATTATCCTTGGTGTTGTTGGAGAAATTACTCAGTATAGCACTTGCTGCTATGGTTTAGTTGATATGTTGGTGCTCACTGGTTGGACTTGGTAATCTTGAAGGTCTTTTTCAACCACAATGATTCTTGGATTCTAATCAGAACCTGATGAACAGCAGCACATCTACAAACAGCAACCCGTGGCTGGTGTCCTCCCAGCGTCAAATCACAGGTCGGAGGTGGCAGCCACAGCCATGAACCTCTGGAAGGGTCTGTGCCACCAAAAGCCCAGCGAGAGCCAACACCTCTGTCTCCTACCAGTCAATGCAGCAGGGCAGCCTGGGGCTCCTCAGGACCTCTTGTCTGAACAGCAACTCCATCAGAGAAGTGGAAAAAGGGCAGGCACCCTCGCAGAGGGGTGCTGGGCCAGCTGGTGCTGCTGGCACTGGAGGCTGGAGCCACCCCAGAGAGCTTCTGGTCAGAAGGATTAATGAGACATTATGGCCCACAGTCTGCCTCACAACTGCTGCTGACATGCCACAAATGCCACAAAAGCTGCTGCTCCTGGGGCGGCAAAGGAGGAATGTACCAAAACAAAAGAGACTTTTGGTGTTGGTTCCCTGGCAGACAGACCATTGTTGACTGTATTTGGGACATAGTTAGCAGAAGGCAAAGCAGAAAGACAAAAAGCAGAAACAGCTGCAGCTTTTATTGCAGGAGCTCAGTCCTGCTGCATGTGGCAAATAAGGAATTTTAAAAGACTAGTAAGGAGAAAGGCTGGTGACATAAAATAGAACAGTCAACTGACACAGCTTCCTCTTTTGAGCCATGGGTTTATATTGATAATAAAAAGAAACTGTAAAATAAAATAAACATTGTAGTCTAGAACATGTGAGATCACATTCTAAAACATTTATAGAGAAATGTTTAATTTTTAAACATATAGGTCCTAGGTTACTGAAAAAAATGACAACATTGAAAATGAGCAGATAAAGTATAAAAATGGCTGTTTCGGTGAATGGCTCTCTAGAAAATAATGTATAGTGGTGACTAAGAAGTAGTTTTACACACCAGTACTTTACAGCTCATCAGAGAGCTTTATTATCAGTTATAAAAAAAAAAAAAAAAAAAAGAAAAATTTAATTTTTTTTATGTAATGATACATTCCCATAAACTTAACAGTCAAGTTTTTATTCCCTATAAAATCATGCCTTTTCTTATGAATATCTTATATTCCTGGGACCACTTAAAAGGCAATCAGAAATAAAAAATGCTACAGACGCAAGGAAACGAATGTAAGTGGCGGTGTATGTGAGAAGGTAAAACAACAATAAACCAACACAAACTCAACCTAAAAAACTGTGACATCAAATTACATCAGTACATACACTGGTGGTATGGTAGGGAAGAAAGGCAGACAAAAAATTAATTTGGGATGTGGGCTAAAGCACACTGAGGTCTACAGAAAGACTTCTTTGATTTAAGTGGTCATTTATTCATACCCTAATAGTGAAAATAGTGGGAATCTTATCCTGGACATACTATTCCAAACCATTTCACTTAATCAAAGTTGAGTAAAAAACACAAGGCATTATCAAAAAGCAAATATTAATTTGTTTAACATAGACACAACCCTTTTGAAACTCAGTAGTGCTTTAGCCATTAAAAACATATACACTGAAAGGTACTTAATAATAAAGAGACCAATTAAGCCAGCTGACCTCTTATAGGAAACAGATCATTTCCAATATTGCAAGCACAGTTTATTCCATGTTTTTTTGCCAGCTGTGAGAGGAAAAATTGAAACTTTGACCAACTGAAGTCATTTAAGTAATTTACTTTTACTGTTTTTACATATTTGTTCCTGATTTTCTAGTAATCTTTTGTACACAGTTGGAAGGGATTTTTTGCCTGTTTAAGGGATTGCAAGCTACAAAAACACAGCCTTAAGTTTCACAGTGAATACAGATTGAACCTGAAATTGTCCGTTCTTTTAAAAACATGTATTAGTGGAGAAAAAGCTGGCCACATACGTTTGACTTATTTGCAAGCCACTGAGATTTGATGAATTTTCAGGCTGAACAGGAGGAGCAAAAACAGGCATGAATATTCATCAGGAAGCAGAATCTCCAACCAAGGATCAAAGGTCTGTTGTTCTTCAAGGAATGCTTCCTTGGCCTGTCCATCTTCAGTAACTGAAGTAGAAAAGCCCTGTTCAGTTGTAACAAAATGCTGACCTGAAGAGACAAAAGTCTGTTATCAATTTTTACTGTTTGGAAATTTATTTATTTACATGCCTAAAAGATTCCTACTCTAAAGTCACTGCTAAAATTCAGATCTAAAGGCTTCTCATCAGTCATACCAAACATAAGCTCCTGAAGAGCCTGCGAATGTCAATGTGTTGCATCCAGGTTTCCAAAGATATTGTGACACAAGACTTCAGCTCCAAGGTAGACACTACAAAGAGTGAGACTAGATTTATGCCCAGAATTTGGGGACTTCGTCTTTAGGTAAAAATCCATTGTTCTTAAACAAATGTCCTTATGTACTGCATAATTTAAATAAATACATAAATAAGTACATCTATTTTTTGGTAATGAAAAGTATTCTAAAATTAATGGTTCTTTTTTACATTGAAATATGGAAATGAACACAAGATTAAACCCTTTAGAGGATGCAATTATGTCAGCAGTGTGGAAGTATTTTCTCCTACTAATACCAATTCATAAGGCCATAATTTGCTTCTGTACAATCAACATCAACTTCCACAGGGACAGCAGCACATAGTGCAAGGCCAGACTCCTCTCTGGGTTCAATTTTCCACCTTCTGCATTGAGACTGTGTTGGCTGGGACCACTAAACTCTAAGTTGCAGAGCATGGCTCACTCATTATAAACTGTCATAACACCTAAGGAACGATAGTTTTCTTGATCTAGAATACGTATTGTGGCCTTAAAATTGTGGTAGATTGCAAATTTACGTACTATTGAAATAGTTTTAGTGCCTTTTTTTTTTTTTAAAGCAAAAGGATTTTGCAGAAATACATAGAACTCAATCTTCTATAAATAGGTAAAACAAATTCATCCTAACAATTCTTAATTAGCAATGATGAGATATATAAAAATAGGATATCTAAGTTATGTATCATGGCTTTGAGAAAAATGTTGTGTGTTCTTTGTGGCAGCTGAGTCCCATGCAGATGCTCACTCACTCCTCCACAGAGGGATGGGGGAGAGAATGGGGTGTGTTGAAGTCAGAAAACTCATGGGTTGATATAAAGACAGTTTAATAGGTAAGGCAAAGCTGCACAGGCAAGCGAGGCAAAGCAAAGGATTCATTCTCTGCTTCCCACCAGCAAGCAGGGATTCAGTCATCCCAGGAAAGTGGGGCTCCATCACACATAATGACATTTGAAAGAGAGAGGCCATTACAGCCAGTGCCCGCTCTGCTGCCTTCTTCACCAGCTTTTATTGCTGAGCGTGGTATGGGATATTCCTTGGGTCTGTTGGAGTCAGCTGTCCTGACTGCGTCCCTCCAAACTCTTTGTGCACCCCCAGTCCACTCAGTGGTGGGTGGCCTAAAAGGCAGAAAAGGCCTTTACTGTGCAAGCTCTGCTCAGCAGTAAATAAAACATCCCTGTGTTATCAAGACTGCTTCCAGCACAAATCTAAAACACAGCCCCATACCAGCTACTGTGAGGAAAAGTAATTCTTTCCCAGCCAAAAGCAGCATAACTTATAAAAAAAAAAGACAAATCATTGTGCTAAATAACAAGTACTTTCTTCATTGTAACAAAATTTATTTTTCCTTATAACAACAACAGCAACAAGAAGTTACAGAAAAACAGACAAGGAAATTAAATCGAAAAGTTATGTTAAACATAATTAACGTTGTGTCATAAACTGACAAAAGCCAGGAAATTGAAACCTAAGGCTGACACTCAATCTATAATGCTCTCTGTTTTTTCATGACATGACTTAAAACCAGAGTTATAGCCTCAATTTTAAATTTCCTGTCTGTTGTCAGTTTGTGTCCCAACCTTCATGTTCCTTAAATATAGGGCTTGTGAGTTTAATTGTATATCACCCTTTTATTGAAATGAGAATCATCAGTAAAACCAGAACTTTTTGAAAATAGTTTTGGTAAAAAATCCATATGAATTTGAAGTTGTCCATGCCTTGCATTTGACCTTCACCACATGTTTTCTTCAAATGAAAGTTAGCTGTAAATCTTAATTTCCTACTAAACTGTTAAAGTAAACCTTTTCTGTTTTCAAACACAGATATTTCATTTATAAACTACACGTGATCAAAATAAATCTCCAGGAGAAAACAGCAAAATCTATTTTTGTTGGAGAAATTATTTTTCTTTAACATAACTAGATAACATAATTGTTATCTATTGTATCTGTAGATCTATCTCATATTATAATTTTATTTTTTAGTGCAGGGTAAATAGGTGATAGTAACTGTCTCTGTGGAGTTTGACATGACTGTAAGTGCTGCATGGGCCTCTGTTTCTTCGTATAAATAAGATTGTAACTTTCAAGCAAAAATTATTACTGTTGCTACATTTCAAAGCTGCAGAAGTAGAAGAAATGTGTTTCTAAACATCAGCAGTTTCAAGCACTACAAAAATTCAAGAAGGTGTTTATAATATATTCTATTTCCTTCAGAGAACTAGAAAAAGCAAGACCAATTCATTCCTAACATATATCTTAACATCCTGTTTTATTCCAAAGGCTTATGGTTTTCCCATCTCTTTGTAGATATTAGGTTAACACACAGAAATGATAATTTAAAAGATAAAGAACATAACTTTGTTGAGCTACTCTACAGACTGCATTTACAACTCTTTGGTACAGGTATATATATTGTCTAATAAAGTCTCGTAAAGATTTTAAGTATACTGAGGCAACCTAATCTTTATTTACTGGCAAAACATTTACTTTCCATTTTAAAAGTAGTTTAAAGTAACAAAGTAATACTATTTTCTGTGTAAGAGAATGAAATCAGCTGAAGGGATCTTATTAGTTTCAATTCAGCCAGTGAAGAGATAGGAAATAGCATATTAGATATCTCTTCCTGCAAGCCAGAGACATCGCGTATGAGGAAGCAGGATTACTTCATATATGATTAAAGGGACACATTTATTCAGCAAATTCATTGGAATTATACCAAGAATCTTCCTTTGAGAATAATTTTACCTGGTGATGCAGATCATTCTCTGGTATAAATCCCTCAGGCTACTTTGACTTGATTTATGACCCCTAGGAATGAGGCCCATTGTTCCAAAAGAGCAAAATTTTTTGTTCCTCAAGAAGAACTGCCAAGAAAAGCAAATGAACCTTAATTGTGGCATTTGATAAATTCATATTTTCTCTAAATTTATTTATATAGTCAATCCTTCTTAAATAAACATTTTCTGAATGCCTAGAGAATGTTATACATATTTTAAAGAGTGTCCCACTAAATGCAATACGGTGCAATAAATTAATATATTTCCTGAGGAAAAAAATCTCTTTGACCTTAAGGCAAATTCATTCATATCAAATCTCTGCACATCCAAAGGACTCCTCCACACAAGGTATGTCTAATAAGCAGGCGAGTTTAACAAGGTGGTCTGGGGTTCACCTACCCAGAGCATACCTAGAGCCAAAGATGAGACTCTCTGCAAATCACCTCATTACCCAAATGAACATACTTGCTGCTTGGCCTGGACTTGGCTCCTGGCTGCTGAATTCCAGGACAATTTACACTCTCTGAAGAGGATCATGAGCAGAGTAAATGAAGAAATAAATTTAGAAAACAATGAGGTGCACTGTCTCTCAGCTCATTTGTGTTCACAGAGTAAACTCTGTACCGTGACATACCCGTGGCCATGGGGGAAGGATGATACTGGCCAATGCAAACACTGAACCTGCCTCTCGGGCTGCCTGGAGCATCAGTGGGAAAATAAAAACATTAGCAGCTCTCCTCATGCACAGAAATCATCAAAACAAGTTAGCTGGCTTACTAAAGGTGGCAGCTCATCTCGTTTGTCTTAAAGGCAGGTCAAGGTGCCAGGCTCAGACGCAGATGATACAAATCTCACCTTAGGTAACTGAAAATATACATTTTTCCCCATCCAAATGTAAGTAATGTAAAATCAAACATGCAGAATTTTTTACTGAATATCTCTCCTTGGCTTTATCTCTCAAAGTCCTATTCTTTGATACATATCATAAGAAGACTCCAACTTCTCTATGTGTTGCTCCATGGCATTTTAAGTACTACCATTGTGGAAACTGATACGGGCACAGATTAAGGAAATGGCTCATTTCAAATAGGAACTGCAGTGTATAAGGACATGCTTTCTCCAGTCTGAAACAGAGTTACCTTTGATTTTGCATTAAGGCCATAACTGATTTATATGTAAAACCCATGCATTTTCTCCTTACAGGCGATGGATAACCTGCTCTTTCACCATTTTTGCAAATCTTGCATGTGCAGTAAAGATTTTTTGGCAATAGTTTAGAGGCTTCCTCCCCCACAATTTCTTATGAACTCCATCTGGCCGGAATGAAGGAATCTAAGTCGAACAGTACATCAAATCCCCAAGTGATATACTCCTAAATCCATTGTTTCTCATAATGTTTCAAAGAATTATGTTTGAGTAAGGAAATTGAGGGCTTGGTAATGTATTGATAATTAACACAGCAGATGTTGTATAAGTGCAGGCTGCAATAGCATTTCTGTCTGAACAGAAAATAAGTATATTGAGCAAGAATAGAAATATTTTAGTGGCACTATTTTAGGGATTTTTTAAATAGTTTAGTCTTATAAATAGTTGATTTCATGTCTGAAATGAAAATATCCAGCAGTCCTCACAATCTGCTTTTTGGTTTTTTGGTTAGGTTTTTTTTTCCTGTCTCATTCCATTTAAGTTCAAAATGAATCCATATTTTGCGTGATTTATTGGGTAACACTGTAAGAAAGGCAAGACAGTAACCTCAGGCAAACCATATGTAGTGAGCAGGTTCCAGAGACATTTTATTGCTTTCTACCAGTGGTAGGTTAGCACTGGCAGGCTTCCTTCTGAATAGGTTACAACTGCTATCAGATACATCTGTTCAGCATTTCACTGCGAAGGGAATGTAATGCCAAAACAATGCTAAACTTGGATTGCCCATTTCCTGAGATTACTGCTCTCAAAAAGTTCACATAAAGTCTTTGTCTCTGTAATTTTAACATCTGACAAACAAAACCTGAAACAATGTTTTAATTTCATACATTATTCGTAAACCTCTGCAGAAAATATAACTATAATTAGTGTAATCACTATCATCTGCCAGCAGAGAAAAGAGATTCCAGAAATAATTTATGCTGGTTTATTTGCAGAATTTTTGTCGTTGTTATTTTATTTTAATGAGGAAAACGTACTTTACTATGTTCTCACCTTGCCAGTTAGATCTTCCCTGCCAATTTTTTATCCGTTTCTAATGAAGAAATTATTTCGATTTTACATAATAAATTTTCGCTATTTTCAATAATGTTTTTACTGGGATTTTGTTTTGCAACTGATGGTCTTAATAGAGAGTATCTACTCTGCTTCCAAAATGCAAGCCTGTGCAGCCTCATCATTTACACCCCAGACAGTCCTCAAGTGCTGAGACAAGAAAAATTCATGATATAGGCAATCATCACATTAAAAATCAATCTCACTACATTTCTCTTCCTGAATGTTAATGTTGTCTAATATCTATAGATGATCACAACAAGAGGTGATGGAGGTGAAGCCTGTAACTTACTAGCATGACAAAAGTCAGCTCTGGAACAAGTCCTCCCACTGCCTTTTGCTTGCTTCCTTTCTGCAGATTCAGTGGTGCAACAGAAAAGTGCTGGGTCCTATATTAATGGCTCAAATAATTTATGTAATAATATCTAGTGCCCACATTAATATTCCCAAAATTAACTTTGCAAAGCACAGGTAAATCTTTGGGTTTTGACTGCGTGGGTACTCCTTGCTGAGTACAAGACCTCCAATCAGGTTATCAGCTGTAGTTTATAGTGAATGTGTATTCAGCAGGTACTTGCTCAGCCTTGTCACTGGCTGTGGCTGGGGACATGGAGCTGTGGAGCTTTGTATCCACCAGGGCTTTGCTAGTGGTAATGCCCTGCACATGGGAAATCATTAAATCCCTTCCTTCTCTTGTGCCAGATTCACTGCTCAGCTTGGGGTCATCTGCAAACTTGCTGAGGGTGCACTGGATCTCACTACGTCACTGATAAGGACACCAAGGAGCCTTGAGGGACACCACTGCTCACCAGCCTCAGCCTGGACACAGACACATTGACCATGGTCCCTGGCTGCATCCATCCAGCCAATGTGCAAAATGCTCAGAAAATGAGATACAAAACAGCTGAACAATGATCAGAACAGCAATCTTACTTTCATATCTCTGCCTTAATCCTATGACCAAACAGAAGTGAACCAGTGACTGAAGTAGATGAAAAATTGCTTGTAGGTAAGGCTGAGTCATTTTTCAAGGCACAATACACTTGTTTTAGCAGTGGTTTCAATGTTAAACTGAACACTGGAGGACAAGTAGCTCCACTCATTTTTATAGAGATGAGAGAAGATTTTTATGTTCCTGTTTCCATCAGAGATTGAACATGGCATTTACATTTTTTTATCTCTTGTTATTCCCTTGTACCAGGTTTTCTTGGAAGGGTGGGAAATATATGACCTGGCAAGAAATATCGAATTTATATATTATTTTGAAATATTTCTTACTAATACCACTTTTAATAGTCAAGACTGTGAGGTTTGATGAAGACAGTTCTTATTGGGCTTTCAGAGATACATGAAGGATCACAGCTATTGTTCTTGTAAGTGCAAGATCTTTTATTACTATGAAAATTGCCAGCTCACTCTGCTTTAAAGGAAATTTTTGTGATCCAAAGCTTCAACAGTTCCATAATAACTCCAATTAAACATAAACTCTTCTCAAAAATGTTCTGCTAGCCCAGATGTGTGTGTGATGATGTGTATCTACTGGAACAGCTAACAGTGTTTCCATCATACTTAGAAATTAAGCCTGAAATCTACAACCCCTCAAAATCTCAAAAGCCAGGCACAAGCTATTTTACTTATATTCTGAAACAGAAAAAGGAATTGAACAAAGCTTTCTCTTTTCCAATTTCACATATATAACGTAAACCGGAAGCCAAATAATATAATCTGAATTCTACACTAAATATATAACTTGCCACTTTCCTCTTCTTACTATTCAAAATTTCTCCAGACTGTACCCAGAACTAATGCATAGAGAAGACTCGCTTTTAAATACATTATTCTTTTTTCTTTTCAGAAATAATAGCATTTTTGTGCTAAATAATTTTTAATTTCCATAGGCCCTTCAAGAAGCAAAATAGAAAAATGCTACATGGTATATTTAGTGGAATGTTCCAATAATAGCAATCAGTCAATTAAGCGAAGGACAGGGTCCAGAAAGTTATTAAGATTATGGTGACAGAAGCATCCAATTGTTTTCTTTATGGAAATAAATATGCCTGAAATCAGTATGTGTTATCCTAGTCTTATGAAGTAGCTGAGATAATAATTTACTTTATGTCAATCTCTGTTATGTGTTTAAAATATATTTTGCTTGACAATTAGAATTCTTAAAACTGATTTAGTTGTCACAACATTCAGCAGTACCACCGCAGCTGATCCATGTGAAAAAAGGGGTTAAAACACATTTCCTAGAGCAGATTTCTAATGAATTACCATGTGTTTACTGATATTTGTGCAAATTCAGAGTTACTTGAATTTCTTTACCACTGTGACTGTATTTAACCTCTGATTCCACTATCCAATGCAATCAAAGCTGGAACTATCTTTTTTCTATCAGGCGCATAAATATTACTCTCTGAATTAGAAAAGTTGATACCTGTTTAATCACTGGCCCTGAAAAGCTCAAGTTCAGTCTACTTCTATTGCAGCTGAAGAAACATGCAGGAAGGAGACTGTTTTTTGCTTCCCTGTGAGAAAATATCCATAAATTCTCCAACACTGTAATTACTGGCAAAATAATACAAGCAATTAACACCTTCAGCTTCTTTCTAAATCAGCGCAAATTGAAGCTGATATTGAGGAAAGCACATTAAACAGACATTTAAATCATAAAGAAATCAGTTGTGTTTAACCATACACTTCCAAAGTTTTTCTGAATACTTGATTTCTGCACCTCTTGGCCTCAGATTTTCACTAGGTCAGGACCTGCAAATATTTCACAGTCAATTTTGCACTGCTCAACACGGCTCCTAATCGGTGGCACTCACCTATATTCTAGTCCAGAGCAACTCTCACTCGTAAAACTGGGATGAAAACCAGACCATGCTTCACTCTGAGCAACACAATTGCTCATAAGTGAAGAGACAGTGACATTGACCTGCAGCCACACATTAGATGGGAGCACTAAAACAGAGAGGTTTCCCTGAATCCAAACCACGCAATGCTGTAAGTAATGACCAAAACCTGAAAGAAACTAACCCCAAAAGCCTCACAATGCAGCAAAAAAATGGTACTAGGATGGTTGAAATTACATTAGTAACTCATGTGTTACTGCACCCTGATTCATATTGAGAAATACATATGTGTTCTACCCTGGTTGCAAATTCTGAAAAAGGTACCTTGTTTGTTTGTTTGTTTTATGATAAATTTAAAAGAGGTTATATCTTCTGCATCACGACCTGAAATGCTTTGCACAGCAGCAAAAGACTATTTACCAATAGCGCACTCTAAATTTTAGGTTTAAATGCCAGATCTGTTGAAAGTTCATCTTGTGTGCTGAGGAAGGAAGTAATAAATTCTATATACGACCAGGCATGGACCTAGTATCCTATAGAGCAGCCTGATTTATTGTATATATTTTTGATTTTCTTCTTTTCATAAACAGTGATTATCTTAATGTTAAGCAGAACACTTTGTGAGTGAAACATATCAGCTGACGGGGAGACTGCTCTAATCTCAGCCACTGGACAAGCTGTTAATAGATGCTCAAATCTCAGTGCAGCTACATTTACTTTTCCCTGCTAAGTATAAACCTGTTTGGTATTCACTGCAGCTGGTGTTACTAGAATGATGCTAATGATAGTTTATCTGCTTCCCACTCTTGCATAGCTCAATTCCTATATTTAAATCAGCAATGACAAAAAGAAAATTATACAATATATCCGTGATCTACAGTTAATCTTCGGTTCTGGCATCACCCACCGGAAGGTGGAAAAATATTCCACCCTTGGCACATGTAATTGTCATAAACTCTCATATAGATGCCTTCATTATTTTTTCAGTCATTGACTTTTATTCCACAACAAAAAATCCTTCTGTTTGTGCAAATGAGAGGTTGGTTTTGTTGCTTTTCTTTCTCCTCCTCTTTAATATTAACACCAGCTTGTTGCTTTATAGAGTGTATTACTCACAGTAACTCAACAACCCTGAATATTCTAATGAACTCCAGGACCCCTAAGTATTTGTTGAAAATTGCCCTCTCTTTCCTCCAGGTCAGTTTTCCTACTTTCAGTCTTCTCTCTCTTCTAAAAACCTAGAAGTTTCCCACCCACCTCAATGCCCTGTCACTGACAGGGATCTTCCTGCAACAGAATCCCTCCCCAGCATCTCAACCAGCTCTACACCATCAAATGACAAATTAATTAAAAAAAATTGATATCAAACTGGATTTTCATGTTAATTTTGGTGAGATAGAGAATTCTTTCAAAAACGTAGTAATGCCATCATCACAGGATAAAGACACAGAGGGCATGAATGGAGACCCAATTTTCTAGGCTTCTGATTCTTTACAGTGCTACTCCAGGTCCAGGACATCACAGAGCTGAACCATCCAAGTGCACAGAAGTTCTTGATGAGGGCTGGGCTTCACAACCAGAAACTTCCTCCGTTCCAAATTCTGCTAAACACGGCACAGAACCCAAAGTCTTCCACAAAACACCACTGTTTTGACACCCAGCTTGAACCATGAGGCCAATATCCAAATAAATAAAACAATGGAAAAAGAGATAGGTTAATCTTCTCAATTCAAATTGTTAGACCAGGGAAATCCTTGTAAATCCTCTTCTCGATGAAATCCATCCAGACCTGCCTGTTAGTCCCACACCTCCTGTGCAAGCATACATTCCGAGAGAGGAGTGAATCATTAGCACTGCACCACTGATAGGACCTGGAGCTTAAATATGACCATTTAATTAATTAATGAGAAAAATACTACAAATCTGTTATTAAAGCACTGAAGATCTTTCTCTACGATATAAACCCAGCGAGTGTTACATGCCTTGTCATGTAGCTAATATCCATATTATGCCTATAAGGTTCCTAAAATCAAAAAATAAACAAACCCAAAAAGTTTGTGCCATTTACAATTGCCATTTTTGTGTAATTCTCCTGAATTCTATTTCAATTTCAATGTTGATTACATCCCCAACACAAAAGAAAGCTACAGAGCTACAACACACAATTTATTTACAAAAGACGAGTATATGGAAATATGTATTTATAGTATAGCAGTTTAGCAAATTTTTGCTCATTTAACTTGCTGAAATGAATAATACTTTGCAATGCAGTGGAAAAAAAATTGTTAATTCACCCCCATGATTGATTACTGTGAAAGAAGGCAAACAAATAAATATTTGCATCCATTCCGGTAAATTTTTATGACAATTTTGCAAGGCTGTATTATGCAGTAATATTGAAACAATTTGTAGTAAATCAATTTCCTACTCTTCCCATTAAATTAAAGTTGACTGAAGCCAAATATTTTCTTGACTTACAGGTAATGACATACTGGATGAAAAAGTTTTAATAATTTTTTTATATATACACCACCATGTATCTTCACTATATACCCACAGTATGTGTTTCACTATTGCCAAAGAAATTTGATTTTCCTTCAACTGTAAAATTTGTGTTAAAAAAGACTATTAGATGAGGATAATGAGCCGTAGAGAGAAATGAAAATCTGTTTTTTGGTTATGTATCTCTACTCAAGTAATCTTGAGCAAGATGGTTTTTCTAACACTAATTTCTAACTGTTCTTGCCATCTTTCTCTCAAATATCTCTCTTCTAAAATATAGTATAGTACCACATGTTTAATACAAAATTATTTGGTTTCATCTAACAATGGAGAAAGATTAATTTGTTTGCACTTCAAATTTCACTGTCTGTAAGTTCTCATTTTTGGAAAAGACTTTTAAATTTATTTGAAATATCCAATCTTGTATAACACTAATTAAATAATTGAAGTTGAAAATGAGAAAGGTCATCGTAAGCACCAATATAGCAAACAAAATACAAAACCCCCAAATTTATACAAGGATGTAGAGTATGAAACAGTTTATCATGAAAATGTATCCTTTGAATGACATTTGGAGTCTGGGATTCCAGCCAAAAGGAAAAGGCTTTTAGGTTATGTTGTTTCAAGATCAAAAGATCAAAAGTTTTTTATAATTTATCAAGTAAGAGCCAACAGATTTACAGTATGTTTTTTCTTGTCCTTTCAACCTTCAAGAAAATATTAGGCCAAAAGACAACAGGAACAGTCGGGGGGGGGGAAGTAAAATGCAATAAATATATTAGAGATATCAAAATATTTCTTTATCATATTTATTTTACTGAATGATTTTGTAGATTATTAGGAGATAGGTAGCCCAAACACACAGTGGTACCATGATAATTTATTAAATTTCTATTCAGAGAGACACCTTTAGGAGTGCTAATGCAGCTAAGTATATGGGGATAATTAATTTTATGTCGTACAACACTTTTTTCATCTTGAAAATGGCAACATGAAAAATAAAATAAGAAGTGCAGATGCATAAAACTCAGGTCTACTTTTCTGGCTTGATTGGGCTGCACTTATGTATCCTCTTTGCTTTTATACATTAGTTCATGTGGTTATGCTCAAAGCAAATCAAACACAAATGGAGTTGAAGACCTCTTATTCTGCCATATGATTCCAAGATAACCCAGAAGTCCATGCTAGCATAGTTGAATGAGGAATTTATGATTTTTGGGGGTCTGTTTGCACACATTTGTTCCTTAGTAGACAGAGGAGTACTCTGTTCAAGGTTTATATTCCTCCACCCAACATTTATATACGTGCACCTGTGCTAAGTTTAACCTCCTCTCTTAAAGGTTAGACTTTCTTGACAGTGCAGAAATCATCAGCTACCGAGATCCAACTTCTTTTTAGACACAACAGCAAAGTCAAGAGAATTCTTGGTCTTAAAACAAACAAACAAAAAAAAATAGTTAGTGCAGTACCATTTTTAATAATTACTAGAGCTTTCCAAACAATAACTAGGCTAGAAAGGAAAAACTGCAAGTAACTTTTTCATATCAGCACGTGCTAAAAGTTTTAAAAGTCTTCTTTTGCTAGTTACCAACATTTTACTCCCTAACAGCTACAGTTGAATTTGTCAGCCAAGAAATATGCTGGTTTCTTATGTACCTGATGACAAGGCTCAAGGCTAAAACTGAGAATCAGCAATAGGAAGTGATACCAGGGCTGGAGCTTCAACAAAGGGGAGCCTGCTATGGCCATTTTTGCCTTTTCTTGTGAGCCAAGGTAGTCATGTACACTGCACAGAGCAAGGATATACTATTTCCATATGGGATTGGAGTGTTTCAGATGGACAGCTCAGGAGCAAGTGGTGCGATCTGACCCCAGCTGTCTTGGGGGTTGTGCAAATTTTGCACCCATGGTGAAGCAGCACTAAACACAGATTTTCTTGTGTGTTAAGGTTTTAAGCTCTCAGGTTTGAAGTGTAAATGATGGTACACAGGAGTGATCAAGGAGATGCTGAGTCTTTCACAGACTACTCTGTTTCCACTTTCGCTCTTTCCTGCCCAAACTCCTTTAGGATCTCAGAAGCAGGATGATGGCAACTTCTGTATTTAGAACGAGCATCAAGCGCTAATGAGCCATAATAATACATCTTTTGCATACTTTACTTGGATTTATTTTTTATGCATGCCTGTATATTTTTAAAATAAGATGCTGATCTGAAAAACAAGCTCAGAGTGAAGACAATTACGATAGGTTTTTAAGCATTAATCCTATACAGGCAGGTTTGAAAAAGATTTCTCCCTGCAGTACTGTCTTTACCTAGATAGAAGGCTCTAATGCACGTGCCATTGTCATTTATGTTAATGAAATCCCTAGCAGTACTTTTCTGCCTTAAATACATGTGTGCAGAAGAAAACACCAGCATACCTAGAAGTTTAATTTAGAGATACAGATTAGCCCATTTATGCCAGATAATGACATCAAACCAGCCTACTAAAACCACAGGATTTACTTACCCTAAGTCTAAGATGTCAGAAAACATATCTCAGGTATTAGGCTACCTTCATTTAAGTCCTAATTCTGTCATTTTAAAATGGCATGGCCATTTAATCATGCCTTAGGCTGGCAAAACCAAGGTTTGCAAAATTCACCTCTGTTAAAAGGTGTGATGGGGCTATCAGAACTCTGGCCTCTGTTCTTACAATTCTGTTGGACCAAGAGCAGTCTTAGCAAACAACAGGATGGCTTTGGCTGTACATTCACAGATTGAGCATCTGAGAGTGAAAGGAAATGAGCTATAGAGCTGGAGAGTAACGGAGGAGTACTATAATACTTGGGTTCTGCTCATAGCCCCTCTGCATTCTTTTATATATGCATTTGAGACCTCATGTCATACTAGAATACAGTGAATAAATATCTGGTCTTGAAACTAATCTCCTACCAAATAACAGAAAAAAACCCCATATATATATATATATATATATATATATATATATATACACNATATATATATATATATATATATGCATATACACCAGCTGATCTATTTAGCCAAGGAGGAGAAACCCAAAGGAAAAAAACTTCACTAAAAAGAATCACATCCTGCCTTCTCATGTTGCATTTAAACTTTGTTATCTGACACTTCTATGCTTTAGCGGGAAAAAAAATCTCAACAAAACAGAATTACTAAAGCCCTTTTAGACCTTGTTAGGATTTTTTAAATGTCATTCTAAAGGGTAAAAGGCAAACAGGGCTATTGACTAGTGAATGTAGTGCTCTGTGCCTTTGTTGCATCACCTATAATCTTACAGTTACATTTCCTCTGGTATCTGTATTTAGTATAAACTCAGAATAAGTGACAGATACAGTCACTGGACCTAAAAATATCTACAGCCTGAATCAGAGATTCATTCTGTGCTCTCTCTTTTCATGTACAAGTGGATGAATCAAACCTAGTATAAAATAGACTGGTGGCAGACAGACAGCAAAGGAACAATCTATTCTACCTATAAATGTAGAAAAAACCTAGTCATGCTATTTTTTTTCTTTTAAATTGCCATTTTAAAGAATAATTAAGTTCCATAATGCTAAAAATAAATCACTGTTCTTCCACAGGTAATTGTTTGCTCTTTTTTACACTTATTTTCTAATATTGGAAGACGTATTTTGAGTACTGTTGAAGAATTTTTTTTAAAAAATGGGACCAGTTAGAATTCTTTGGAATTTCCTTTCCGTCTAAAAAACTTTCACAAACAAACAAACAAACAAAAATAGACCACTTCATGTTTGGACTGGGAAGTCTATGAAAGTAGTAAGAAGTCTACTAGGTCTTCTAACTTTCTCCTTTATTAAGGTAATGTTCTATTCTTTTCCTATGTTTTGGTCCTTTGTTTCCCTCCAATGTTCAATGTATCCAAAATATTTATAGCGCCTCTGTATGTCTGAACTTTTCAGAAGAGGACAGAGATGGATGATGCCTTCTCTGCCCTGAGAAATCTGAGAAATGTTTATATCTAAATATAAAACCGCATCTAATAAGTTGCAATACTCATCATCTAAAATTCTAACAGAAATATATATATATGAAGCATCTGTGCAGTGTTTGAGGTTGGCTGGAGACCTAACTTAATTAGAAATTTCTCCTATTAGAGCAAATTTTATAAAGAATAAACAACTAGGCAGGATCTTTCACCAAGTTAGGTTCTGACTCCATTTGCCAGGTACTTACCTTTGTGAGCAAAGTGAGAAAAACATCCATAAAGGGGCCCTGAAACATCTGATCTAGCCAAAGAATACTAGCTAGAGAGCAGGGAAACACATGCCATGGATTACAGAGGAAGCACTTGTAGACTTTAGGTCTCAAAATATAGGTCCGACCTTAGAAAGTGAAGGCCTGTACAAAAATCACATGAAAGCTACTTTTATTTGTACAGATTCTGGACTTAATCCTGCTGAGCCTGCAGTTTAAAGTATGCCATACTCCCTGCCAAAAAAAGCTGCTAATTTTCTTCCCTTTTCCCCTTCCTGATGAAAAAGGTAGATTTCTTTCACCAAAAAAAAAAAAACAAACAAAAAAAAAAGAACAACAACTCCAATATTGGGGAGGATGATATGGATTGACAATTCATCTAGGATTTGCTCAGTTAGGTGAATGGAAGTAAGTCCTTAACATCCTGCACTAATTTTTGAATCTATTGGATGACCCATAGTTTCTTGTGCCAGTTAGTACTGCACTTCAATGGCTTCAACACCTAGGCAACAGTTTTCCTATTTAAGTTTTCTTGTTTGGTTGGTTTTGTTTAGTACAGCTGCTAAAGCCTTGCCTAAAATCTTCATCAAAGGTGATAAAGAGCGAAAGGACTAGCCTTAGAATATGCTTAAATAAGATCAGAGGAGATACTTACTTTGAAACATGAATATATCAAGTCATAACCATTTACTGAGATTCTTAAGGTATTTTTAGTCTCTACAGTCTAATAAAATTAAACCTTGCATTTCTTTTGGCACAAGATCCAGCAGTAAAAATAACGCTGTACATTGAAGTGTCCTTCCTCCTTTTTGCAGATTATAAAGGGGGAAGGGAGGGAACCCTAGTTCTTTAAAGAGAATTTCAGAGTTTAAAAACGTAACTCAAACAAACCAGATCTCCAGAGCAGCAACTTCCTCTGGCTGTTTGTCAAAAACCTGAACAGCTATATGAGGTCAAAATAGTGTGGTAGGAAGGGATTTACTCTTTTTTTTTGTGTATACAGGATTGGCTGTTTAAGTTCAAGGTCCAGACTTTCATTTATGTCTGCATTTGTTCTCTGGCAAAGAAAACAACGTGTTCTTTTTCACATTTTATACAACCATGTAGATACATTTCAATAAACTAGTGTTTACATGCAGGCAGTAAAATACTAAAAAAACAATGTTAATAACTGTCCAGATATCAGATTCTGTGTTAAATCCTTAGTTATTACAGCTTGCTGTGGAAACACAGCAGTTTAAGTGTTGATTATTAAACAGTTCGTGGCATGCTATAAATTTCAGATGCATTTATATTATACAGTACTGTGCAAATCATAATCTGAAAGTCAGCTTCATTTGTGCAGTGTGTGGTTTAGTAGAAGAAAAACAGTTCAAGCGTGTGTGTCTTCCGATTTTACAAGGATTTTAAGGGATTATTTAACTTGAATAAAAAGCCGCTTCTAATGAAATTTGAGCTATAGCATGAAGCAAGGATCACAAGCAATAGCTGATCTGGCTAAGCACTTAGTAAAACTCTAACTTTCTCAGGTTTATGATCAATTTTTTTTTTTAACATTCCATTGAGGGGGCACAATACTAAATTACCTTATGAAGTACATGGAGCAATGCTATTGCATACATCAGTTAACCTGGTTCTGTGTTAAGGGATTTGAATTCTCTCAGTTCTCAACTACTGGTAATTTCAATTCACAAATACTTCAACAAGAAAGATGGCCTTGTTTCTTCTGGCCTCAGGGAAGGAGCACCTTCCTTCAGTTTGCCTGCAAATGAAAACCGGTGTGGAATCTGAAAAGAGAAGAGAAGGTGCAAAAGGGAAGGGAACATTTGGAAATCTGGCAGCCCACAGCTTGGACAGGAGCACTCTTTGCTGGGTTAAGAACTGGCTGGATGGCCGGGCCCAGAGACTGCTGGTGAATGGTGCTGCATCCAGCTGGCGGCCAGTCACTGGTGGTGTCCCTCAGGGATCTGTGCTGGAGCCAGTTTCGTGTAATATTTTTATTGATGACATGGATGAGGGTATTGAATCTTTCATTAGTAAATTTGCAGATGACACTAAGAT
>VZRS01001824.1:33980-98325 GCA_013398055.1 Ifrita kowaldi
GGACTCTGTGATCTTGAAGGTCTCTTTCTGGTGATTCTGTGATTCTGGATTGAGCGCTGACAAAGGATGTGCTTTCTGACGGGTGAAGATCCTGCATATTGCCTCAGATAGAAGATATTGCGAAAAGAAATCCTAAATAAAAGATCCTAAATAAAATATAGGCTGGCAAACTTTAAAAGTAGGCTGGTTTATTTATTTTGAAAAAGTATTTTGGGCTATTTACAAGAAAGAATAATACAGCACTCAGTAGAGAATTCAGCCTGACTTTTAGATCTGAAACACACCACAGAAATATTTCTGTTATCCTATAGAAGTCTTCTAACATTTTGGGATTAACAGATAAATTCTAGCAAACTGTGCTGTAGAAATTAGAATCCTCCTACTCTTTGCCACAGATTACCAGTATTACAGAAGAGTCAGGGGAAACGCTCAACCACAGAGTATTTGAGGTAAGACAATGCATGTTTTCTCCTGCTGACATTGCTGAGAGGCAGAAAGCTCTTGGGACAGAATGCAAACCTGGAGTTAAAAACCTAAACTGCATTAGCAAGGTTTGACAGCGCTTGTAAAGACCAGCAGATAAACGCATTGGTTCAAGAGGCATTTTGCAATAAGGCAAAAGTAGGATAAGTGCTAAATGCAAGCGAATATAAAGCATTAACTTAACAAAGGGCTGGTTCCCATGAGTGGAGAAGAATGCAACACCTTCAGATGACTTCCCATCTAGCAACACTTGAGAGGCAGCACAAGGGCTGACCCCTGCTTGAACTCACCCCACCAGGTTGTCAAAGAGGAAAGGCACTGAGAAAATGAGAAGGCAAAGGATTTTAAACTGGTTTGAAAAGACAGTCCTTCTGTGGACAACAAAAACTGTTAAGAAATTCCTTGAGAAATCGAACTCAGATAAAGATTACTCCTGCAGTTTACAAAAAACCCAACAAATTCCTAAGTTCCACAGCAAGGTGTGGACAGATCCAAGTTAAATCACAAATGTAAATACTTTGGTTGTGCAAACGACCCTTGACAGTGTATTGTGACCTACAGTTAAACAATGGTTTGAGGTACCTGTCTGGTCACCATTTTCTCCTCCAGCCATGAACTCCAGAAGCAGCAGTAAGATTTTAAACTGATCCAGGAATTTGGCATAGCAAATGACTATAGGAATTACAAGTGGAATTGCACTGTCTGTCAGGATCAGTGACAACAGAGACCTGATCCCCACTGAGGTATGATCAAAATAGAAACAAAGATAAGAGTAGTCCTGCTGCCAGAAATGTAGTGCAGTACTGTTTAGATAGTACTTCTCTTTATGAAGGATCACCTTTAATAATAATACAGCTCCTACTCTTAAATTAGACCAGCCTGTTTGAGGCTTGATTATTTACCTTATACAATTCAATCGAGAAAAAAATTACATGTCAGAACAGCTCACATTACTCATAGCAAAATTCTTCTTCAGCACCCCTGACCTTCTTTTGTCATTCCAGTAAGACATTTTCTCAAACAAGTCTGCTTTAGCCTGAAGATCAGAACCGGTGGTGTTCTTCACACTGAAGTTAGTATTTTGTTTACTTTGGGCAATACACAAAGTATCACATATTTCCATTTTGCATTTGGCACATAAGTATTTGAAAAGCATCTACAAAATGTAAAATGATTCCCGTGTTCTCAAGCAGGTTTATCACTCCAGCAATGGTAGATAACATAACAAGTGGTTAAGGAGTCCAATTTTATTAAGATTCAAACTACTAATCTGAGTTGTTTTGTCTTCCTTGACAGGCAACTCAGACCTCAAAAGCTTTGCAGTAAATTCCATGGTCACAGGCCTTCTGTAGTGGTTTCTGGGATTCTTTGGGGAAAAAAAACCTGCAAAACAAAAAACCAAAACTCACAACAGTCAAACTAAGATTTTGGATTTAGCAATAATTTGACCAAATCCCAAGCACTATTGTCCCTATTGACCAATAAGAAATCCTACTTTCATCTCCCTTAGAGTCTCTATTTAACAGTAATTTATTTCAGACTGGTGTCATATAGGTAAAAGAGATTAGAAAGCAGCCACTCCCTTGCAGCATATTTGTTTCTGACTAAATCATGTTTTCACTTGCCTGTAATAGTAAATCCCCATTTATGACATTTATGAGTAAATCCCACACCCATTTATGACACCAAGGGAGAAGTGTCTAAGCTGAACATTAGATACAACTGATTCTCATGTCATATAATTAAAATATACTGGCCCCATTCTTGAAGAAATTCCTCTACAGGGTAGAGGAATCTCTCCAAGAGATATTGTTTGCCTTTGTTTGAGAGTATTTCTGATAGCAACATGCTGTGACAGGCCAGGGAAACAAGGATAAAGTTAGAGGTTAAAAATTAAACACCTTCCAAAGACTTGGTGTTTAAAATGGCTAGGCCAGACAGCAAAAAGGCTCCTCACCAGACTACAGAAAAACAAGAACAGACTGTTGGAAATGCTTTTGTCTCTGCTCCTGGACAAGGGCAATCTGATTCCCAGAACTCTCTGTACCCAGCAGAGAACCTCAAAATCTCTTTTTCTGGGGTTGAATGCCCATGAAATTCAGTGAAGATGTTGCCACTGACACTTTTATGTCTCGTTTGTGCATTCATTTAACATAATTTATGATGGGTTTTTTTCTATACCTATGTTGTTATAGCCATAAATATTTATACACCTAAATATATTTGGAAACACACAAATATATAAGGACTATATGGATATACCTTATTAAGAGGCAGCTCTGTGATACAGTTAATCGTTTGCAAGCAAAGTCCTGGTTGCCACTGGGCATTTGGTGGGGATGGATCCCTGGAAGTTGCATCTCCTTCCTGCAGGAAGCAAGGCAGCACCAGACAGAATGACCTGCTGGCTGACTAATTTTCCTGAGTCTACAAAACCCATTTCATAGGAGGAAAAGACAGCTTTACATGAGGGAGAAACCTCTTTTAGTTCTTTTTCAGTGATAGTTAGCCTAGTAGGAAAATGAGGCAGCACCACTACCGGACCTATAAAAATCTCCATAGTTAACTCATGGAGGGTAGGTTGCAGTCATTTTCCAGTCCCATCATTATTTTTTTATCTAGTGAGAGTTTCATGTAAAATACAGCAGCAATCAAAAGACAAGGACAGAGATATCCCCCTTTTCTGTTTGAATTTCTCTCTCCCTGGGACAGGACACAAAGTCCTGCACTTGGCCTAGAGCTTGGGTTATCTCATGCAAAGCAAAAAGAAGGAAATTAAATCCTTTGAGAATGAGGAGAGCACTGAACCTGTCTTCCACTATATAAAAGACAGATGACTGCAGTGTAATTTTTCTATGACTTTGTTTTGTGAAGAACCCAGTCATAGAGGCAGACATGTATTATGCCTTGAGCAGGTCTGTCAGGTAGGTCCTGTTGACAGCCTTCAGAACTGAGAAGTTTGCTTTCTGAATAATCCCCAGTGCCCATATTCCCCACCTGCTGAGCAAAAAGACCAATGGCACTGAGGAAATTCCTCAGTGTTATGAGGAAAGGAAGTGGAGAGCTTTGGCACAGGTTGGCAACAGGGCACACAAAGTCCTGTCGCACTTCTGCCGTTCACTGTCACAGTCTTTAACTCACAAATAAAAGAGTAAGTAACTTTTAATTAATAGCAGTTCATTATAGATATTGACTCTTAGCACTATGTCGATGGCTATGCAGCTTTTATAAAATAAAGACTAAAATGGATGTTGTAGGCTTAGGATTGGACCTCAGCCTCATTACTGAATCCCACCTGTAGCAGAGCAGATTAGAGTATTTTTCCAGGAAATTAAAAGAAATAAATAGAAATTCAGACATTAATCAAACCTCACTCTTGGCAATGGACCTATGGGATAAGTTCACAGTTCCAATTCTTAAAACTTAAAAACTCCTTATCTCCCTTCTCTAAAATTTTTTATCAGTTGTTAACTGCTCTGTAAATAAATCTCTGGTGTTTAGTACCTGGATCATATTTTTCTGAAGTCGCTTGGGATTGAAGACACTGCTGATGTAGATGTCCCTGGCTCACCCAGTACAAAAACAATACCAAGGGTTCTGGCAGGTCTTTTGTAGCAACTTACAGTGGTCATTACAATATAACAGAGAACAACTGACTAAACACAGAAGCCACTTGCTGACAGATGATAGGAATATTTTTTCAAGCAAATCTTTGAATAGTGAATCTTGAAATATAAACTGTCGAGCCTGATTTCGTTGACTGACAGTTTTTAGTATTTGAGTAGGTAAAGAGCTGTGAAAATTCTTCACTTCATAAGCATTTTGAAAGTGGTTTCTGACATATAAACTTTTGGCAGCAATTTTCAAGGGGGTCATCTAAAATGACTGATATAGTAGTTAGTGTGATGCAGGCATAGCACATTTAACAGTCACTGAGCTTCAAATATGACACAGTGTGATACTAATTGCAGCACTGCAAGCAAGGCATAAAGGAGTTGCTCAGAGTGCTTGACATATACTTTATGACTTTGGAAAAAGAAAGAGGCTTCAACTGGTAAAATCAGGACATGGTACAATACCTCCACTTCATTTTACAGATGAGAAAATGCCATTTATTAGCACAACCAAGACCATTAAAAAAGAAAAATAAGATAAATCCCAACTTATTTTAGCTTTTTTTAGACCCCAGGTCAAATTTATTCTATTCTCAAATGTCACAAAATTATTACAGCATATTGTAGTTTAGGTTTTCTGACACATTATGAAATATGGAAGCTGGAGCAGTAAGATTTGGATTCTGGGACCAACTCCCATGCCAAAAACTCAGTGGTGTGAAGAATTGCTTCTGTTGTATGTTGTTTTATTATAGCAATGTACATGATTTATACTAGGAGAGACCTTGGCTCTGTGGTTTTAATTCAGTTCCACTGACAGGTTTTCACTTGAACTGTTCAATGCACATGAACTTAGGGAGCTGGTTTTGTGAAGAGTTTTGCAGCTACAAGAAGGCTAATTGGATTGCACCATTAAATTCTTCCTGGAAATATTCTTTCTAAGGGGAACCTGGTGAACACCTTCCTATCAGCATTTCTGTACTTCTATAAACTTACATTGCATTTTCTGAAAAAGAATTTAAAAAAAGAAATCAAATACTTGCTCAGAGCATGTATTCAGGTTTGGTTTTTTCCTGTCTCAGTCCCAAGGAATTTACTATTTAAGCCTCTGAATTCTATTCTGATTTTTTCTTCAGCTTTTAGAGAAAGCAACACTTCAGATCCTAGACTTATGAATCCTTTTGAGGCCAGATGTTGATTTAGAGGCAGGCTGGCAGACCTGGAGGAAGCCATGGTGTTAGACAGAGTACTGACTTTGCATCTCTCTGTTTTTTTTCTTATATTTTGTTTTTATTCTTTATGCAGATATTTACATTTAGTTGTTTGAGGCTTAATAAAACTGTGAGCATTGATGTTTTCTGTTTATCCTTCGATATTTTATTTTTAACTACCCTTTCCTTCTGTGCTAAAATTACTCTTCAGTTGGCCCAATCATTTAACATATATAAAATACATGATTATCTTTCATGCAGAAGCACTAATGCTCAAAGCTGTGAAGCAGCAGCTCCAGCCCTTGTTCTTTCTCTCACGTGGACACTTTTATTTGCTCTGCTCGAAATCTCAGGGGTGGTGCCTGGTGCTGGCTGTTCTCTGTGACCTGCGTGTCGGTGGCACGTGTACAGCCCTGCAGTGCAGCTCCAGAGCCCAGCCTCAGGGTCAGGGAGCGAGACACTGCTCACATTGATAAAGTGGCAGCACACCACAGCAGCATTTGAGCGCTGATATGACTTCAGTTTGCTATTAGGGGATTAAAGCCTTGACCAGAGATAAGCCAAACGCAGCAACAGAGCAAGGTTGGATAGGACCTGCATCAAGTGGCAAAGAGCAGTGGGATAGGCAACAGAATTGGTTTGAAATACCTGCTGCTGGTGTTAATTTATAAAGCATCTTTAAGGTCTTTAGAAGGATTCATTAATTTTCTGCTTGAAATGCACTACATTTAGCAGTGTTCTAATCACCCATGACAGTATGTTTTCCTAGAATTACATCTCTGATGTGGTGAAGTGCTAACAGACCATATTCTTACCTCTGTTCTTCCAGTCAGTCCTCTCCAGAACAAGTCTCTCTGACATTTAATTTGGCCTGGGAACACTTCTTCACTCACAGGTTCGGAGACATGCCCCTGCTGCATCCCAGGGCCTGCCGGGACAGGAGCCAGTTTGGCACCAGTCTACATACACACGAATTACTACAAAACAAAATAAAGACAGAAACCAATAAAACATGCACAGACTGAGTGGAAGACTAGACCCTGGGCCAGAGAGTGAAGGATCAGGACCCTAAAAACATGCCTGTGAGCTCTTGCATTCAAGTCCAGACTCAGCCTTCTTGGTCAAAGTGAGCCTTCAGCCCTTTTTTGCAGCAGAAATTAGGAAACTGTGCCCTGCCTTTGTTCTGGACAGGTGATACCTGTGTCCTCTCTGACAAGGGATCTCACCAGCCACATGCGCAAGTAGGTTTTGCGTCTTAACTGAGAGCTTCCAGCAAGGTGTAGGGGGTGCCAAGAGGGGTGGACCTGGGGCCAGAGCAGTTCTGCGGTGCCCAGAGAGATGCTTCAGCCCTTGCTGTCCAGGCACAAATGAACTTTGAAATGAATTCCCCTGTTAGACAAAGCAATAATATTAAACCGTGCCTTATAAAGCACAGAAATTTCCATTTCATTCTTTCATACATTTAGATCCATGACCAAGGTCTTGGCACACATAAACCTGATTAGACTGGAATACTGCATAATAAACCATTTTAAATGGTGTTTCTGATTACAAACTGAGCCTGTTTGTGCAACAAGGAGCACCCAGCCATGTGTGAGGACACTGTGCAAACAAAATACAAAGAAATGTCCCCTCCTCAAATGAAATCCCAAAGGAAGACATAGACAGAGGAGTAAAACCTGAGCTTTAGGAAATTATAAGTCAAACATAGTGTTTCATACTGTTTTTCAACATACATTTTAATAGCTATTTTCCAGTCTGTGGAAGATGATAAAAAAACCACTATTCTGTTCATTTTAATATAAAGACAGGTTTTTTTTAGACTCCAGGGTGATCCATTAGGTTAAGCTGTATTTTAATGATCTGATTTACTCAGAGTATTTGAAACACCACGAAGACTTGCCATCCATCCTATTAAGCCCAGTATCCAACATTAGTAGCAGAAGCACATGGATAAGCAAATCAAATGGAAGTTGTGAAGAAAGTTGCACAGAAGCTGCATAAATGAGATCTGTGTATCTGCAATGCTCATGGGAAGGATAAATTATTTCAAGATTGATTTAATGCAAAGACACAAGCTGAACAAGCTGACTGATTTTTCTCATTTATCAGTTCTCTAGAACTGGTACAATGTTGACTCATTAATTTTCCTGAAGTCATAGACACACAGAGAAAAGTGAAAAAAATCAGCTAAGATGAATAAAAAAATCTGGCCATTGATTCAATGCAGAGGAAGGGTAGATGGATGATATTACTCTTGCCAGTAGTAACCAAAGTTAACAGCCTAGTCATAATATTTAAACTTAAATAATAGGAATGTTTTAGTCATTTGGGTTTCTTTTCCTTTTACAAAGAGCAAGATATAAATTTTATGGAAAGTGAGGGAGAGAAAATTAACTGTAGTAGTTCTGGAGCTGAAAACAATAAAAAAATTATACCAAGGGGCACATTGAACAAATACATCTATCAGCCAGTTTCTCTTACACATCTAAGTGAGATCTGCAGTGTAGAGAGCTTGTAGGGTTCTTCAGAAGGCAGGCTGGGGAGCTGTCATTATAGATACAGAATAGAAAGACCACAGTGGTGTGGAAAACAATCAAAGCTTTGGACTTACTCAGAAATTAGGCCTGAGCCTACATGGATCACTGTGCATATTTGTGCCTTGATCTTCTCAAAAGCCTCACGTCCCGTATACTGTAGAACAATTCAGTAATAAAACCATTAACATTTTCAGATATTTTCCAATCCATCTTTTGGTTCTTAACACAGGGCTGGAAATAACAAATATCAGCCTCTTGCAGATTCTGGTAGAAGCAACAGAACTTGATGTTAATAGCAGAATCTAACACAGGTACAGATAAAAAGAAACGTTTCCAGTGCAAATAGTCATGATCAGTCATTATTTCAGATACTCAAATGTTACACAGAAACGTCTTTAGCTTTTTTTTAGTACTTGGTATACAAATAATTTGAGCATTAGCATCCACTTCAAATATCCAGAAGACAATCCTTAAAACTCAGCACATGCATTTCATATGTATTTTTGTATGCTTTTACAATACAATTGCTGGTTATTTCTAAATGAGATTTTCTATGTTCTCTTCTGACCTTACTTTTTCTGAGATACGGTCTTTCCTGACCTTAATTGATCTCAGTCTGGGAAAGCACCAGCCAGCAATCACCAAGTAATTTGTTCTGTGAAAACATCTTTTTTATGTCTATATTTATGCTTGTGTCCACTGATAGATATATAACTTTACTAACTGAAGTCATTACTAAGTGCAGTTACCCAGCTGAAGGCAGGTTATTGATACAAATTTACAGTGTTGATTTACAGATTGTAAATTAATATTTTAGGAATATTAGGAGTTTTAGGAAAATATCTGAAGACATAGGTTTGAAATTTCCACCTACTCTTTTTCTTGCTTTGGTACAGCCTGTTGCAATTTTATGCCTATTGAACAAAGGAAATTCTATTTTAAAATCACAATATCTACCATTTTTAAGAAATTGAGTGATTTAAAATATTTTCCTTAAAAATAAACCCATTGTTTTCAGTAGCTGGAGAAACAACAATTATTGCAAATTGTCCTTGAAAATGGAGATCAAAAAATCCAAGCTACCATAGTGAGTCAAAACCTAGACCTCTTCCCAAACTGGGGGCTAGAACTCCAGGCTGGTCCAGGATTCCTCATATGTAACCAAAGTTTTGAAAACTCTTGGCTGCCTACCTCACCATCAAGCATTCCAGGGGCAGAAGATTAGTGTCTGAAGCCAGCCCCAAAGAGTGTTTTACCCTATTAATCATAGGCTGATAGGTGATGCAGTCTTTGCAGCAAGAGCTCTCTCAAAGGTCCTAATCTGAAGCTATGGCCTGAAAACCACTAGGTTCCAAAAAAAAACCAACAACATTTTTTTCCCCCCATGCCCTTAGGAATAATATGTTTGCTTCTCCTTTTCAACACAAGTGCTTAACAAAACACTACTTATGCTAATTTGACCAGCTTAACCTGATCCATCAGAACTGTGCTGGACAGAGAAAAGAGAAAACTGTGTAAAGAAGGTCTCTGGTAGTGGAGCTTTCTTTCAACTACTAAAATAACCAAACTATTTATTTTAAGCACTGAATATTAAGAGTTGGTCTTTAACTAGCTAATGTATCAATAAAGCAAAATCCATTTCATTGGTAGCTTCATTATTTTTTAATAAAACTAATGACAAAAAGTACAGCTTTAGGACCACTTTGATTGATAGACAACGAGAAAAAGATGAAAACATCATGATTTTCTCTTTTTTGTTGTTGGGTTTTTTTTTTTGTTTTGAGGGGAGAGAGAAGGCACTCAGCCCATTCCCTCTTTGATTCTTTTTCTTGTTCACCTGGCAACAGATCAGTGTAAGGGCTGGTGGAACTAACTCTCTCTGTTACTACCTAACCTGCCAAAGAAGGAAGCAATGTCACATCGCATCAATAGGTCAGTAACAATTTCTTTATGGAAAACCAGGTTTCCAATCCCACAGAATTACCCCAGGAGAATTCACTGACCAGATGTCACGTCAAGAGTTGCCACAAATGCTGTGCAACAGTCCTTAATCCAAAGTATTTAATCAATTTCAAAATCAGTATTGATTTATTAGATTTCCCTTTTCATAACATAAAAATTTTCCGTAAAAGCATTTTTACTGCCTTGGTAACTATTTTAATGCTATATTAGGATCGTACCTCTGGTGACCTGAAGTGTTTTGTTTGGTTGGGTTGTTTTATTTCTTTCTGCATTGTGAATGCAGGCAAGTAGATACAGGCACAGACACAAAATAATTATGTAGCATTTCATCGCGCTATTGATCTGTGCTCAAAATCTGTGCTCCTATTGATATGCAGGATCAGGCACATCTTTGCCAGATGGGATTTTTCCAGACTAACTCCTCAAAATTTCACAGTGCTGTGTGATGGCAGCACTTACCACCTTAATTGAAAAGGTAACAGTGGAATTTCATTGTAAACTCAGATTTGTTGATCAAATCCTCAACAAGACAGTCCAGGAAAGAAAGTTGCAAGATTCCTGTGTACCATTATACACAATACCCTCTCCCCATGCTAACACAGTTAGGAGGATCACAGAGCAGTGTCTGCCCACATGACATTGGCCTGACTCACCAAAACAAAGGAATATTTTATTTTCATGCCTATTTACTTTTTCTGCCTGTCAGCCTGTCAAACAGCAACCATCTGTGACTATAAGGAAAACCAGTCCCCTGATCAAAGCACTGAAATGCAGTGAGCAGAGCAGCAGCAACATCAAAATTATGACCATGAGGGTCCCCATAATCGAACATGAACCACTTGTGAATTTTCTGGATTGAAAGGAGAGTGGGGATAGTTCAGCAGGTACCTTTAGGCTGAGAGACTAGCATAGCTGACAAAAATAATTGGTCCCTTTAAGATCACATGACTCCAATCTTCTGTTTAAACGGTGCTGTCTTTTTCAGCGTGTTCCACTACAGGTACTGAGATGAGCCTTTTTCTAGGTTGTGTGATACTGGTCTGTTGCGGTGACTGCAGGCCTGTCTTATCCTCAACACTATTTTCTACTAAATCCCAAAGATGCCAGGAAATAGGAGCTTTTTCACCTTCCCATATATTTCTGCTGTGTCCAGAACATGATTTTTGCTGAAACAAAACACACTGGTTCCCATACCAATGTACCAAATTACCATCCCTGGTGTATTGATATTTCTCATTAGTAACACCAGGTGAGGTATTCTGTAAATCAGCCCCATTTACATTTCCTTCTGTAGCCTTCCTCATTGTCTTTTGAAAGTGATATCCCTTCCAGATTCCCTCTCAGAGTCCTTCACTTCCTGTCACCCATGACTGATAGTGAAAAACCCAATAACTTATTTCCGTGGATTATGATAAATTTAAGTATGACTAGCAATCCCAGTGATAACAAAGGAAAATGAACATGCTTGTGATATTCTCCAGTCCAGCAGAGAGAGAAAGAGGCACTCCAGGGTGTAATTCCCTACCATACACCATCCCTTTTTGACTGCAATGCAGTGGTTTACACTGTCTGCCCAGTACCAGACACAAAAACTGCAGACTCTGAACTCTTCCCTGTGCCCTGTTCTACCCCAAGGGAACAGCCAGGCCATGGGAAAACCAAACAAATTGTGATAGCCCCAAGGCCAGGATCACCTTCTGCTTAGGCATGATGAAGGACTTGACTTCTAAGGCTCAATATCCAGCAACTCAAGTGAACCAATTCCTCCTTCCCATCACTTCCTAGGGCCCCAGCAGAAAAACAGCTTTTCATCTGCCAAGGGCCTATGGGAACCACTGCATTAATGCCATGTGTTTATTGGAGAGTGATTTCTGTGTCCATCTAATAAATACTAATAGAAATAAAATACCATCTGTTTAATTGTAATTCCTCAGTAGAGGATCTGAGAGTTTCTCTTCTCAACTATATTCATACCACTTTTGGCAGACCTAAAGATATTTGGGATCTGTGCAATGGGGGAGCACAAATAAAGGAGATACATAGGACGAGACCGTGGTATAGTAAAAACACATGGTCCAGTGAAGACTCAGAAACATGAATTTGGAAATAGCCCATCATACATCACTATAGCATGGACTACAGATCTCCCAGACTCAGACTGCCCCATACAGAAACAGCCCTGCACATTCAGCTTTGAGGATCTCTGCTTGGACATAAAGTCCCTGTCTCCAGCGTAAAACAAATATTCAGTAACAGTGCCTTGGTAATGGCCAAACAGTGTTTAAAGTCCTATTATTTAGCCTTTTTCTCAGCCATAACCAATTGCTCTCAAGCTCACAGGACTGAGATCAACCTCATTGACACCAGCACAATGAGACCCATTCACAGCCACTAATGGTGGTCGGTTCGACAAATAAACAGGAACTGGCTGAATAGATACCATTATGCCACTTTATACCTTATTTACTTGCATGTGTAAGCCCAACAATAACAGTTTTCTGGTAAAGTACAAGCCAGCTAATGTTTTTTTTCCGGACAAAATAAACCAAACAAAGCAAACTTCCGCACGTGTTCGCGACAAACACTAAATATCACTCTGAAAAGGATAATATGAGGAGAATAAACGTACACGGGGATATTTTTATTCTGAGCCAAAGAGCCTGGAAAAGCAACATTGGCATCTTTTTCTTGAATTCTCTAAACTGCAAATTTAGACTCTCCTGTTATCACCCTGCTTGCTTTCTAATTTTCATCTGCACAGAGTCAGAAATATTTCCTGGTTTTTCCTTTTTTTCCTTTGGAACCGAGGACCTGTGTTGCAGAAATCCCTGGGATAACAATTTTTCAGAGACTGAATTGTCTTCCACATTTAAAAAAGTGTTCATTCTGAAGCCAGGATTAAGGTCTCAGGCAGGACAGGACTCAAAGGAATTCAGTGGTTGTGTATCACTCTGGGATGGTTTTGTGCTGCTGATCAGATTTTAGTTTCCATTAAGACAGCAGATTTTTCCAGCTGGAACTCACAACTGGAAAAGAAAAAAAGTGAATGGGGGAAATGCAACTTCTTAAATGGGATTGCAAGGTTAAAAATAAAATTGGCTTGGTTACACCCACATGGAATTATGGATGGTTTATAGTGAAAATACATTTTTTATTAATAACACATTTTTTAAAATCTTCAAGATCTTTAGTGAGCTGTTTGTTTGGGTTTTTTTTTAATTATCATATAAATTCTGAAAGTTAAAAATGTATTCATGGATACAAGTGAGACGCTAATGTCTAAAAGCCATTTCCTTTCATCTTTTGAATACCTTTTTAACCAGCACGGATCACATCTGCACTCAGCAGTGACACGGAAACAGAGGCTAAAAGCTCTGGAATAAGAAATAGCCCGGGTTAGTAAAAGGCAGTGAAACTTACATGACTGGAGAGTGCTCGAAAACCTCAAGCTCCAACATGAAAATTGTGTGCTGTGCTATTTACAGCCCAGGTCACTGCCAGCTCTGGCTCAGCTCCAAGGTGTGAACCTCGCACAGCAAGGCAGAGAGCACCCCAAAGGCCCTGTAACACTCAGAGGTCGACTGGGCAGCACAGCCATAAAGGACATCTACTAACTCAGGAGCTCGCTGCAGTATTTTAGAAACAGGACTGAGCATCTTTTCCTCACACCTGCATTTCAGTGGAGCACGACTGACATTGGAAAGGCAACTGAGGGCTAAATAATGAAGGGATCAACCCTTGATTATTCCTGAGATAATATCAGTTTCTGATGCCTCTCCTTTGGGCAAGTAGAGGCATAGGGAGGGAGGTTGCATGTCCAGGGTTTCTTTCCTGTCCATCCCAGCCCCCTGGACAGGTACAGCTATGCCAGAAGAACAGATCAGCACATAAAGACTGAAGATTGAAAAAGGACCAAGCTGACCTTTCTGGTGACTTGTCCTGAACTCTCCTCAGCTGAAAGCTGCAATTACAGCCCTGCAGTCTAAATTCCAGTATGCAACAACATAATCTTTGTTGATTACTATTAATTAAATTTCTTCATTTTTTTTTCTCCCATACTTTTTTCATTCCACTTTAAAAACACACTCAGCATATTTAGATTTTCTGATATCTGGATGCTTGTGAGCCACACGCCTGTGTCCCTTTGCAGCTTCTGCAGCCTTACAAACCCTCAAATGTTCTAGTTCTTAAACCTTATTATGCTTCTGTTGCCACATTCCTTATACCCAGCACATGCAGGTGCAGTATTTCTCATCCTCATCTACTTCTGCAGAACCTCTGGAAACCATTAATGAAATACTAGGAGGACTAAAAAAAACCAAACCTGATTAAAAATGTAGAAAACTTGCTTTTTAATCAAGCACTATTTATTTAGTGGGCAACTAAATTATTAGCTGTGTAAAAAAAAAATTATCTTAATATTTAATGTCTGTCCTCACCCCATTCTAATTTCCAAATTACAAAGCTGAAGACTTCTGCTGCCGGTAATTAATTCTTTGCCTGTTATTAAGTCAAACACTGATGCCCCATTCATTAGGTTACATAGGTGCAACTTCAGTGGCAGTTTGTCTGCATAAATAAATAAATTATATGTTTTGACATTACTGTGTATTTGGCCTTGATATCCACAGATGAATGAAAGGCAGGAAAGGGCCCTGATCTCTCCCTGTCTGGAGAATACAAACAGATTGAGAAGTGCATCACCTGCACATGTTCCTGCAGCAGCCTTCCCTTTGTTGTCAAGCTCCACTCAGATTCATTTCAAAATATCCAAGTACAAACCTAATTTCTGGCAGGACCTACAGGATCAAATATGTCTCCTTGGCATTCAATTGCTGCCAGAAAACCTCAAAAGGACAATGAATGACAGCCAAACTGATTATCAGTTTCAGTGAGTGAAGGTCAGTGAGTGTAACATCTGCCTGGCTGGTGCTTGCCTACATATTCATGTGCGACGTTCTGCTCATCCAGAGGTCACTAAAACTCACAGAATGAACAAGATCCCACCGGAGCCCTCTGCTTCCACAGACATACAGGCACATCATTTTTTGTTGATTCAGTGAGGCTTTTCTTTAAAAAAATTACTGACTGAAGGAGCTACATAGGTCTAAATTACTCTGGTTTTGGTTTATCTTTTTTTTTTTCCCCCTTTATTTGAAAATGCACTTATAAAGAAGAGGAGGATGGTAAGCATGGTATAGGAATATTTCTTCTGTCTTTTATAGCTCATGCTGATTCACTGAGACAAGAAAAATTACAACAAATTTCAAAGTACCTTTCCTATGGGGAAAAAAAGAAAGGCTACCTTAAGTTTTTGGATTATCATGAGATATAAACTAATGTAACTCTGTCACAAATTAATGATGAATATACCTATCTCTTGTTTATAAAAAACTAAGCTTAAAAATGACAGTTGCAAGTCATAAAATTGAATAAATAATTCCTACCAAAAAATCTCAAATGCTGTTGGAAGTGCACTGATTCCACTGCCATGATCTAAGAGAATTTCCCAGTCCCACCATGAAGGACTTCAAAAAATCATATTCCAAAAACACATTAACATTGTTCCACTTCAGTGAATCCACACCTAAATTTCACAATTTGAAAAGACAAAAATTTTGAATTCAGAGAGACCAAACACAAATGAGCTTCAAAACACATTTTACAAAGGTCAGACTCTTTGCTCTGGAAATTTGAAAACGGGACACAATAGGCATGAAATAATTCATAACAAAAAGAAGCATTAACAGAATTGGGTATTTTTTCTGCTAACATCCATTATGGTTATGTTTTGATTATTTTGGCTTCAAAAACTGTTTTTGTAGTTTTGGACAACAGTTCTGAAGTTATATTCCTTTTATATTGCTATCCAGTATTAATATTACTATCCATTAATATCATATCAATATTAATAATATTCCTATAAATTAATATCCTGAAAGGATATTCCTTAGTCATATCCCTTTAATAAAAGATACAGATTCAGTGCATCACTACATTTGACACACCTCAAGCAAATTTGTTTTCATGATTCCAAAGCCCAGGCAAGGATTTCCACACATAAATCAGGCAGTGAAGCCCAAGTGTCTGAGTAAAAACGGCTCTGTCCAAGGTACATTTTCCACCACGAACCTGGGAAGTGGCTGTGCATTTCCACAACCTCCTCAGCACCCCAGCACCAACAAGAAGCCCTTCAACACCATGAAAGGTGTTGTTAAAAAACAGGGAAGACTCTAGAGTTTTTAGTGCAGGTAGTTTTTCTAATAGCCTTTCTTTTCCTTGAGTTATCACCACACTTCTCATTCCATTTCATGCTTTCCCAGTATACATCAAAATTAGGGAAAATTTTGTACAGGACATTAAATGCTTTAGGGTCTTGATGAAGACTCTGAAAGAGGTAAGACAACCTCATATATTAATTAAACCCAAGTCTTTAACAGCTAGAAATTTCTCATACTCAAATTTGACATAGTGAAACAACAGGAGGCATACACCTAGGTGCAGTTAGAGTATTACGAAAACAGACAGTGAAAGACATCAGCAAAAGAACACAGGACTAGTTGTGCAAGGTAATTCCAGTAGATAGGCTGCAGAAATCAGTTTCACAGACATGGGTGTCACTCAACTCAAGCTGCACCTGAGGCAACAACAAAAAAAGTTAAATTCCCTTTCTCAGCCAGATTTTATATTCTTCTTCTTATATTCTCTTGATATTTTCTATTTGCATTATATTAGCTAAACACAACAGAACCAAGAGCCATCAAGGTGAGACACAGAGATAAGGTCTCAGCTCCATTTGCTGTAGACAAAGCACAAAAAAATAGCAAGAAATATTCTTTCCATGCACTCACTCAGTGTGCAAATGAGAATATCTTTTCTTATTTGCTTAATGCAATTTCACATATGCACCATACAGCTTCTGAGGGCTCTGACTGAGAATTAAATGAGGAAGTTTATTCATTAAACAGCTGTAGCTTTGCACCCACAAGGTCCTTAATGCAATATGCAAAGTTTCATGAAAATTTTAATTCCAAGAGAAGATATTTTGGTTCTCATTTACAGTAAATTACATGAATGGCTTGTTTCTTTAATCTTTATCCTTCAAATATATTAATGAGCAGCTTTAATTAATTAGTAAATACTAAATATTTGTTATTAACGATCATTCCCTTATCATTGTCCTGGATTATATCAAGAGTTTATTAGAGCAGGAAATAATGAAAGTCATGATTAATAGCTGTGTTTATTATAGTAAATTCTAATTAGTCTATAGATAGCGTGTTCCACTGTTGTAACTGCTTATATAAACATAGCATAAGAGAAAGATGTATAACATAAATAAATAAACTGAGGAATGCAATTGCAGGAGTCATCATGGCTCCACAATATTTCAGGAATGCTCTGTTTAGCAAGGATTACCCAGCTGGAAGAATTACAAAAGAAGAAAGGGTGACTACATCAGGGGAAGAGAGAGGTAGGAGAAAAGAAAAATGTTCTCAAGTAGAGTGAAGAACAGTCAGGTGAAGGACAGGAAGGAGAAACAACTGTAAGAAGCAGAAGAATTTTACACAACAGAAGCGCCCTACACCTGGTGATTGCTGATGCATACATCCCTAAAGCTGATTAACTACTCTTCCATCTGAGGAATTCTGCTTGTTCCTGTGCCAAATACTGTGGGGCTTGGGGGCTGGAAGGGAGTTTTCATAAAAAGTCCACAGGATATTTAAGCATGGCCCATTTTGTTATTCATTTCTCAGACAGGAAAAGTTGGCTTGATTCCTCCTTACCCACATCGTTGTGTGCAAAAGCACATTCCAGCCTAGGCTGAGAGCTGACCTGCAAGAGCCCAAAAAAGGCTTCAGCTTAATCACAGGCGCAGAGAGCACAGCTAGGCAGAGAGGTGGCTGAACACCTTTTACTGAAAATTTATTATACAGAAAATGGTTTCGCTACCAATTTTTACAGTGAAAAATATGGCTTTCTACAAGCCTCTAAAAAGATAATAATTTTATATCAGTGATAATCCATTGGAAAAAAGGCATTTTATCTCTTCATATAAATCCCCATTTTTCAATATTGCTGAAAAAGTGTAACTTCTGAGTAACATGAGTAAAGGCATGGAAGAGGTGTTCTTGAGCAATGGTCCATTGAAAAATTAAAAAGTAGATGGGTTCACCATTCTGTTAAATAAGAAAACCCTCTACTTCTGCCTGAGAGAAATTGAGGATTCACAGTCATTTGCCAGCTTTCAAAAAACAGTTCTCTTCCATTATATGAAATTAGATTATTAAGCATTTCTTTCCAGAATCATAACTTCAGGGACCAGACTCTACATATTCAAGCTTTAAGACTTTCTGCAGGAGCCACTTTTACTTTAACACAGGCAAACGAAAAATATTTGTTTGAGCACACATTTCTAGGGCTGGAAACTTTAATTCAAAAACCTTAAAAAAAAAAAATTCTATACTTCTTTTTATGCTCCAGCCATTACCTTTTATCACTGAAATGCTTTGGGAATGTAGCCTCTTGCCTGGTCTAGGCAGCCAAAGGGGAAAACTTTTGCTCTCTCTGAAGGCTTTTGGGTCAGGTTTTTCTCGGCAAATGTGGACAGGCACAACTCCAAATCTTATTAGAGCACAGTTTTTTATTCTAAAACTCAAGACTCTTGCTCACATGCTTAACCTTAAATACTTCCCAGGAGTTGGGGAGATTACTGGCAGCAGGTGCTCACCTGCTAACTCATGACCAACATAGGAATGAGGCCATGGGTCAGATAAAGATATGTTGTGTACCTTTAGGAAATGGGCTTGGCTTTCAGTAAGTACCACTCGCAGACATATGTGATTTTGCTCTTAAGTTAACATGTGGCAAAAAACACACTTTTACTTGCAGCTAAAAACTATATAAGGAAAAATTACTCTAAGCTAAGCATTCTGTTAAATCTAAAAGTCTTTAGTTAAGTCATTTATATGCGGTGCATTAGGTCAAGCAATTTATTTTTTTCTGGTTAATTACAACTTTTGAAGGAAACTAAGGCCTTCATATTGTGTGTCTGCTAATAATTACCAGTAATGTGATTAAATTCATGTTTAATGCTTATCTAAATTAGCTCATTAGCTTTATGGATGTTTGAAAACCTCCAAAGACTGAAAAATATTCAGTTTTCATTATGGTGCTGATACTGATCTCACAGATTGTGGCTACCATATTCATTACTCTCTGTATACATAGTACTGTATGGAATATCACTTGTTTCAAACCAATTATTATGCAAATCCCAAGACCTTGCTTAACACACTCCCTGGTGACAATGGAACCTTGTTTGGCTTAAATAATCATTTGGGAGCCATTTATACTATGAATGAATATCACAGATTTCATATAGCAAGGAACTACATTTTCTTTCACCAGAGAGTAACAGGAAATAGCAAACATCAATCAGAAGGATAATTTTAGTTTGCCTGCAAATAAATTCTGGTGCCTCAATACCTTTTTCTGGAGTACATGTTGATAGGTGAAAATAACAGACTGCTCTAAGTTAGTCTTGTTCATTCTTCCTATTTTTCTTATTCTGAGAAACTTCTTATGGGCTGATGTCAGTGGCATTAACTTACCTCAGCTTTGTTGCATTCCATCCCCCTAAAAGGAGTATAAGGAAACAGTAAGAGAGAAATATTTTTTGAATCAATTTTTATAAAAAAAATAATTAATTGATAAAGCAACTTACATCTTGTAAAACCATGGAAGGTACATAGTTACAAAACAACATTAAAAAACTGTCTTTATATGGATGTGCAATTAAATACCTATATAATTTTAAAATTATTAGTGATACACAAAATGTATTTATTTTATTTTGTCTGTTTCTTTTAATGCAACAATTTGGGGCTTATTCTGCCTGACTTTTTGAAGAAGATCTGAACTTTTTTCTCAATTGACATGTAGCCAAAGTTCAATCTGCATATGAACCCAATCTTTAGGTCAGTTGTTTAAAGCAGAGATTTAGGATCATACATTATTTTTCAACATGTTCATTAAAGAATTAATTATTATCATGCACATTGTAACTCAATTTTTTTAGAATGTACTGAGTACTGCTTTAAAAAAAAAAAAAAGAAAGGAAAGGCAGAAACCAACTTCATGGCATTCATTAAAGTCACAAATTAAGATATAATTAAGTAGATTCCTGCTGGCAAAGCACTGTGACAAATTGATAGAAGAAAGATTTTTCCTTTAACTTCTCCACAGTCAGGAGAACATTAGCTGTATTAATAGTGCTACATTAAAATATCTAGCTGTGTAAAACTGTCATCATTCAGAACTGCTGACACATGAGTTTGTTATTAGATAAGACTCTAAACTTTTATTTGCTCATTCTCTCCTCCAGCCAATTCTACTCGTTCAATGAACAAATTTAGTAACCAGTTCTGAAACCCTTATTGAAGCAAAAAGAACTGCTAAACCTCTTCCCCGTTTATTATCACTGGTTCCCATATTTTAATATTTCTTCTTCAGAATAGATATTGTAGGCTGCATTTATTTAATAGCCTGAATCATTGCAGAGCCAAAATACAAACCCTGCAGTAAAGCACAACAGACTGTTTTCTAGTAACCATCGTACTTCCAGCCATTATAATTGAAACATGATCCACATAACCATGGGAAAACAAAAATAAACTAATCAAAATTATTCCTCTAGCTGATGAAGGAAATTTGTCTTCAGCATCTGTAAATTTCAAATCCAGGACCATATTCACTCTGTGACAATCCTCTTTTCCCAAGTGAACATTAAACCCAAGGCTTCCTGTTGCTGCTGTGTGGGTCACTAGCATTTGTAACTGGGGATGCCTCACCTTTGGCAACCAGGAACAGCTTCATAATCTTCTTTAAAACACTTCAATTTAGCAGCAGTGATTATTTCAAGAATTAGTGAAATTCACATCAATATCTTCTTGTCACTCCCTGCAATATGGAATTTTGTAAAATGTAAAGTCTGAAATCTTGTGATGCTTCCCTGGCAAGGATAATTTCTGTCTCTAGTAAAATACTCTCAAGCAGTAGAGTATTCATGGGACCCAAACTTCTCCCCAAGGAAAAGAGTGCATCTATTTTATTTCCAGGTTCAATTTTCTCTGCAAGTGGCTTGGTTTTTCCTATTTATACAATGTAATCATTTATAAATTAGAAATAGTGTATATATGTTTTCCTTCAAATAAATTATTCCAAGCCCTTCCATTTGTATGGTTATGCAGCCAGGAAAACACATAAATAAAAATCACATATTCTACACAGGATGTAAAGGGTGTTGCTCTTGCTCAAGCCTGCATTTGTATTTGGATGAAATCACAGAATAGTTTGGGTTGGAAGGGACCTTTAAAGGTCACCTCATCCAACACCCTGCAATGAGCAGGGACATTCCCTCAGAGCCATGACCAGCCTGACCTTGAATTTTTCCAGGAACAGGGCATCTATCACCTCCTTGGGCAACCTGTGCCAGTTTCCTCACCCTAATCGTAAAAAATTTCTTCCTTTAAACTAGTCTAAACACACCCTCTATTAGTCTGAAAAATATTACGACTTGTCCTATTGCAACAGGCCCTGCTAAAATGTCTGTTCCCACCCTTCTTATAAGCTGTTTCTTTAAACATTTAAAAGCCAAAATTTTTTGTAGGTTGCAGAAAAATTTCAGCTGCAACAAGACACCCAATTTTTCATTAATCTACTATAGCACTTTCGTAGAAAAAATTGCTTGGCTACCTCTTGGCCGAAGTACATATATCATTGTGTCTGGGAAAATTCCTTGTCTATGTGAGGGCAGGAAGTTGGCTATTACATATGTTGGGAAATGTACCTGGATTGAGCATAGCATGCACAGATGCTCAATACATATTCTGAAATACCAGGGAAGTACATTGAGCCAGAGGTTCAATGTTATAATACAGAAAACCGAAGTCTTTCAACTCATTTTACAAAGCTGACATCAAAAAAATTGTGTGTCTATTTTAAATGCTCTACCCCAAGAACAATACTAATGAAATATCAATAGTTTTAATAAATCTTTAGATTTTTCTGAGAAATGTGAATCTTAATTTCTTGTCCTCTTTGAAAACAATGTACCTTTTGAAAAATTAGTTTCTGGATAGATTACAATTTCACTATTCAAAAACCTCAATGATTTTTAGCTTTAAACCTAATATTTCTTCCAGAAAGGTCTTAATAGCATTTTCTGAAAATTATTCATTATATACACTGGTAATATAAGATTGGAGAGTCTGACTTATTTCCTTATTTATAAAACACTGTGCTTCTATTGCCAAAACAGGATAGTAAGGGGATATGTTCTCCAGGCTGACTACTCTAGTTAGTTTTCAATTCCATCAGCATTCATGATAGGCCCATTTGTACTGAACTGCCAGACAACACATCAAAGAGCATTTCCTGCTGCTACCAGCAAGGATATTTATCTTATCACCGTACTGAAGCCTGGAGTTTGAGCACTGAATGGAATACCCCATTCTCACCTCTAAAGCTCAGTCACCTACTGTACACCTTCACTACAGAATGAGACCTCGGGATCACATTCCAGTAATGAATATGCAGTAATTCATAGAAGCCATTTTTTTATAACCATACAAAGAAAACGTAAGTACATATATTTTAATAGCAGAGAAAGGTTTAAGTTATTTTTAACTATGCCTGAAAGCAACATTTTTAATTTACAACATATATTTTTTAAAAAATCTGTCAGAACACCAATGTTAAACATCAAGTACCTTTTTATTTCTTTCCAGGAGACAATTACACATTCTATGCAAATTAGCAGGCTTGGGGAGGAAATATGACTTTTTATCTAAATCACAGGCAAGTAAATGCTAAGGAAAGGGTTGAGACATGCACAGAAGAATATATAAATACATAAAACCACCTTAATTGTGAATCATTATACAGGTGTAATACATACATTTTTCTAAACATATGAAAATTAGGAAAAACATTTCTGCCTTTAAGTAAAAAGGGTTTCAGTACAGCTGACAAAAGCATTGAAGAAAAATGTTTGCTGTGTTAACTGCTTTTACTGCTGCAAATGTGATTTTAGGAGAAAACAGGACAACTCAGAAATGTCACAGTCTGAATAGCTGGTGGCTATCTGGCTCTGAGCTGGTGTGCATTAACAGATCCCAAAGATGTGCAGCTATTCATTTGAGATTCAAAACACCTGCATCACACCATCACTGTGTAAGAAATACAATCTGTTATAATAAAATATCAATAATGACTTTGGTAGTTTAGGAGTGTTGATTAATGAGCCCTCTGTCTAACAAATAAAATCAAATTGTAATAGTTCATAATTTAAAGAAATTATAGGAGATTGTACGTGTGGGTACATCATTTAGCCCTTCTTTAGCAGTAACAGGAATCAGTGCTTTCATTTATTCATCATCAAAGTAGAGCAGGCACCAGCAATTCTGATACCTCAGTACAATTCTTTTGGGTACTTATATGAATAACATCTGCACAACAAATGCATCAATAACAGATGTGCCAAGAAAAAAAAAAAAATCCAGTTCTGCCATGGTAACTTCAGAAGATTCATTTCATCTCTTTTGACACTTAGGATCGCACTCTTTTGCCAGCATGTGCACAGGTATTCTTTTTGATTTTCTAAATAAGTCATGGGATCTTCAGCTGGGAAAGAGCACCTGCTGGATTGTGTTGTACACTCGAGAATGTTCACAATGTGTTCATGGATAAAAGACTACAGACAAGCTCTGTCTAGCTCTGGATCTGAAGTACAGACACGAGTATTTTCTTTTCCATAAAAGTACCACAATCCTGTGGTGCACTTTATGTGTTATCCTGCCACAGAGAGACAACCTGCTGGGATTAATTTGAAATGCATAGGGAAGCTGCCTCAGCCGCCTAGCACTGCTGAGTCTGTCCTCCCAATGCCAGCAAATATGGAGCTACTACTGGCAATCCTCCACGTTTAGCAAAAGGAAAAAAAAAAAATTATACCCTCTGGATGCTGACACACCGTGATACGAAACAGAATAGTAGAAACAAGCCATACACTTACACCAGTTGCTTCAGACTTGTCAAGCTGTTACTTTCTTCACAAGCAATATCACTCTACCTAGCAGAAATCTGATAAACGGGATAAAAAGGAAACAATATTATGCTTGCTGGAGATTTTCTTAAATTTTCTGCATTTCCAAGGCATTTGAGAAATTAATAACCTAATGAAAGGGAGAATAACAGTCTCATTTGGAAAAGCTGAATTTTGCAAAATGTCCCACAGCCCTTTGGGTGATTAAGAGGCAAAAGTGGTTGTTGTAAACAAATAAAAAGGGGATTTGGATGGGAGCTATCAGAATAAAAATAGGATTGGTAGATGGCATGAAAATAATGGGAGCTAACTCAGAAAAGATCCTTGGTTCTGGTAAATACAGGAAATTGTTGGTGGGGGGGAAGTAGTAACTGAGAAAGGGTAAGATTATGTTCATGTCTGAAGTTTGAAACTATAATTGAACAAGGCCATCAGGCAGGAAAGAAAGGGAAGTAAAAAGAAGTGCTATCAAGACAAGGAGACTTTATAAAAATTCTGAACACAGCCTGAGATGAAGAACCTGAAAGGGATGTGTACAAGCTGATGAGCGCAAAAAAGGCACCTACTGATTTGCTCCTTGTGAACATGGAGCTGGAGAAGCAAAGTTACATAAAAGGCAAGAAGAGTATAAAAGTTATGAACATGCCAATTTTCTATGCAATACATTTTGGCTTTATTACAGGATTTGAGATGTGCAGCCACCAGAACATCCACTTAAAATGCTTCAAAGTGATGCTTACTGTAGCATTTGCCTAAAGCTATCAGCAAATATTTATGAAATGCACCAGCTGAGTAAGTCCAGAAACAGTTTGCACACACAAAGGGTAAGCTGCTACTCTTATTAGTTCCCCTGTTAGGCCTGGTGGCAAACATCCATAAAATGGCTTTAGCATGTTCCAGCTATTCAGGTGACCCATGAAATGTCACTTCTTGGTTTTCATTTGCTTTTTTAATAGACTCATGAAATTGAACCCTCTCCATAAAATTTAGGGTGCTTTTTTTGGAAAAAAAAAACCAGGACAAGTGTTGTGGTTTAACCCCAGCACCACCCAGCTACTCGCTCACTCTCTTCATGTTGGGATGGGGGAAAGACTCAGAAGAATAAAAGTGAGAACACCCACGGGGCTGAGGTAAAGGCAGTTTAACAAGTCAAACAAAAGCCAGGCATAAAAGCAAAGCCAAACAAGGAATTCATTCAGCTCTTCCCATGGGCAGGCAGGTGTTCAGCCATCCGTAGGAAAACAGGGATCCATCACACCTTACTGTGACTTGGGAGTACAAATATCACTCCCAGCATCCTTCTCTTCCTCCTTCTCTCCCCTGCTTTATATACTGAACACATCATAGTGTGTGGAATATCCCTTTGGAAAATACCGCCTCCTTTCTACTTGTTCACAAGAACGATTCTAGACTCGAAATTCACTTTAAGCATAACATTCCAGTGGGACAGGCCTCACACAGAAATTTATTCGTGTTCATATTTTCAGGATCAGACACTAAACATGCGGGTGCCTCTGAATAAGTTCTCCCTGCAATACCAGAAGGGTTGAAGGTGGCAAACAGAGCTGCTGCATGAGCAGTCTAACAAAATCTCCCTGTAGTCTGGAGAGGATGATAGTGCAGATGAGAACAACACTGTCTCCCCATCAGTCACTCATTGCCAAGCTGCCTTCATACATGTAACTGGTTAGAGACCAGTTCCCTTACCTCCTGTACAGGCAAAAGTCCAGAAATCAGAATCTGACTTTTGTGCCAAGTTGTTTTTTTCACCACTGTTTGTCCTTCATTCAAGGCGGTGTGCTTTTATCACGGAATAGAGATTTGCACCCCCTTGTTCTCTCTCTCGTCATCTTTTTTTTTTTTTTTTTTGATTTTCAGCTAAGAAACTTCTACTCTAATAAACTTCCCTCCTCTTCCCTCACTATTGGTTGCAACCAAATTTTTCCAACCCTGATAATTTCACCAGAACATCTTCTTCAGCAATTATTTGAAATATCAGTTGTCTATTTTTTTTTTAATTGATACAGTCTGGTTTGGGGATTTTTTACTGGATATATTATTCCAAGTAGTGTCATGTGGACTCCTTAAAAAACACATGAACCCACAGAATCTATCAGAATTATTTAGTTGCAGAGATCAATAATCTGAAGAATTACAAAGTCTAATTTAAACAAAACAAAACCACTAGTATAAAGAAGGTACAACTGCAATAACTCATCAGAAAGGGTGATCTTCCTTATGGCTATCAACAGATATAGTCAGATGTAATAAATAACAAAACTAACAGAGAATGAAAGCCTGTTTTTCAATAGTGTTTAAGTATTAAATTTTGGTTACTTGTTCATTTTTTTAAAATTTTAAAACCAGCATTTAAAGATGATTTACATTAGATTTAACATAAAATTATTATAAGTAGCCCAAACTTATTTGTTTCCTATAGTAATGTAATATCAACCACTTTGATATTATTGACTCCTGGTATGTCAATATAAAAATAACTTTTTTCCATTTTTCCTCTACTGACTCTTTCATGTTTTCATCTCATTTTACCTGCTTCTAATCCAAATTTAAATATTCTTCCATTCTTATTGCATGTCAGGGCCCCCCCAGGGGTAGAAACATATGCCCAGAGTTCTCTTGGATTTCAGCTATTACAAAAAAAAAAAAAATATAGCATTTCACAAGTAAAAACCTCAACTGGCTATTTTTGGTCAATTTAAATTTACTTTCAGCTTCCCAGCTACTGCAAATGGCATACATCAAGCAAAAGATTGCATTTAATGTAAGAATGGTCACAGCTATTACTCATTAAGGTGGGCAGAATTGAAGAGCCACTGTCTAAGAAACTACTTTTATACCAGTCTAATGGTTAGAAAAAAACCAAAAAAAACCAAAAAAAAACCAACTTAGAGGTTAAAGGTATTAACAGAGCAAATGTACACCAGAAGTACTGCACGCTCTGAGTGAGACCAAGCACTGCAGTGTTGAAGCCGAGTTCCCCAACACAAGACTAAGGTCAAGGTCCGCTCAGGAAGTGAGGTCAGATTTTTATATTCTCCAGCCTCTACAAGCCAGAGGAGACCTGGGCCTTCCATTTACATGGAATTACTGGGCTGGATACACCTCTGCTGCAGGGCACTAGACACAAGTCTACTGCTACTCCTTTCTCCCTAACTCTGCAGACAATAAATCAAGTCAAAATTCTCATTTTTAAGCTACTACTTTTTAAAGTATTTTCCATAGGTTTCTATGCAACCAACCAGCTCCATGCAGAAAGGTTTTGAAACTTTTAACCTCACCTTTTCATGTGCTTAGTATTAATGTTTTTAGGGTATAGGATTCAAGGAACTGAGATACAGGAAAACGGTAGTTGAGAATAATTTATATCGTAGGGCACATAAATAACAACCAAACTGTTTTCCTATGCTAATCAATCTGTCTGCAAATCTTGTCTTCAGTGTGAAATTTTTTGGACAAAAAAACCAAAACAAAACAAGGGTTTCCTATGTAACAAAACTAATTTGCACAGAGGAGCACTCCAATTCCTTTATCTCCCATAAAATACACTTTTAATTTTCAGTAGCACAGTCATTTAGATCAGCAAAAATTGTTTCTATATGTAGTTCTCTTTATGTCATAAAAGTTCCTGTGCTGCATTATTTAATAATACAACAAGAAATAGGAAATATAGTATAATCAATAAGATTCACTATATTATCCTACTATGAACACTTGTGGTTGACAATATTCAAAACTGCTCATTTTAAAAAGAAAGGCCAAGAGGTTTGAGGAGGAAATTGTCTAATACAAGACAATATCACAAGTCTATAGAAACACCTCTGCCCCTGAAAATAGAGGAGATTAGGAAAAGAAAATAATTAAATCTCTTTTAACAATGCAGTTTAATGACTCAGGTTATCTATTCCAGTTTCCTCTGGGTATTCACTATTTCAAACCAAGGGTTTTTTTTCTATTCAGGAAGTGTTGAAGCATGACAACTTCTAGCCTTTTCTTATAATTTCATTTTGGTATAAGAAGTCAGAATGTATACTTAAAGATTCTGATCAATCTATTTGAAAAGAAATGCACTTCATCAAGCTGTAAGTAAAAAAATGAAAGAGCGATAAGATAGATCTTGCTGATCAGGGAAGATTTACTTTACATTTTCTCCATCTACTTTTATGAAACATTTTAAAAATGTATTTTTCATTAACTAATTCTAAGCAATTAATTTTCTATTATTATGTATTTACTTATTTGACAATTATTAATAAGGTTTCTGAGACTACTTTTCTCCAGACATCATAAATAAATTAACCAATTTCAGAAGAATATGAAAGTTGATTTCATGTCTTAATGTCTTGAGTGTACATCTCCAAGGAAGTTACTTGACCAAAATACAAAGAAACCTACATTTAAAAGAATTTTTTTTCACTATATCTGAAAAAAAATGCAATCAGGACCAGCTTATTTCCTACCAGTGACTGACTTTGCTGCTGAATAGGCTTCTGATTTCTCTGCTTCGTTAAACGCAGAACATTCACTGGTGTAGAGAACTATTTGTGTGAATAAACCTGTTTAATTCCTTACACAAGTTCCATCTTGTCTTCAAATCACAAGACCAACTTTGGCCCATGATCTTCACAGGTATTCAAATTAATGAATCAAAGACTTGACTTTATTTATCATCCATCTGGGAAGAAGAAAACCAATGCAGGTCAAGAATTTGCATTTAAAAAAAAAATATATGTTGGTGGTGATCATAGCTGGTAAACATCACTGTGTTGGAAAGAACAGACATTTGAAATTTTCAAAAATGATGAGTATAAATCATATACAGTCAAGAAAGACTATGGCAAAATCTGGGGTATAGTATACACAAACTTTTTTTGAAAAAAACCCCACATTTTCATGACAGTTGCAGATGCGTTGAAATGCAGCTGCTTTCTTACAAGAATGTTCTGTAGAAGTCAGTCCATACTGGTCAAAAAGTTTGGTCAGTGTACTTAAAACCAGGAAACCCTGAAAGTGTCCCAAAACATTTACTTCCCATGTGTTTACAAGAGTATCTTGGCTTTACTGCATGCATACAGAGTGATATTGGCACAGCAAGAAGGTCCAACTCAGAAGATGACACACCACCAATCACTATTGTGTTATGACCTAAACACATTATCTTCAAAATAATATACTCATAAATATGAGTAGAGTAATTTAAAAGCAGTTATCCAAACATTTCTTTTTTGAAAGGTCTCTCAATGGCAAAGGTTTTATTCTCTATTATAATTCTCAGTCTACTTTATTATCCCAAGACAGAGAGACCGTATAATTAAATTAACTGTGACTTTGCAACTAATTTTCAGATTTTAAAAAAACATATGGTACCTTTCATGGGACATTTATTCTGCTCATTCATTAAAAACTTTGACCCCACAAGTATTTTCCTCAGTTGAATTAAAAATCTATTAGAATACTAGCTCATGCATCAGTGTCGTGTAATCATCACTACTCAACGCAAGACAAACATAACAAGCGAGAACTGAATAAACCTTAGTTAATTTCAATAACACAGTGTGAAATCTTTGAAATGAATGTTTTACACTTTCTTTTTTTTCAAATTTCAAATGTTTCTCATTATTTTCCTCTTTCTGAGGACGCACCTGTTCCATAACCTCACTGGTGAGCACCAAAAGTTCACAAGCCTGTAGGAAAACACATGAAAATATTTGGAGCTAGATATTATGCTGGACTAGAGAGGAAACGTGGAATGCTCCTGTATGTGTTTACACCACCACTTTGATTTGGTCCCCGTTTTGCTCTTATCTGCCACTTTCAAACTGTCCAGAGGCTGACTACACCAAGTTTGATACTCTCCCCCTCTCTGTGCCATCTCCCATGTCTTTGCTCCGTGGCCACCAAGCAAAAACAACACATATTTGGTTTCATGTTACAAAAAGAGACTAAGAGTGCCAACCCAAAACCAAGGAATTTTTGCCAGTTAGGTGTATATGGTGCCTCTCAGTGCCAGACCTCTGCAATCACAGGGCAAAGAAGATCTTTCTGTCCCCATCCTCTGGAGCCTCCAGAGCAGGACAAATGAAGGCTGCACTTCCCAAGGTACCTGCAAGGGACAAAAGAGATCAAGGCTTACAGTAGATGCAGCGTAGGAGAGTAGGAAACCTTGACCTTTTCTTTCTTCCTCCTTCACTATCATACTTTGAGTTATCTCCTCTCTCTTGTTGTGGCACATCATTATCAATCTGCTAATTTATGACTAGTTTTTAATAACCTTGCTTGCTCTCCTTTTTCTCCTCACTCATCATTACTACTTTTTGATACCTCCTTATTCAGGCACAGAGGAGGTTTTTTAAGATCATTACCCCCCTGATTCCCTTCAAAAGAAATCCCACTTCCCTGCTGCATGCAAGTTTCAAATTCAATATTCCCCTTTTTGCCATTTTTATTTTCACTTCAGGGGCCAAAAAGATCTAACAGCCTTGGTAGCTTCTCTTTTTGTATGCACAACCTCTCAAAACTCATCTAGAGAGCCATGGATAAAATTTTATATAACGACAGAGTTTAAAACTTGCATGTTTAATGTGTCTCAGATTTAATAACCTGCAAGTAAAATAAATACGTAAAAAATTATTTTTGTAAAACTTCTTCCCAGATTTACATATAGACAGTGAATGTTACTCAAAGTAAACTATACCTAACCAGCTATCTGTAGTTCTACTCTAGATAACATTTGGGGTATGTAAATTATTAGAGCACATGGAAAGGGATTTGAACATGTTGTGAACTTAGCAAAAAACAGTTTAAAGTGTTCCAGAAATAATTTACAGTGACCAGCCATAGCAATTTTCAGAACTAATACTGCATTGTTTTTGTGATAATTTCCAAGGAGTTAATATGAAATGTAAACATTCTTTTTTAGAGTACAGTTGTGTTACTGCTAGTTTGCACAAGACAGGTCTTTTCTGCCTTTTTTGTTTTTGGTTTTCTGTAATAAATTTAAGTGGATTCATCTGAAATAAGATGTTTCTACTGATTTAAAAGGTTTAAAGAAACATTTTTCAACATTTTCAACACACTGCAGTATGTGATATCTCCCCATAATATCTACAGAAAATGTCCATTTTTAAGATCACTATAATGCAAGAAAGCACCGAATGTCAGTTTATAGCAATGCTTACTTCCCTCCAAAATTCATAAAATTGTGGTTTCTACCAGCAGCCAGACTCCTGGCTTTTTTTCCATAGGGGAAAAAAAATCTGATTTGAATTGCCTACTAAATTTTTCTGTGCTTCTTTCTTTAACTAATGCTAGTGGCAATGTTCAGCATCCTGAAAAATATCATGAGTTCTGTAAATTGAATATATATGATGCCCCAAAGAATTGTCAAGAGATAAATAACATATTCTAAAAATATTATTAAAATAAACAGAATATTATTTAGGGAAATAGTTGATAAGCATTTCAGTAGAAACTTCATCACAAAATGAACTGTCGATTGAATATAAAGGAAGTGCAACATCAAGTGTAAAATATTGATATCTTATCTTCCAATCTAGTTGATGAATACTTGTTTGGCCCCAGTAATATATATTAAAGGAAAGAGTGGCATGTCCTCATAGCTGCCTTACAAAAGGTCACAGGGTAGATGATTCTGAAATATTAGAAACAAAGGAAATATTAAAAGAGAGAGAGCAAAATTGGAAGGCAGGGAGGAAAAAAAACACATTTAGTTCTGGCAAGTATCTGCAGCCAGCAAGGAGCCATTGCCAGCTGGCCATCAGCTGTCGATCAAAATATGTTCTAACAACTGTTCTGGGTGGTTTCATCCTGAAACAGTGCCTTCTCTCTTCCAAAAAGGTGCCTGTCTTGGGAAGAACCATATGCACTCATCCACAGAAGTCTAATCATTTAGAGAAACTTACATTTTAGGGAACTGGCTAAAATGAAGAAAGAGTCAGGAATTCAGGAATTAAAGGCAGCCAGTGAAAACTGTGTGCTTGCAGCAAACTTACCAGCTCTCACTTGAAAGGTTTCCATGACAATTCCAAAGTTTCCTACAAATTTTTCCCAGAATAATATTCAACATGACCAGCCAGTTTCCAAACCTAAGCAAAGAGGAGTGATTCCACAGATGATGTGAACGAGGTCAACTACACTGTTTTCAATGTGATTTCCAGCTAGGAGAGTGCTCAAGAAAAGAGAAACTTACTTATCAAGTATGGTACATTCCTGAAAAAAAACACGAGAACAAGAGTTTGTAGCTACTGAAGAATAATCAAAAGAAATACAATGCATCAATAATTATTTGATAGACAGCACTCTAGAATTGTTCATGGAATGTATCTTTAAATTGCATGTGGTACATTGCATATAATTTATTTATTTAGGTGCTCTATATATCTCTTAACAGTAGTATTCAGGATCAGATTTTCAAAAGCATAGAAATGCCTATAAATATCTCATTTTCTGGAGTCCTTTGAAACTGTGTTATTTAAATCCTCCAGTGATTTTGATATCTGGGCTTCGCTGCAGGATTTAGATATCAGAAAAAACATCTGACTTATTGATAAAGTATCTTTGAACAATTAGTAGACAAAGTTTTTCAATTGTGCATATTCATTTTTATAACTGGTTGACTTCTAACATATAGACAAACCAAAACAGAAGATTTCCAGGGCAATCATAATTTTTTCCACTTCTCAATTGTTCTCAGACTTATTCATGGGCAACCTCCTTACTATTGTTCTTTACTTTCTTTAAAAAATGCTGAAAATCACCAGGCTGAACATACCAAGCTCCACTTTTTTGTAGCATTTGCAGTCATTGTGCTCCTAACGCATGTAAGATAAAATTGTCCTTACTTTCTGTAAGAATGTGGGCTTGACTTTAAAGAGCATTCGACTGGTTTAACTTCAGGGCAAACAGCTATTTGTAAACAGAATTTGCACATCGAATACTGCACACTTACAAAATTCTGGCCAATTTGCAAACATTGAACACCTTCAAACCCACATGTCAGATTAAAAAGAAAATCTGGTATAGAAGAAAAAGCCCACCACTCCAGTTAAAGAAATCAGTTCTTTATGATTATTAACTGATCCAGTGTTCCCTGGGTCACCTCTCTTCAATCACAGCCTCTGAAGAAGTTCTATTTCTGTCTCTTGCTCAAATCTCTCTTCTTGTCATGTAGTTTCAGAAGCACCTTTGATATGAGTCACATGACAACCTTAAGCAATTGTTGTTTCTTTTCCATGGCACCTGTTTAAGATTGCCCCAGCTTATTAAATTGAAAGGGGGAAACACAAGGCGGGGGAATATTGTCTGTTTCCTCTGCTTCCTTGTCCAGTTATGGAATTCCTAGAAAAGTGGAGTAAGAGTTCAATTAATTTTCTCACTGCACACAAAAGTTCTTGTTGCCCACTATAAAAATGAGATTGTTCAAATACAAGAAAAAAAGAGATTTGCAAATGAATGATCTACTTACAACTTTCTTATCATTTGCCCCAGACCTTGATTACCCAAAGGGCTGAAGTAACGTGCTCTATTTTGCAACTATACCTGTAAAGCACAAAGAAGGGGAAAAACAGGTATGCTATATTTTTCTTCCATTTTTCAGTTCTAGCATTCTCCACAAGTTACACAAAATGGAGGTTTTAAGTCTTGGATTTAAGAACTTCGTACAGGTATAAAATCTTGGATTTAACAGCTGTATACTTTCTGACTCTTCCCTACTGCAGGAAACTGCAAATGTTCTTTGTCTACTTAATAACATCCGGTTTTTAGAAAAGGTGGAGAGCAGAATATGAAAAAGACAGATAATAAAGTTTGACCAACTGTGAAAAAAATATGAAAGATTTTGATATTTGTAAGATAGCACTCTCCTCTCACAGTGAGAGACTGAAGCAGTTTGGAGGTTGAGCTTCCATCACAGAAGATTTCAAAGCTTTGGAAAGTGATAGATGCTTACAGACAAAGCTAGCAGAAATGTCTTTCTTCTGGATTTATACTTTTAATAGGAGTGCACATGCCTGAAGAAATTTACAAGACACACTTCATTGCTAGAAATGCCTCTGCAGGACTAATCCTTTCCGCGTGACCTGTAGTTCTGACATACCTCTGCACTGCAATAGTCTCTTTTAATTCAATTTTTCCTCACCACACCCCTCAGCTGCTGACTCAGGAAGACACCACTACTTTAATTACATGCTGGAGATGTTTTCAAGTCTCATCCTTTTCCCTTTACATTGGTGAGAACAAGAAAAAAAAGTACTTAAAATGAAAGCTAAGGTTATAATTTTTTACTGTAAGTCCAGGATGTTGGCCCTAGATGTATTTATGTTTTAAGCCTTAGTCCAGACATGCCCTTCCCTCCCTCTCTCCCATGAGCTATGTATTAATTCACTATATTCTTTGCTTATGAGCAGGAAGCAAAATACCTATTCTGCCAGTGTGATGCTATCCAAGTCATGCAAGATATTTATTTTTTATATAACACTCAGCTAACTTATCTCCACTTCTCAGCCAGTCCAGGACGCTATCTGCAACCTTCATAGGTCTCTCATCTTAAAACAAAAATGTCTTTTTCCTCCAGTTTGTCAAGGTATTTTTTATACTTCTCCCTTGGACCATTTCCCAGGCTCATGCACTCTCTCCGCATTGTTCCAGTTAATTACTTATATTTGATGGCCACCTCTGCGAGCCCTATTACTTATTGCCACTTGTGAACTGCTGTAATGTGGGGTGTTTGTCACTTACACCAAGGTCACAGCCAGCCCTGTTATCATGTGGTTGCATTCCCTATCTGGCAATATTGATGATGGTGGGGTGTGAAGCATTTTCAGCTCACGTTGACCCCGTACAAGTGAGCACCACGCATTCACCTTAGGTTACTTCTGCTGAGTAAGCCTTTAGTTCTCAGCAGCCACTGCTGCAAATGTTAACTGTAAGTCATCGTGGGGAGCTGGGAAGCAACATAAAAATTCAGTTGCTGCAGCTTTTGTGGCTTGAAAGGTGACATTGGTCATTTTTCCCCTCAAGATTTTTGCTGCTTACTGCTAATCTTTTCCATCCACTGGTCCTTGCAAGTGGGAGTAAAAGTAATGTGTCTCATTCTTTAATGACAAATATGACACTTTTTTATTTTTACTTTAGAAGGACATTTCTAACTTTTATATTCTAGACATTAACCTTCTTAAATTTTCAGGATCTTGATTACAAGTATTCCACTTTGGTTTATCGATATTTACAGCTATGCTAACAGTTCACAGTAAACAGCTCAGGAGATTTGACTCCAGACTTACATACGTCCACCTGCTTTCATCCTATCCTGCTGCTGTGTTTTAGCAATCCCTTATTTACCCCTTACATGTGTTTTTTTCTACATCCATCTGTATTGCACACTATCCCCCCTTCCCAAAATTGGCATACTCCAGCTGCCTGTAAACCATCTTGCTTTTATCATACATACTCTCTTTCTCAAGAAGGATGATGAGTGTATGAGACTGTATATTTCTATTGATCCCTGATATTACCAAGACAGCAGGCTGAATAAGATCATTAATAACTTCTCTGAACAAGGAATGACAGAAGCCAACCCTCATTCCAGCTGCAAACACCTTTCAGCTCAAAGGCATTCTGGCCAAGCAGATACCTTGTCTTGAGTACAAGACCTCTGTCAGCGCTGTTACCAGTGACTGACATGGCTGGTGGCAGCAGGCCAGTCACCAGGTTGGCCTCAATATTCCCATCTGAAAATGAATAAAAACCCAACCCGGAATTCCTGCTTTGAAATTTTTCCATTGCTGCTTACGAAAAAAAAAACAAAACAAAACATAAAAACCCACCAAACCAAATCACCCCCACAGTTTCCATTCAAAATTGTAGCACACAGCTCATGACCCCAGACAACTTCTCTTTCTCTAAGGTGTGAGAGCTCTTAATCAGGAAAACACTTGAATTTATTTCAGGAACCTTTAGTGCACTAGTAAAAAAATAAAAAATCAAGAATCCACACTCCTAAGAAAAAGATTTCAGGCTATACAGATAGAAAAATGCACCTCTATCTTTAAACAAGACTGCAGGAAAATTGTCAAAAACAAACACAAATAAGAAATCAGGTTTCTGCAAATTGCAGTCTTTTTCACAGGTCATTGGGTTATGACATTCGTCTAAAAATTCGTGCCTTGTGAGCCATACGCCAGAAGAGATTATGGCACAAAATGTACAAACTGAACTCAAATTGAGGGTGCACATTTTATTTAAGAAGCAGTATTGAAAGGTTCACCAGTATAAACAGCCTAAAATGACATTTAATGTGTCTCTGGCAATTCAGAAAACCTCAACATGCCTGAAGAATATTACACAGCTCTTGGAAAGTTCCTCTAGAAATACATTATTAAAAGCCAGTTTAAAATTTAGCTGATACAATGCTTTCCCCAAAATTCAATCATTGTTTAATTTAATACTCCACTTAGTTTATATAGGAGCTCAAAATCACAGCTACCTATATTAGAAATATCATTTGCTCATTATTCTGATCACTACAGACAGATATTAGTGGATAATTTCATCTGCAGTAGTAAAAAGTATCCATTTGATTAAGAAATAAGGGAGAACAAAAAGCCTAGAAAAGATACATGTAGTGAGTAAAGTAAGTCCAGAAATTAATTACTACTCACCATTTAAACTTGGAGTGGTGGCAGGTAGAGAGAATCTGGGATCAACCTCTGAAGGGCACTGACTTGGGCAGTGTGTACCCCTGTATCTATTCAGATAAAAAGATCAGCCACGGCAGCTGAAATAGATATTAACTTCATAATTAGCAAACAAACAGAGAATATTGGCGGGTACAGGATATAGCCACACCTCTGCCATAAAGAAAATGGTTTTGAAAACCTTGGTCACTTAATGAAGTCAAACCCCAATCTTTTGAAGAACTTAGGAAATGTATTTAATTCTCTACTATGTTGTTTCCTGCATATATAATCAAGTAGAAAAAAGGCAACGTTTAGAATAATTCAGGCTGATTTAGAGCAGCCCTGTCTTCCCAAAGTTCCAGCTCTGGCAGCACAGTGAGCCGTGTACTGAAGAAATACTGTTGCACATAAACCAGAAGGTCATGTGCCCAAACTCGATAACTGGGAAGAAATTGTAATTTACATGTACAAGGTAGAATACCAAACACAAAATAGCCAGGTTATAATTCTAAAAATTAGCTAAGTAGTGTTTCCCAATAACTACTTCCAATTTAATGTTACTTTTTTTTTATTACAGACATTAGGCAGAAAGGAGAAATAGAATGATGGAACTCAGTCCAAAAACCATATAGCACTGTATTTTTCTACAAGGTAGAGCAAAAAGAATTGTTTACCTATTTTCCTATATCAAGATAGCAGCCTGATAAAATCTGATAACATGCTCAACTTTCAACTCTTAATTAATCACAGTCTTATTCAAAAAACACTTAGATTTAGCAGCTCAAACACCTCAAATGATCTCAAGTATATGCTGGTAAATCTCCAATACCACATTGCTTTCTCATAATCTGTGATTAAAAAAAGGCACATTCCAGTCCACATTCCTTTTATAAGATATTAAACAGTCTATCAATATGGAAATACTGAGTGACAAGTGTAACCACATCACCAAAAATTCATAGAAGTTGTTTTATGTGATTATTTGAAGCTCTATTTATTAATATCCAGGTTTTTTCCTTTGGCTTAGTAGTCTTAATGCACTCTATTTCCTCAAGTGAAGTAAAAATGAAGGCATTCCCCCATAACTCCCAATAGTGAGTTTGAATGAATTCTAACACATTCTTGAGGTTTTGCTGAACTTGCTCTCTTTGTAATTTGTTTTCCTTTCTTCTCAATTATGCATGCATTCTATCTGTATCTTCAACCACAGACAAGCTTGCTTAGTTAAATAGAATTATTATTTAATGAACTTTCTTATGTTTGCTGCCTTACTTAATGAGACACGAGGTTATGAATTTAGTCCTTGTTATATTACTCTTACATAAGGTGACATAAGCAGAATATAATTGACCAGATCTGGAACCAGTATAAATTAACTCCATGGAATAAAAACCAGTTTACATCAGCTACATCAAGACTCTTAGCATGAAAGAAATTTATCTATTGCAAGACGGCACATTTATTTAGCCATACTACAGTAGTATGTGTATTATCACATAAAATTAAGATTATTGCTCACTGAAGTGAAAGAAAAATTCTATAAACACTGTTTTGCAGCATTAGATTTCACCCTATTCCTGATAAAGTAGTAACTGCTGTTGGCTAATTTGATGTATAGACTGCTTCCCAAAGACATGCATGAGTCACTGTCTGGAACTCATCCTTCTAAAGAAAATCATCAACACTTGCAGAGAAAACCATCTCTGTCAGTGTTTCCTTCCTCAGATTAAAGATAGTCAGCTTGGCAAATGCTCAGAGTTGGTTGTCAAAAGGTTTGACAGACTTTAATAGAGTTACAAACTGAGTGCCAAAACAAAAATGGATTGGAAGATTACAGCAATCTCACTAACAAGAGTGGGACCAGACCAGTCATATATCCTAGAGATACATAAAAATCATTTTAAACAAGTAATTAGAGGTAAAACTATAAACAATATAAATCCCTATCAAAAAACCCACATTCCTGTTAACTCTTAATCTATTACTCCAGAAAAAAGACACACATCTTACAGTTTTGAACTCAACCATAAATTAGAAGAATCTAAAGGGTCTCCTAGAGAGGTTCTGTTGCAGGTTGCTGGGAAGATTTGAAGGCAAATAAAACACCACACAAGAAGCAGAGGTTCTTGTAAGTGGCCTAAACTACAAGAAAAATAAGACTATTGTCTCTCCTGGTGGATACTGCTGGCTCTGCAGTCTTGGTCTAATTGTCTTTGTGACCACATGAAGGCAAACTCTTGTCACTCTTGTATTCCCACCTGTTCAGCAATTATAGTGAATCCTTTTCCTTTAATTTGTTCTTGTTGATACTGTTATTTTTTCCCCACTTCCAATAACAGAGTGAGACTTCCTATTTCTGCTGCATAATACTATCAGCAGCAATACCTGTAGCTATCTCCAGGAAAAGTAGTGTTGATGTCCATCTTGGTTTTCTTCAAATGGTTGCTGTTCCTCCAGATGGCCTGATATGTGCTTGCACTTACACTATAAAACTTGTTAATTTAGCATAGAGAAAAAAATTATCAAAAACATAATTATAGACTTGTGGTCCTTATTCAGCTTCTCTATTTTCTGGACGTCTGCTCGGTTGTAATGATCATGCCCTCACAGCAATGTAAAGCCTGACCTTACTGCAGAGAAGACAGCCCACAACCCATTATTTTCATGATTAAGATATTCATCTCATTGAAAGTGGAAGACTCTAATGGCAAACCCACTCTGAGGACTGGATTATGCACTTCAGACGATACATAATCACACAGAAGGCATACTACCAACAGTTCCTTCACCTCCATCTCTGCTGCTGCCTGAGAGGCAGACTCCCACTCAAGATTTACAGAAAAGGTGCCTTTATTGGGAAAAGAAAATAGACTTTCAGATACACAAGCTCTTCAGATTTGAAACAGAAGAAATTTAAAAGCTGCGTACAAATTGCAAACAATTAAGTTAAACAGTAACTATTAGTCAGACCATCTGAAAGATGTTTTCTGACTAGAGAGTAGAAAGCACTGTATGAGAGAAAAAGGTTATTACCTTTCAGAGGGAAAATCCATACTGTCCATAACCATCAAATAGCAATTGAATTAGCAAACAAAAGAACAGAGAGAGAGTAATAATGAAATGGGAAGAATACATCAATGAGGCTGGAAAGCATCTCTGCGATTATTCACCACAACAAACTTTTTGAAAGTGTTATATCTCTATCCCTTCTGTGTACCAGTGGTCTATACTCAAACTGTCATTCTAAAGACATTAAAAAAACTCAGAGGAAACTGAGGAATATTGAGCCTCTTTCAGGACTCTTGTCCCCTCTGAATGACAAGATCCAGCAGAAAATAGTCAAGAGTTTTCCCAGACTAACTTCTACCTGCAACAATACAGCAATCTTTCCAACCCGATGAAAAAAGAATTCAACACATTTATTATGAACCAAGGATTATTACTTGTTGATACTATTACTATAAAAGTAGCAGTAGTAGTTGTTCTGATCAATCATCGTAAATTAATTTTAAAAATATAGATAAAAAATATAAATAATGAGACACCCCTTTGAATACCACCATATCTTCTGAGAAGATCTGTTGTGATACCACTTAGCTACCTAAAGAGGTTTTTTACTGGACTAGTGCAATGTTCTTGGAAAACACCTCCTGTGGACAATTCTTTCTCACAAAAATACTACATTTAAAAACTTACAGCCTGTGCTTGAAGAATTTTCAATCTTAAAAGATATTTCCCAGAAACTCCTACCTTTCAAACACCCCTTTTTATCATTGAACCCTCCAAATACATGGTATGTATCAAATGTGACCTGCTCACACTTAAGGAAAAAAGCACAAATCTAGACACACACAGGAGATACCTCTCAGTGAGAAAAATCATCCCATACCCAGTCCACACCCTTTCCAAAATTCAGGGTACACCATCCAAATCACCAACAGCGCTCCTCAGACAGCTTGCATGGAACAACAGCCTCACAGTGACCTTGCAAAAACAGTGAATAAAGGGCACAAGAATCCAGGGCAGGGCATTTATCCTGAGTCAGCTCTGACTCCCTTCTCCTCCCCACCAGGGAGGCTCCCCAAAAGCCTGTGAAAGATGAACTAATTCTCACACAAAATGGAAACTAGAATTCATAACACTAGAGGATACTCACAATTAGGAACTCCAGAGAAGCACTGCCTTTATGGGACACTGCAATTTCCTCTGTTAACCAGCAACATCCCACAGGTGATATAGGGGGAGAGACAATTTTTCTTTGTACTTCAGGAAAAAAGGCAAGGACATGGTTAACACCTCCTTATAGATGCCAATTATCTATTATATCATGGTCTAAGTAACACAGCTAATTAAGTTAGAATAATTGTTTTCAACTGGTATTTAGTTTTAATGATTGCTGTTTCTCTTTCAGACAAGAAGAACACATATCCCTACAAGCTGCAGATTTTTCTCCAGACTACACTGGTTGGTCTAAGATGCTACTTCCAGCCAAAATCTTGTAGAGCTTAACAGCTACTGCAGTACTGCTGCTGCAACCAAATGCTACATCAATTTCAGAAACCTAATTGACCTGAAGATGTTAAACTTCAAAACACACAGCAGTAAAAGAGGCATCTGTGAAAGCAATTTTACACCAAAAGGGAAATGAAAGTAAATATAAACTGTGATTCATAGCTACTATGCTAGTGTGCTAACAGACTTGGAAGAATCAGATGGAAATGGATGAGATGGAAAAAGAGAGAGCAAAACCAATTTTTTAAAGTAGAAGAGACACATCAACTAAAAGGAAACTGTTCAAGTGAAAAGCGCTGTCAGAATTTAACGGGGGGAAAAAGATAGGAAGCAATAGCGGTGAATTAAAAGATAAAACTAGAGGACACAAACAAAAGCCCACATAACTAAGATTTCTTTCACTATGTTCCTACATTTTGTTGCATCTTGGGTACAAAACTAAAATGAAAGCTATTACCTTAACTAAGGAAAATTATTTATTGTCTCTTAGGCCATGGAGATTTAAGGTCCTGGGGTTTAACAAAAGAAAATTCTGTCTGAAATTATGCAGGTCCCGTCAAAAAAACCTCACCAGCAATGCTACATTTGCTAAGATTACTTTCTCTGTTGCTGTCTTTGCCCCTTTACAAACCATTACATATGCTGGTAGTCTTGTCAGTACCAGTTCTGCAGAATTTCAAGAAAAATTCTCAGGACAGTGAGTTTCTAAGCAGGACAGATTTAGCCTAAATGAAGACAGTTCTACACTCCCCTCACTCAGACCACTGCACCCATTAAGATCTCATTAGTCAGCCAATTGCCTCATCCTACTTAATATATTAAAGAAATGAGGGGGTCATAAAATCCTCATCACCATGCACTTGGATCAGTATATCTTTGTGATAGTATAGCTCCCACCCTCAGATGAATAACAGCTCAAACTTCACTGTGCCTGTTGAGGAGAACCCCATTAAATCAAGGTCATTTTGGTTCAAAATTATAATTTTGGTGTCTATCATATAGGGTTATATAATATTTCTGGACCTTTCAGGTAACTGTCTGTATCCATGGAAACAAAAACATGTAATAGAAGGACAAGGGCAATATGTCTCCAAACCCCAGCAATCTACCTTTATGCATAAATAATCATAGAGCAGACTCAGGACAAATCCCTCTGTATTATTGACAATGAGAAGTCTTAAATAACTCACCTAAGCCCTCAAAACCTTAACACTGACAAATTTAGTATGTCTTTTTGGCTTCTCCTTTCCTTCTTCTCCTGTTTCAGGAAAATTTCAAGCTTTAAAGCCAAAAATTTCAGTCTCAAGCAAAGACCACACTATATCTTGCACCTTGAGTGCTGATCTGTTTTTTATAAACCTAAACTAACCTAAAAACTTGCACACTAATAGTGCAATGACGTGCTGAAAAGGGCTGAGTTTTGTCTATTTCAAATAGACTTGCTGATGAAAATTAATTCTTTGCCTGTGTTTTAGCCAGAGCACAAATTCACCCACTGTACCAGCCTGACCTTAGCATTAATCTACCCCATATGCTTCAGAGGAAGGAACAAGCAAGTTCTAACACAGACAGTGGATTTGCAGCACAGTGAAAAAAAGGCAAAGTAGAGGCAGGACAAACAAAATAAACAGCGAGATGAATCACATAGGGAAAAAATGAAAGAGAAAAAACAAAAACGGAGAGGTAGCTTTTAAAAGCAAAGATAAGTACACTGATATCCCTACCTTTTTTAGAACTAAAAGGTCCCTTCTGGGACCTTCTTTATACCTTTCTACAAGTACTTCTGAAAGCCAATTTAGCATAAAAATAGACACTGCAACCAAAAGAATGAAATATTAAGATTGCTTTTTATACAGACTAAAACTGCACTATTATTAATGTTCTAAAATTATTGGAAAGCATTCAATTTTTATCTGAAAAAATCCCCATACAGATTAAAATGGAAAGAGAAAGTCATAGTTACCATGATGGAAACATTCTAGCCATTGAAAACCAAGCAATGTGGGGAGACTTTTTAGTCAACAAGGATGTTAAACAAATACCAGATCTTTCAGATCCCTTGTAAGAGTGAGACATGTTATGTTTTTTAGGCTTGATTTTTTTTTTTTTTTTTTACAAGCAACGGGGTCAATACCACAATAACCCTTCAGGATAAAAATATTTAAAGAACTACTCCCTAACAGTCTGAAAGTGTCACTAACATGTGATGGCTCAGCAGCAAAGGGCATTAACACCTTCCAAAAGTGCCAGCAGTTGCTTCAGAGCATTCCAATCACCTGCTGTTCTGCAGGGCAAGAGGTTCAAGAACAGAAATAAACCCAGTTTTTTCAGTGGGATATGGAGAAACATTCACTTTCCAGGAAGACCATGCACATCACAAATTTTTCCAGGTTTTAGCCTTTTTAAAAAAGCCAAATAACGAAACAAAAGCAAAAGAGCAACCTACCCAACTGCGTATCCCTAACTTCAGAAATAAATAGTTCAAAATTTAAGGCCTGTTCTGTTTTCTACTGGGATAAAGTTAATTTTCTTCTTAGCAGCTGGTGCAGTGCTGAGTTTTGGATTCAGTATGAGAATAATGCTGATAACACGGCGATGCTCTGGGTGTTGCTGAGCAGTGCTTATCCCAAGTCAAGGACTGTTCAGTGCCTCGTGCTCTGCCTGTGAGGAGGGGCACAAGAAGCTGGGAGGAGCATGGACAGGGCAGCTGACCTGAGCTGGCCAAAGGGATATTCCATACCAGAGAACACCATGTCCAGTACACAAATCGGAGAGAATTGGCGGTGAGGAGCCGCTCAAGGACAGGCTGGGCATCAGTCAGTGGATGGTGAGCAGGGATGTTGTGCACCACTTGTCCTTGTATTTTATCTCTCAACCTCTCCTTTTTATTACTATTATTATCATTAGTATTTTTATTGACCTGTTCTTATCTCAACCCATAAATGCTTTTTGGTTTGGGCTTTTTTGTCCGGTTGCTTTTTCTCTTGGTTCTCTCCCTGAATCCAGCAACAGGAGGCAAGAAGGAAGCAAGTGGCTATGTGGTATTTCATTGCTGGCTGGGGTCAAACCACAACAAGGCCTTAGTTCCCTCATCTATGATTTTAACTTTTAATTAAATAAGATTCAAAATTATAATTTAACAACAGACATTTAAAAAGTTGAGAGCATTACAGAGTTAACAAAACCCAATGGCTTTCAGCAATCATAGATTTTTCTGTTAAGGGTGTGTTATAGATCTAAATTGTTTACAAAGCCTCAGCAAATAAGTTTGAGTTTACCCTTATTTTTTTTCTTTTTTTCTGATCAATAGCAATTCAAATGTTATCCTTCCAAGAATAAAAATGCCAAGCTTGGTTCTCTATTTATTTCATGAGATAACCAATTTTCAGTTTTAATCTGCAAAGCAATCACGTTTGTTTTTTCAGATTTTAGAATCACACAAAGAACAGAGAGAAAAAGTGTGTGCAAGAGAGATCAAGAAGAATCCCTGAATTTAAACTGTGAATCCACTCAAACACAGCAAGTCAAGCCTGACCTGTTTAAAGATATGATTTACAATTCAAAACTATAACAAAATTAATTTTTTTTTAAAGATTCCACCAACCAGATAGATAAAGCTCACTATATCAAGCATTCCCTCCAAAAATTATTTTAACTGCTAGTAAAACTCTGATAAGACAAAAGAAGGACCAGAGCACTTATAGGACATTTATGTTAGAGAATACCAGATGATCCTAACTAATATCCTTTTCCTAGTGTATCTGTAAACAAGAGAGTTTATAGAAATATTTGAATTGACAGTGTAATGAGAATTGTATCTCAGAATTTAACCTTATTTCTGATAATGCTGTGATCTGGTAAATAAAGGTCAAGATCTCAAACACAAGAATACCCCTGGCTCTGCCTTTGACAAAATCCAAAAAAATCATTGAATCACTTTTCCATTTAGATTCCCAGTGGAATAAGATAATACCATTTCTATAAGTTTTTCTGAGACTTCTGGTGAAAACTAGCTAAAAGTTGCTGATCAACACTACGCACACAGGAATGACAAGAGGTTGCATTAAAAGAATTGAACCAGTATAAATTTCCATATTTTCACCCTCTTTGCGCTTGCAATTGCTTATTCTCTTTAACTCAACATCTGGGGTGACCTTTATTCCTGAGCTTCTTGAAGCACGCAAGCCACAGCCAGACGGCAACTCAGAAGATTTTCAGAAACTCCCTAAACCACTGATGATTCCAAAGTAAGAAGAGGTCATGAAAGCTTTTCAGAGCATGGGCTCACCACACCCATGTCCTGGACTCCTTGAAGGCCCCTCAAGCAGGCTCCAGCATCCATGTCTCCAGGGCTTGTGGTGCCAGGCTTGCCTTGAGCTCAAAAAGCGAGGGACAAGAAGTCACCCAACACTTGCATTGGAGCACACTTGTAAGTGTGCTGCTCATTTTGACTCATGGAATGGTTTGGGTTGGAAGGGGCCTTCAAGATAATCTCGTTCCAGCCCCTTGCTGTGGGCAGGGACACCTTACACTAGACCAGGCTGCTCAGAGCCTCACCCAATGTGGCCTTGAGCACTTTCAGTAATGGGACATCCACCAACTGCTCAGGGAAATCTGCTCCAGAGTCCAACTATGCTCACAGAAAATGAGGGAGAGGGAGACCTTGTTTGCCCTCTAAGCCATCAACCAGTTTTTTTCACCTTATCCATAACCTTTTTGTATAATTTTTGCATTTCTCTGCCTTGGAGCAACAAGGAGAAGAGATCTGGACCTCACACCTTTCTTCTTCCTACCCTCACCTTCACCTCTCACCTCCTCACAGCATCTAATTTAAAAAGGACAGTGAAACCCAACACCAGCCACAGCACACTCGGCTGGGTGGGCACTGCACTCTCATACTCCTGCCACAAAGATGATGCTTGGCAGTTCTGCTCTATATTTTGCATCTTCCTCTCAAACACTTCACAGTGTCACAGAAATGTGAGAAAACTGTTGCCACGGGGGTGGATGGACAGAGGGATTGCAGGAGTTACACAGATTTACATCGACAACTAAGTCAACATGACAGGCAGGCAGAAAGCGTTCTTAAAAGCACAATTTCCTCTGTTTAACAACTAGGGGACCAGAGCCACCAGGAGATAATTGACATTATTGGAATCTCACAGGGTAAAAAATGCAAATTCTTAAGATCCACTCTTCTGGTTTTGCAGGTGTTTTATGGGCAGTTTTGTCACACAGCACTATAGCTTGTTCTGTTTCAATCTTATGGGCCACATTAAAATAATGTATACACATTAGTTAGAAAAATCTAAAGCCATTACTGCAGCTGACACAAAAAAACAAAGATATTTTTGGTGGCCCATTAGATACTCCATTAATATTTATGAGTCCTAACTTCTAAAGCAGCATAAGTACGCTTACACTGAAATATTCTTTCCTCTTTTCAGCCAATTACTTTCATCTATATTTTGCCTTATAAAAATGTAAAATTATTGTGAAAATATATAATAATTATGATATTCAAAGTACCAGAAAATAATAATCAATACTCATCTAAAACAATATATCTCAATATTTTAATATTAAATATATTTTCTATCAACTTATTATTTTTCCTCAAGTTCCTAAACTAATTTTCTTGCAAAAAGCAATTGTATATGACTGAAATCCAATTTTCTTTTGTGTATTTACAACATTTATATATTAAGACTATTACAATATAATAACACAGTGAAAACACTTCAAATCAATAACTGCAATCAGTGTCTTACTGATTTGTCTCTTGTCCAAAGTAGGAAACAATTCCCTTCAGTACATTTTGGCTCCTATTAAGCCCACGTGTAATGTACATGGAAAACAATATTTCCTGAAATATTTTTTGAACAGGTTTCACCTAGAATTCTAGCATTTACAGACTTGCAGAGAGATGTCTGGATATCAAGAACTGATGTTACCAAGTGGTTCTCAGTTCAACTTCTATGCCAGGTAAAAAAAACTTTTGCAAGAGCTGATAAAACCTTTTTCTCCAGAAAAAAAACCAACACCAAAACAAGCAAACTCAAAAATCCTTATAAACTGGCATGTTGTCCATACTTAAATGTCACCTTCAAAAAGAAAAATTTATATAGCCTCCAAGAGAGTTCAGTGATCACTTTTAGATTTAAATTTTATTTCAAGTAGAAAAGACTAAGAAACACTGAAAATATTTGCATGTAGGTCGAAAGGTTATGCAAAAACTCTCTCTGATATATTTCCAAAACAATCAGATGGTCTTTATAATAATTACCCAATATGTCATGCACATTCAAAACTCTGGCTCACAAAGGATTTGTTAAGAACGATTTCTGAAGGGAGTTTATGGATGTAACATGATTCAAAGGCTCTCCTGACAGAAATGGAACCAAAAAAAAGCTTTGCTGAGGAAGAAAATTGGTCCACTGTCCCTTAACTTAAATACTAGGAAATGGAGCTCTAGAATTTTCTATAATTTTTCCACAAATTGAAGAGACAAACCAAATGCCAAATTATTGACAAGAAAGGTCCCAACACTCAATTTTAAACCTATACTTTTCAGGAACTATTAGCCTTTATTAGAACTGGTCAAAATGTTGTAACAAAATTAAAGCCTGCAGCCCATTTTGGACTTAGAAAACATCATGGTCTTTACTAATGCCTTTTGTTGATAATTTTCTTTTTCTTTATAAGAGAAAAAACATAACCAGGATAAGGGTAGTCCAAATCTGGACCACATTGTTATTTTCATATTTAGGTTTACACTTCATAGCTGGTAAAAACCAGGAACAGGCTGCAGATGTCCCATCCTTGGACACATTCAAGGTCAGGTTGGATGGGTTTCTGAGCAATCTGATCTAATTGAAGAAGTCCCTGCTCATTGCAGGGGCAGTGTTCTAAATGACATTTAAAGGTCCCTTCCAACCCAAACAATTCCATGATTTTGTGTTCCATTTTCCTGACAGTATAATCTTAAAAGTAATGTTTAACTGAGAGGGGAGAAGATTTTTAAAATGGAATTGATAACACTTCCCCTTTCTTAATTCTAGAAGCTCTACAACTGCTAAAACTGCATTTCAGTCATTCTTCAACATTGTTCTGGCTAAACAGCATATATTCATATTCCAGGATATATGGAAACAAAACACAGATTTTCTTAAGAAGATAGAGATCCTAATAACAACCAACACGTTCTGTACACATCCACCTTCATTTACTTCCTCAAAAGTAATATCCCAGGTGATTAGTTATCTCATTTGTTTTCCTCTCTCCAATGAATTCAGTGGATATTCCTATAACAGTGTTAAGCACTAAAGTCACAGATATGGAGAAAAATGAGGGGTCCCTGTTAAGCCTCACACACTTCTCAAAAAAATTTGGAGACACAACATGTGATACACTTAAAATAAAGGCAGCATGAAACACTTGTGATTTGTTCCAGCTGACTGAGCACAAGATCACACTTGGTGATTCACTAAAATGGCAGTTTCTATGAACTCACTGATAGCAGAACATCTGCTGCCACAACACCTGGAATTTGTTCTACTTCACAAACAGAAAACTGATGCAGCACACTCAATACCACGGCAGTTTTCAGAAGAATTAATTGCACCATAAGACAGAAATTCCATACATCTGACACAAGTGACTGGTTCTTTCCAAGCATGTGATTAATACATAGTGAAAATAGACTTATACCCACACTAACTTTGATAGTTGTCATGAAGTGCTGTACTCCAAAGCATTGCAAGACATGGTTTGCTTTTGATTATGATATCTAAAGAGTTACTCATTATTTCTTCTGAATAGCTTGTTTTACTCTCCTCTCTCTCACACTTTCACGTAAGTGAAAAATGTTTCATACTGGTGGAGTGGATGCAGCCTTCCATTGTTCTTATTTTTCTTTCTCTCTGTTATTTCTCTGAAACAGATGTTGTTTTCCTCAACAATTTAACTTCTAAGATTGAAAAAAATGCCCTCTCTAATAAATCTAGTAAGGTTTTTAAAGTATAATTTAAATATTTTTCTCAAACTAGACAGTATGCTATTCATCCCTTTAAATAAGCTTATGTTGGCAATAAAAATCAAGAAAGAAATGTAAATGGGGGTGTAATGCCTGAGGGAATATTGAGTTCAGTTGTGAAACAATAAAATTTCTTTCCCTTGTGAGTCTGAGATTAAAGGCTTGTGGGTTTTGTACAATAGCCATGAGTAATACATACAAGTGACTTTTTTTACTGCATGAGATTCTCCTCATGCGCATCTCTTATTTCTTCAAGATAATTCAGACAATCAGCAAGGCAAAGACAGCAGATCACATTGTTCTTAGTGTTAAACAGATAATCAATACTCCAAGGCAATAAAATTAAATGTTTGAGCTTTATTAAACTTGGGAGACTGCTGNGTTTCTGAGCAATCTGATCTAATTGAAGAAGTCTCTGCTCATTGCAGGGGCAGTTAGACTAAATGACATTTAAAGGTCCCTTCCAACCCAAACAATTCCATGATTTTGTGTTCCATTTTCCTGACAGTATAATCTTAAAAGTAATATTTAACTGAGAGGGGAGGAGATTTTTAAAATGGAATTGATAACACTTCCCCTTTCTTAATTCTAGAAGCTCTACAACTGCTAAAACTGCATTTCAGTCATTCTTCAACATTGTTCTGGCTAAACAGCATATATTCATATTCCAGGATATATGGAAACAAAACACAGATTTTCTTAAGAAGATAGAGATCCTAATAACAACCAACACGTTCTGTACACATCCACCTTCATTTACTTCCTCAAAAGTAATATCCCAGGTGATTCGTTATCTCATTTGTTTTCCTCTCTCCAATGAATTCAGTGGATATTCCTATAACGGTGTTAAGCACTAAAGTCACAGATATGGAGAAAAATGAGGGGTCCCTGTTAAGCCTCACACACTTCTCAAAAAAATTTGGAGACACAACACGTGATACACTTAAAGGCAGCATGAAACACTTGTGATTTGTTCCAGCTGACTGAGCACAAGATCACACTTGGTGATTCACTAGAATGGCAGTTTCTATGAACTCACTGATAGCAGAACATCTGCTGCCGCAACACCTGGAATTTGTTCCACTTCGCAAACAGAAAACTGTTGCAGCACACTCAATACCACGGCAGTTTTCAGAAGAATTAATTGCACCATAAGACAGAAATTCCATACATCTGACACAAGTGACTGGTTCTTTCCAAGCATGTGATTAATACATAGTGAAAATAGACTTATACCCACACTAACTTTGATAGTTGTCATGAAGTGCTGTACTCCAAAGCATTGCAAGACATGGTTTGCTTTTGATTATGATATCTAAAGAGTTACTCATTATTTCTTCTGAATAGCTTGTTTTACTCTCCTCTCTCTCACACTTTCACGTAAGTGAAAAATGTTTCATACTGGTGGAGTGGATGCAGCCTTCCATTGTTCTTATTTTTCTTTCTCTCTGTTATTTCTCTGAAACAGATGTTGTTTTCCTCAACAATTTAACTTCTAAGATTGAAAAAAATGCCCTCTCTAATAAATCTAGTAAGGTTTTTAAAGTATAATTTAAATATTTTTCTCAAACTAGACAGTATGCTATTCATCCCTTTAAATAAGCTTATGTTGGCAATAAAAATCAAGAAAGAAATGTAAATGGGGGTGTAATGCCTGAGGGAATATTGAGTTCAGTTGTGAAACAATAAAATTTCTTTCCCTTGTGAGTCTGAGATTAAAGGCTTGTGGGTTTTGTACAATAGCCATGAGTAATACATACAAGTGACTTTTTTTACTGCATGAGATTCTCCTCATGCGCATCTCTTATTTCTTCAAGATAATTCAGACAATCAGCAAGGCAAAGACAGCAGATCACATTGTTCTTAGTGTTAAACAGATAATCAATACTCCAAGGCAATAAAATTAAATGTTTGAGCTTTATTAAACTTGGGAGACTGCTGGTGAGTAGCTGGAAAATAAAACAACATTAAAAGTCAATTAGCATAACCATTACAGCGAAATATTTGCTTTTTGTTCCACTACAATACTGAATTATAAAATAAAATAAGTGAGCCTGTAAGCTCATTGTTACAGCCATGTGAGTATTATATATCTATTTAACACCAATAAGAATAAAAATTTGTAATGCAAATGCAGACTGAGGCAATCTACATGAAAATCCAATAGAAGTTTGGTCATAACAATGAACTGAATAAAACAAAGCCCAGCTCATTATGTTGCTTTGTTTCAGTTATTCTTTCATGTTCCAGAAATTCTTAGGTGATTAGAGGTTGGTACGTGCCATGGACTCCTGAGCCACCCAAGTTATTGAGGAATGCAATAGTCCATTAATGTATATTAATTGGAACTACTTAGTGCTCACAAACAAACAGGGTGATTAAGAATTTTAATGAATTTAAGCAAAACATTTAACACTACAGGCTTGAGTCTCGAAGCCTGCAGATCTCGGATAAACCTAACCAATGTATCTGGGAGTTATTTTTATAGTTGTTTACTGAAAAATGTTAAAATCGCTGAAGTAAACAAGTCATGCTAGGTTTAAGATCGAGATTCAGTTTAAATTGAATCAGCTGATGTAAAATTTTACAAAGAAAAAGGCAGCCAAAAAAGGCTTCACTTTACATACTTAAAATATACCCAAGTACAAATTAAAGCTTTAATAAGTTTCAGTCTTCACGAGTTTATTTCTGGTGTCTGCGAACACAACAACTGAAGCCTAAGAGTGACAAAGATTAATCTGTGCTAGGCAAGATTAGATGGGAAGCCCTTGCACCAAATATGCTTCTGTATCTTGTTTGTAAATCTAGCTTTTCAAAGTGTCTGGCTCTCCAAGGGACACTTTTTTCCACATCCAGCTATTGTGCAATGCTACATAAATAATAATACATATAATCCACATCAAAAACAGCTGTGTGGGCCTCCAAGGAGCTCCCATTAAATGGTGGGTATAGAGGGTGTTATAGCCCAGCTGTGATTCAGCTGGCTTGACAGCAGCTCTGTTGCAGCATTTTCAGCATGGAAAACAAACCAAGGAATCATAGAATTGATGTCAGGTTGGAAGGGACCACAATGGGTCATCTGGGCCAAGTTCCCTGCTCAAGCAGGGTCAGGATGCTGCTTTCTCCTTCCAGATGCTATTGCTGACATGTGGGACAAGATATTAACCTCCCCACTCAAAACTGAAGCCTTTTATTTTCTCCTCGATCCACTAAAATTTCATTTTTTTCTGTAACATGAAGTTTTAGGTTTTAATTAGCACAAAGAAAACAAATGTTCCAAGAACCTGAGAACTGATGTAAAGACAGCAAAATAGGTTTTAGTGCTGTTGCACCAAGTGATGCTCCCATCAGCATTGATAACAACAATCTCCAGTTATACATCAGAATAGGACAGCTATTCTTGTAAAATTAATTGTAAAACCATGAAAACCCAACTTTGCATACAGGTTTTCCCTCGTCTGCCAAGGTTTCTATTCAAATGGAGATTTCAAGTTCTATTGTAGACCTTTGTTTAATAGTTACTTCAAGGATTTCCCAGATGCTTTATTCATCAATCATTTCGTCACCTCCAGCAACATTGACTCTACTTAATCTGTCTATCTGAAGCTTTTAAAACAGGCAGATATGGTTTTCATTAAAACACATCTACCTCACTGTTGAAAGCACCAGTAAAACTCAAATTATAAAAGTTTTGCTAATTAAAATGTAAGAATCTGCAGTATTCCTACTATTCCTCTTTTGTAATAGTGGATGTGCCAATCATTACACGTCTAATTTATTTCTTTTTCATTTAAATTATTTTAGTTTAGCTGCCAAAACTCTTGCATCCAGGTTTAACTTCAGGTATAAGTGCTGTAATATCAAGGGCGGTATTAGTTATACATATATGCCTTATTTTAGTTGACTTAACGTCACTGGATTTGTGCAGGTGAAGGAAGGAAGTGAGATAGTAGCAACTTTTCCCAGACTACTCACTGTGTAGATAGTAAAAATCTTATTTTTACCTATTGATACAGGCAGAGGCTTTAAATTCAGCAACTGTGTAGGAACTACGCTTACATTAATTAAAAAATGTAAACCTTATTGATCAAAATATTTCTATTAACATTTTTCTCCGAGGAAACTCTACTAATTGAAGTCTTCAGTCATGGTCCTCCTACACACAGCACAGTTATTGAATACAACCGACTCATAAGGCACTGCAGTGCTGTGCTCATTCTCCATTTACTAACTTGAAGATCTGTCTCAAGACACAGAAAATTGTTACTTTTCCCCTCATACACAAAATACTCACTGCAGAAACCATCATTAGGATTAGTGTTTTCATCGTTTGTTGTATCTGTGGTTTTAAAAAGGAAACTTATTTGTGTCTCAAGTATTACCATGGGCTTCACATCATGCACCATTTCCATCCTTGGTCTGGACATCATCATTTCTTACCTAGGGATTCAGCTTGTCAGGGCTGCTCACTGCTCAGTTTTCCTGCTGAAACCCAGAGAGATCATGTTTGCCTCTCAGTAGTCATTATTCATCTCCTCAACCTGTGCTGTCTCTCTGCTGCAGTGTGACCTCTGTGAGCAGTCAGTCCAACAGGCTCCCATGCCCACCACAGATCTCTCTCTGCAGGCTGATGTTTTTTCCATCTCTTTTTTTTTCCTTTACCCTCCACCTATCACTCTCTGCTTGGGATGGTGTCTTGGGGTGACCCCATCATGTATATCCCCTATCATGGCTTGATGCCAAACAATTAATTTTGTGCCTTTTCTGTGCCTTTAAACTGAGCATGAGAGGGAAATAAAAAAGGGACCAAGCAAATTTTTCAAAGCAGTGTCCCAAGGACACGGAGATTCACTCCTCTGCGTGTTTTGGCTGCGGTAGCACGGGAGGAGCATCCGGCTTGCTTCTTCAGCCAGTTCTTTTTCTCTTGCCCCTCTCTCCAGCGTGAGATGGAAAGCTGAACTTTGTTTCCTGAGACTTTGGTTTTTTTTTTACCTTCTTCTCTTCTGAACTGTCTCAACAACATCAGAACACATCAGGAGAATTTTCCCCGAGGCCCGAGGGGGTGGGCCCTCACCCAGCTCCGAGGAGGAGAGAGACCACACCTACAGAAAGACTGAAATCTTCCCAGGTTTCTCTCTACAGCGAGAGATTGCATTATTAACATTATTATCCTTTTTTCTTGTGTGTTTATTAAATAAATAGTTTTTAGCTCTTTCACTTTCCTTCGAGGAAAATTTCCTTTTTTCCCGAACCTAGTGTGGGGGAAGGGTGGTTGTAACCTGGTTTTCTCCCAGAGAATATATTGCTAAATTTTGGCCAAACCGGCACAGATGCCTCCACTCCTTTACTAAAAATCAAGGGCTGTTTTTAGTCACTTGCAAAACCACCTTGAAAATCACCTCATATGCAAGCTGGAGTTTCAGTCCTTGACTTCCCAAGAGCTCCCTTCACCTTCCCAAGCTGTCAAGTCTCTCATCATCAGTACAAGTTGCCAGTGGGAAAAGCACAGGGTTTTTTTAGCAGTGTCAGGGCTTAGCTCTCCTGTAAACCTTCACTGAAGGAAGAGTTGTGTATTTGTCTGACTCATGAGCAGATGGGCACATCCCCACTACTGAAAGGTCTGCATGGGCAACATGCATTTTACAGAAACTGAGAATGGAAGATACTTCCATAGTTACCAAGTTTGCTTGGCTCTCAGTTTCAGACAAGTTTACATGACACAGTTTTCCAGAAGCCTTCTAGGCAATATATCTCTTTGCCTTTGGATCTCTGTGCTACTCTACAAGATTTTTTTTTAAATTTAAAAAAGATTAAAAATGGCAATAACAGAAAGACAACAGAAAATTGACAATTGATTTTTCACTCAGATTGAGTCGTGTCTCATTTTCATGCTATTTGCCTTCCCTTCCCACTAGAAGCAAAAACATAAGGTTCAAACTGAGCAAAAGAGAGCAAAGAGAAAGTTATATTCATTTTCTAGAGACCACCATGAAAGGAAGGAAGAAGACATCAGAATAAGTGACTATATAGTGGTATCATGTGGAAACAGGCAGTTTTTCTTTAAAATATCACTTGTTATTCATGTTCTGCCCAGCCTCAAAACCAGCCAAACAACCCTAATTATGAAGAAAAACTAGCAAAACCAATCATCATTCTTCTACCAAAAAGAAACTGGTAAAAATAGCTTCAAATTTTGCCAAGCAGGTAAATTATATCTTCTGAACTTGATGACCTAATCTCTTCACATAATTGGAAAACAGGGAGGATTAACGAGCAATATTTAATTGGACAAAGAGAAGAAAACAGCAGTAGGGGAAAAAACAGTGTAATGTAGACATACATGTACGTATTTTTTTAAAGTCATCTTAAATCATATTTGCATGCAGAATTTTGGGGTTTGTTTCTGCTTGGTATATCACTGAAATAAATGTCTTAGCTCTATGTTACTACTCTTCCCTCCCCCCCCCAGCCCCCCGAAATTTAGTGAAAACACAAGAAATCTTTCTTCTTTTAGACTTATCCCTAAAATTAGAAAAAACTTAGAGAACACACAGCCCCCATACAAACATGGGCTTCTCCATGTAGGTCAAATGAAGTCTGGGTTGTCTTTCCAGAAGCATTAATTATTATCTAACTAATTATTTCCTAATACAGCACCCAATAGCAACATCTAATGCTTCATAACCCTTGTGTAGCAAGCACAGCCCAAACATTTGTACACTTTTTAGACTATCAATGTCAAAAGAGTAGAGAAACAGATGTGGAAAAGGGAATATAACTTCATCTAATCCAATCAGCTGACATAGATATAGAGACTGTTTACTAATTTCTGGTGAGTTTCTGATAACCAAAAAAAAAATAAAAAAAGAAATTAAAAAAAAATAAATCTGTATTCTTGAGACTTCCTTAATAAAAAGCTGATTTGTAGAAAACATAGCCCAAAATACAAGTCCAGGTTTTGAAGAAACACCACGTGACTTTGTAACCACAGCACAGCAAATGTATTCCAGTGAGAAGAAAAAAAGCAAAACAAAACCACAACAGAAAAAATAAAAAAGAAAAGTAAAAATGTCTTCCAGTGGCACAATGTAAGATTTCTTTGAGATAGAATTTAAGGTTATGGCTTAGGAATGGTTTGGCTGATGACCAAACCATGCCAATTTGCTTTAAAAGTGCTTCAGTGAGTCCTTTTGGGAGAAAGTTTTTGTTCCCCTGTGGCACAGAACCTCAGAGCATCTTCAGAAAAATTCCAAACCACAGTTTTTTAAAAAGGAAAAGAGTTAATTCTTGACTTTAATAGTACCTCACTGTTTTATTGTAAAGTGGATTTAAAGTTTCCTGGAAAGCATTACTTTCTCCAATGTACAAGTCAGGGATGAAAATCGAGCGAGTACCACAAAACAAATTGGTAGGCCCCTTCCAAATCATCACTTACAAAAGAAGTTAAAAGAAAAAAAAATCTAAAAATGTAAATTATTGTAAAAGACAGTATTTAGAAAAAAAAAATCAAAAGTAAAGGGAAGAATTCTTAGAGTCACACAAGGTATAACTTTCAAGTAGTCACTTTATAAAAGCTCTGTATAAATATAGAATTGCTCCTTATCAAGCACTTGTTAAATGATTTTTGCAGAATAACCACAAATATGTCAAATTAAGAAATCTTTTTCAGGTGTTTAAGTTTTTTTAGTTTCCATTTCCTCACCTAACAAACCTAGTTCCTGGGAGCCCTTCCAGATATTGTATTGCTCATTTTCATTCTTTCAAACACAGTCATATTCCAGCTGACCATCTTGATTTCTTTCCTTGTGCTTTTTGTTTCTAGGTTTTATCCTTGCCTCCCACTATTTACATAGCATTTTCATGCCTCAGAAACACCTTAGAAAATGACATCCATTTGCCAGTGCAATCAAATTCCTAACATAACCTAGATTGAACTAGTTTAGCTAAGTTAACTGCACCTCAACCAGAATGGGTTTTTCCCCTTTTTCCACAAAAGAGCAAACAATTCCCTCCTCAAAATTTACAGATTCAACAAACTCTTGTATACCACAACAACATAAATTTAAAAGGCTCGTAAACTGACTAGGTTATCCACATTCTTACCTGCACATGCTCTCAACTACAACACTCCTCCCACAAGCACTCTCCAACTCTTCCCCTTCCCTCCCATGGGTCTCTCTTAAAGGTTTCCCAAATGAAAAGGAAACACCTGCACACATCATCAGTGACTTAATCAGCATTTTCCCATCAGTGATTCATCTCGGGGGGTTGGTTAAGAACAGGAAGACCCTTCACTGTCTTCTAGCTCTGGATTTATTCTTCCTATATGTCATATGGTGCAGCTAAAAATAAATTCCAGGTTTTGAAAGAAAGATAGTGTCACTTAAAGGTAGTTATGACAACGTCCCATCCACACTTGTCTTCCTATTGACTAAGATAATTTCCTCCTGCATGTTAAAGCTCATAAAAAAAAAAGTTTACTAAAATCCTTCTCCTCTCTGATGTGTGCAGACCCTGGAGTTAATAATAACTTATTTTCTACTCAAAAAATACTTTTCTGTACATAAGGAATATACAAGCCATAACGAAGCATGGCTGAGAAACTAAAACAAAAGTGGTGCAGAAGCATTACAGCTGTACTAGGGAGATACAAAAGTATCTGAATTTAAGGATTCAGTTAACTTTTTTGGCTTTTCTAGAGTTTGTGTGTTCGATAGGAAATTAATGTCTCCCTAAAAAATATCTACCTATTTGTTAGTTAGATACTTAAGTCCCTCCCCAAAATATTGCCTTAACAAAACATTATTGACCAACAGGTAAACGTACACTGGTGGAGAAAGAACTGCCTTCTAAATTTATCATAGTCTTGATGAAAATCTTCCCATTTTTTCTCCGCTTCCAAGCAATGCAGATCTGAAACAAGATAGGACTTTATTTTATACCCAGCAGTAAACTTGCTGACATAATTACTTTGTATTCCAGCCCCTTGAAACATCCACACACAAACAAAAAAACCAAAGAACTTCACTAACTTTTTAAGTGTTTTATTGAGTTTCTGATAAAATCTCTCCTGCCATACACACTTAGGGGCCTTTCAAATAGGATCAAGTGTGGCTGGGGTGAGTCATCCTTTACCAATCATTGATTCACAGGGTGCACATTTGTGAACAGCTCAACCTGCTTACCCTTCATCAGCGAAAAGCAAGTGTAAAAATAACAGAGAGGAAAAGTTTAGAGTCGCCACCCTTTTCACATCTCTTGCTGCTCCAGCAAGAGCCCAGGTTTTGCTGAAGGACCACGTTAGCAGTGACAGCAGGAGATCCATACAATCCTGTAGAGCTCAGAGTGATTAGAACCCAGGTATCCTCTGCTCCATGCTCACTCCCTGCCCTCTGGGGGCACTAACCCTCAGTTCAGATGTCTGCAGTAGTTCAAAGTCTTATGTACACCGGAAGCCTTGTGCTATTATAGTGGATGTTGTATATGCTTTCTATACTGTTGTTTCAGCTTATATTGAAACCAGCATTATCTACATCACATAGAAAAGAATTGCACTGTTTGAGTTTTCTATTTTCACTTGCTTTGGTACATTTAAGTCGGAGTAAAATTGTCAGGGTTTCCTCCAGTGTTGGAAGGAAGACTTGATGACCAAGCAAGCAATTTTCCAAGTTCATGTTTCAAACAAAATGCATGTTTTCATGTTGCTGAAGCTGTCAAGGTCTACGGATGTGAATGATGCAAACTGCCTGCTGCCATCAATGGGTCTAGTTAAAGATATTATATCTTTCTATGTTTACTCTCTTAAAATTGAATGTGATATAATCTAGAACTGATATCTTCCACAGATCTAATCTCTTTAGGCATGCTTTTTAAATTTTTGGTTGAAGCTCCATCAAAACTCTTTTCAGAATGACTCTTTGGATTTCTTTATCAGAAGGAAAAAGCATATAGAAAATTAAAGACGCCAGTGTCTGAATCAATTTTCTTCAATATTTATTTTGCTCTTCCTTTGGCAACAGCAACAGTTACTCCCTGACACTTCACTTTCCTCTGATAAACACTTTTGAAATTTTTTCCTCTCCTGTAGTTTTTGGAATGCACTAACTCATTTAGCTTTTTCCTGACATTATCTTTCCCCTGCAGCCCTCACTAAGTGTATATACGTAGCTTTCCTACTTTTCACATTTACTTCAAGCTCAATTTAACCTTCAGTCTTTATGCACCACTACAGCTCATGCCTTTGTCTTTGTTTTTTTATATGTTTATTTGTTTTTCTTGCTTTTAAGTTCTGAAAAAACACTAAGCATGTAACACATAGAATGACCTTCCAATGGTCAGGTCTCCAATTTCACAATACATCTCAATAGATAATAATACAGAACTACAGCAGAAAACATCCAAAGAGTTAATTCCTCCTCCATATTAAAAAAAAAAAAAATCAGGAACAGAAAGCCCTCACTCTTCCAAAATGCAAGAGACCCATGGAGTTGTGAACTGCAGCCATTCCAATCTGCTGCTAACTGCCGTCATTTAGACTGAAAGTGTCTTGGACTTTGGGATAAAAGGATTGTATGGGGGGCTAGGTATGTGACTCTATAAGGCGACGAGGTGCTGCACGACTGTTCCTCCTCAATTACATCCTTCATGCCCTGCAACAAAGACAACTTCCAGCTTGAGTTCATGAAATCAGTCCTTAGCCCTACGGTTGTCTTTCCTGCATCTCTATCGTAAGGAAGCTTGGTTTTTTTATATTATTGTCTACTCTTGGCTACAGACCAATGTTTCTGTTCAATACAGTACAATTTTTGTATATATGTAGGTTTGTGCATGTAGTGATATGCCAAGAGGGAATGGCTTCAAGCTGAGAGTAGGCTTAGATTTGCTATTAGGGAGAAATTCTTTACTGTGAGGGTGGTGAGGACCTGGCACAGGTTCCCAGAGAAGCTGGGGCTGCCCCATCCCTGGAAGTATTCAAGGCCAGGCTGGACAGGGCTTTGAGCAACCTGGGAAAGTGGAAGGTGTCTCTGTCCGTGGCTGGGATTGGAAAGAGATGATCTTTATCATCCGTTCCAACCCAAACACTTCTCTGATGCTATCCAATTCCTTTTTGAAATCTCTTTTTAATCAGTCTGAATTTTTTTTTCTCCATTCCCTTTCCTTCCATCCTACATTTTCAGGGTGTTGGATAATACAGGCTACTTGGGAAAGGCCCAGCCCATAACTCTAGGAGAACTTCAAAGTCCAATTTCCCACTCAAATGCTGTTCTTCAGCGACCATTCTACTGTTTTCCTGGCAAAATTTCCCTACATTGAATTTCTGCCTTCATCAGTAGGTTCTTTCTGATAGTCAGGTGGCATCTCTTACCTTTATGAATAGGAAAGTTGAAAGGAAGGAGTCCCCGTTCTTCAAATTGCTTCATCCAGAAGTGATGAGATGGCAGTAGTCTCTCAGACTTTTCTCTAAATAAACTGCTGAATATAGACAAACAAGAATAAAAATTAACTGCAAGAACAGAAGTGAAAGGATTTCATGTGGATGCCACCTATATTTGGGACAAAAACAGTGCAGAAGGAATCTGGTGAGGTCTCTTATGGCTTTAGGGAGAGCGCAGATTCTCTTTCATTAGTACACTCTAGCAATACCTGCCTACTTACAGCATATACACTGCTCACTTTAAATGTGTCCATATGCCTTTTATACTTTCTGATTAATCTTGCCCCAGGAAAGGCAACACAAGTTTGCCAAACACGTGCAATGTTTTTGCCTAAGACAAAGCTTTAAAATGTTAAAAAGAAATCCCAGACTTAACTCTCTACAACTGGATCTAGGAACTACTTGCCATTTACTTGCATTTTTATACCTGAGAAACTCACTGAACCATCTTCTCAAATATTGCTCAACTTCTGACAAATCTGTGTTGTAATTAGTAAATAGCTATACTTTTTTTTTTCCCAAGCTCAATAATCATTACAAAGTGTTTTTTCCCTACTCATTCAAATGATATGAATACTTCTACAGAGAAATCAAGTATTATATTTGACCAGGACTTTGGGTCAAGGGGACGGGTCTGCTCATTGCCAGTGACTTTGGATCAGGTTATCACCGGGTGCGCACTCTGTACAAGTTATTCACCTTTACACCCTAGGCTTTATTTCGTTCAAACATACGTGTTACCACTTACCTTCCTGTACAGGGATGCACGCTTTGCTGACTCTTGGATATAAAAATGTAATGCTGATATATGACAGCCACAGTTTGCTTTACCGCCTCCCCATGTCCACATAAACTCCAGTCATTTTCCAAGGGCAAGCTGGAAACCGACATGTGTCATCACATATGCTGACCTTGGAAACTATTCCAAAGGGAAACTCTTCCAAATCACCTTTGTCTGGTACGTATGTAAAACAAGAAGATTCTTAGAGATCTAGAAAATACTGAAATGTTGCAGTTATCTAAATGTGTGTTGGATATTTACCCACTGCATGCATTATCATGATTATGTATCATTGGTGTTTACCCTTAAACTACAAAGGAATATCTAAACACAATATATACAGCTTTATTTATGTCATGTAATGCACTATACATGTATTAGGCATAAATGCATGCAAACAAGGAACATGTAAGTGTACAGATATTACTACTATATTTCAAAGAACTTTGGTTAGCATAATGTTTTATTTATTTGCTTGTCTTCCATCAAGCTATTAGCTGGAGTGATAATTGATCAAGCAATTGCATTTTAATTGTGGTAATAGAGCAGCTTTGTGATTTATTCCTCTTTGTTTTGTTTCACTACAAAGTAATCATCGTCGCTCAGATGTTTAACCACCCACCCAATTTATCTATTAAAACAGTTTCACAGCCATATTCCATTAATCTCTGTAGGCTGTACAATGGGCATAGTAATTTCTCTCCTTCACAGGGTAATTTCTTAATTGTGATAGTGCTGGTTATTGCCTCCTTCATCTGCATTTATACTAATCCACTCTTTTTGTTAAATTTGCCAATGATTTCACATTACTTTGTTAAATACAATAGCCCAGAGCCTGTTATCTTTTAAATGGATGTTAATCAGAAACCTCTTTAAGGTGATGATGGCAAGTGTAACAGAATTATTAAACTATGAGAGGCATATCCTGAACTCTCAGGTAAAGGAAATTTGTCCCAAGCAGACCTATAGAAAAACAAAAGCAAAACAGTGGAACAGTATTTGGTCACAACTGCAAACAACTCCAATACCTTCCTTTAGAACTTGCGTTTACTAGTGCGATAGGTAGCTGTTTTCAAAGTAACCTAACTGAAACTTAAATTCCTTCTATTTAACAAGAAAAAAAAATTTGTGTAGCTACAGTGATAACTGAAGACATGTATTCATAGAAATTGTTTATTAATTGTTCCAGTTTACCTCCTCTGGCAACAGAAATGCTACTTCTTTGTAGCATTTATCTAAAAGATGAAATACCCAAACCAAATCAGCAACAGGATTCAAAGAACAGAGAATTAGAGGCTTCTTGCAACAAGATGAAAGTTCTTAAAGATGCAAGGCGTGAGGTAGGTCTGAATTGCAGCACTGAAGACCTGATTTTGATCCCATGCCCATCAGCATTTCTCTTGTCAGAGCCTACTGATGCACGAAGTGCTGATTTCCTCCTGCCCTCTTTGTTGCTCTGTTCCAAGGTGTACAGTGTACTTCACTCAAAGTGTGATCCTGAGAGTCCAAGAGTGGTTTAAACACTCAAATTTCCTCCATGTTCTGTTTGTCTTGTCTCTTTCTGTCTGTACACCTGGTGAAATAATGGGGTAGTGCAGATAACCTTTTGCTCTATGTACGACTTGTCAACAATATTTGTAATATCTATTATTAGCTAGACTGTAAAGACCTTGCCATATAAACAACATCTTACACACTGGATCTTTTGTTCCCTGGTCATTGATTCCCAGTCTTCTCTGTAGGACAAGTGGTGTGTTTAGACCTTCAGCTGCATTGTGCTTTTGCAATATATTGCAGGTTTTATTCCCAGATAATCTTCATACAGTATTTAAAAGACTTCATTACATACAGAGTTTTAAGCCTATTAATCGTCATTATCTAATTATTTATTATCTAAAGTATATTATTTACAGGCAGTAATAGAAGTTTAGCTACATGTGGTACTCCTGCATATACATAAGTGTTTACGTTGCTTTCATTTCTCATTATGTTGACCTATGTTGTCATTATCTCACATTTACTCTCCAGGTAGCAGTCAATACATAAATGCTGCATCTGTTTTTTGTTCTTTTCACTGCCTGGATTTTTTCTTTTTTTTCTTTCTTTTTTTTTTTTTTTTTTTTTTTTTTTTGGTTTTACTTCATTTNGCGCCGCCGCCGCCAATCGCGGCCGCTGCCGGGCTCCATTTGTATGCAATGCCTCCCGCTCCGCGCCCTAAGAGTAACGCGGGGAACGGGGCAGAAAGAATCCCTTTCCGGAGAAGGATTTGATTTTCCGGGGTCCTGATACTGGGAAGAATCCGGTTTCATCCCCCTTTTATTCAAAAGTCTGCTGAACAGCTCGCCGACTTCAGCGCGCTTCCTCTCTCTCTCTCTCTCACCCTCGCTCTCCCTCTCCATATAAATACACGGAGCTCTGTCCTCGCCCTATGCAAGGAAAGTTGGGAAGGACTGCCTGGATGATGGAACCGCTAGTTTTCTGAGAGCCGCCTGATCCCGCAGGGTGAGTCCCCCAACTCCCGAAGTAGCGGCCAGTGCCGGGGTCTGGCCGGCAGCCGCAGGGACGGGNTTTTCTTCCTTGTTTTTTTTTTTTTTTTTTTTTTTTTTTTTTTTTTTTTTTTTTTTTTTCTGTGGTCCAATGATTCGTTGTACCCAGAAATGGACCATAATTTAAATATTATTATTTGTCTGTCTTTGTGCTCTGTAATGGAGAAAACTTACCCCAATAACTGTTTTTTTTACTTTTATTCTCTTTCAATTAGGAATAAGTTGCTTAATTTTAAAGAATGTTTGTTTACCCTCTTTGCACAGAGGAGCAGATGTGCCCTTGGAAAGCCATAACTTGAGAAAGAAAAAGGGTAGGAAAGTGGAGTTCAATGAATAATTGATTACTGAAGTAACTACATAATTATCAGGGAACGTCAAGGATAATTTTGACAGCTCAGGAGAAGGGG
>VZRS01001824.1:99714-177717 GCA_013398055.1 Ifrita kowaldi
ATTTGTATGCAATGCCTCCCGCTCCGCGCCCTAAGAGTAACGCGGGGAACGGGGCAGAAAGAATCCCTTTCCGGAGAAGGATTTGATTTTCCAGGGTCCTGATACTGGGAAGAATCCGGTTTCATCCCCCTTTTATTCAAAAGTCTGCTGAACAGCTCGCCGACTTCAGCGCGCTTCCTCTCTCTCTCTCTCTCACCCTCGCTCTCCCTCTCCATATAAATACACGGAGCTCTGTCCTCGCCCTATGCAAGGAAAGTTGGGAAGGACTGCCTGGATGATGGAACCGCTAGTTTTCTGAGAGCCGCCTGATCCCGCAGGGTGAGTCCCCCAACTCCCGAAGTAGCGGCCAGTGCCGGGGTCTGGCCGGCAGCCGCAGGGACGGGGTGGCCGCTCCCGGCTCCCGAGCACCGGCACCGAGCGAGGGAGGCAACAGTTTCCCGGAGGCGCCGGGAGAGGTCACCGCGGGAGCGGGGATGCGAAAGTCGCGAGTGCGCAGGGTTAGCGGTCCAACAAGTTTCTGTGCGGATACCGGCGGCGTGCGCGTTGTCGGGAAAAGTTGCCGGGGGCTCTGCGGGATGCATCCCCCGCTCTCTCGCCGCCCGCGGGCTCGGGTGCGATTAACAAAGAAGTTTGACCGCTGCGCAGCCGGCATCCCTCGCCGCCCTCGGGCGGTCCCGGGGTGCCTCTCCGGCTGTCCCGCCGCCGCGGAGCTGGGCAGAGCGGGGCGGGGGACGCGCACCGCAACTTCTGGAGGGTCGGTCCTCGCAGCCGGGGCGAGGAGCGCCGGCTTTGTTTTCGCCGCGCTTGCAGTAACCTTTTCCCTTCTGGTGGGGATGCCGCCGCTGAGGAGCAGCGCTGCGGGGGAAGCGCCCTCCTCTACCCCCGCCGATTCCCCGCGGGGCGGAGAGCGGAATTCAGCGGGAGGGGGTAAATGGGTGTATATATTTGTTCATGGGTGTATATATACATGGATGTAGGTGCATAAGTATCTTTAGGAATGGAAAGCGCGGCACGGGAGGAGGATGTGACAGCGCGCCCGCCAGCCGTGGGCGGGGGGAGCTCCTGTCTCTACGCAGGGGCGCTGCGGAGCTCGGAGGGGATGCGCATCCTGCGGGTGTGCGGCCGCCTCCCCGCACAATGGAGGGCCCCCAGCACGGCGGGGCGGGGGGAGGAGGAGGACGAGAAGGAGGAGGAGGAGGAGGAGAAGGAGGGAGGTCGCCTCCGGCTCCGCTGCAGCAGCTGCTCCTGCTGCTGCAGTGCCGCAGACCCGCGTCGCCCCCGCCCCGCCGGGCATCGCCCTGGCGGAGGATGCTCGGCGCGGTGCCCGGCCCGGCCGGCGGAGGGTACCGCGCCCTCGCCGCCGCTGGAAGGAACCGGACCCCGTCCCGGTGCGGGGCGGAGGTTCCCGGCCGGCTCCCCTCGGTCCCTGCGCGGCTCTGCCACGCGTTGGGGTGGACCGAGAACCGCTCCTTCGGTGCAGCGCTGGCAGCAGGACTGCTGCTGCACCTGAGTGTGAAGGAATTAAAAAAAAAAAANTAAAAAAAAAAAAAAAAAAAAAAGACATGTGGAGAGAGAAGTGCAAAATACACGCGAAATTCAGGATGCAATAATATAACTTTACCTGTAACAAGATCAGAATCCAATTTTTTTTGGTTTTTTTTCCTCGTGTTCGTTGGGATGTATTAGGGTTAATGAATGATCGATGACTCAAAAATGGATTTAAATGGAGTTAAGATGTCTTTCATTTCAATTTCACATTTCGGTTACAAAAAGAATTGTTTTTTTTTTTTGTTTTTTTTTTTTTTTAGTTGGTGGTTGTGCTGAGTAAACTGAAGCCCTTTAGAGGCTTTTTTTTCTTTTGAGGGAAAAACGTTTTGTGTCATACCCGTGTTTCGCAGATGTGTGGGTAGAAGGGACAGTTCTCTAATCCTAGACCATTGTGTGTAGATACACATCGAGGTTCAACTGATAGACAAGAGCTGGCATTTGTGAAGGTTTCTTGTTAAGCTGAAGTTCAACCTCTTCACTTAAGGAAAAATGAGCCTTTGTTGGATGCACTTTGTAGACAAAACAGATTAGGAATGTCCTGTTGTATTATGGAGTAGTAAGGCTAATCTTCAAACATCACATCTGGCTTTTACTACGTGCTGTTTTTCTTCATTCATTTTATACTTGTCTGTATGAGTGTCTACTACTTACGTCTTGTACTGCTGTACATTCCAGGGGCATTGCACTGGCATAAAGAGGCTATAGCAGTGTGGAAAGAGATACAGCTTTTGGTGATTAGGGACAAGGAAAGAAGGTAAAATGATCCTAGTGCTTCTCAGAGTAATTTATTGCTTTTCAGTCTTCCAGCAAATACAGCCAAACTTCTGCAAATTTTATAGCAATTGTGTCCTGACCCTCTACAATAACAGATTTCTGCAAGCATTTTTGGTACCATGGCTGACACTTGCCTAGAAGCTGCACTGATTTCCATAAGAATCCTCATAAAAACAAAAGATGCCATTGTGAAAACGTGAAACAGCTTAGCTTGGTGATAGTTTATTGACTTTTTAGTCAGTGAAAGGAAATTTCAACCCTTTCCTCTTGCTTTCCTTGGTAATATTGAATCCTCGATCTTGAGTATTGTCCAGTTGAATATTGCAGAAATGAGGAGGACTCAACCAGTTTTACAATGAGGCATCTGCAAAGCATAAAAAAAAGGTTTATTAAACAGAGTCTCCCAATAGGTTTTCAAAAAGAGGGAAGGCTATTTGAGTTCTGTTGCTTTTCTTTATTTCTTTTGTTTGGGGCTTTTTTCTCTTTTCCCACTCTGTGGACTTCTCATGTTGTCTCTGATGCAATTGGGTTTGGACCGCAAACATAATCCACATGGACCTTATACATACAAAATTCTTCCTTCAAGTAGCTTTTCAAGTTATATGTGTACAACCAAACTTCAATCTAAGAAACAGAGTCAAATATGTTATTCACTGGAGACTCAGATTTTTATTGTTTTTTAGGAAACCATAAGAAATTTCAATGTATACAGGTAAGCAGATGCAATATACTTTACTCATATGTAAGGTATTATGTAGAACTGAGAGTTGAGAAGTCTGTCTTCTTCTGTCTGGGATTCCCCGACTTGTTTGCTGTGGCATAATTTAGCAAATTTGTGTAGGCCAACAGGTAACTGTGTAAAAAAGGAGAAAGAAAGAAAAAACTATGATGGGAGAAAGGAAGGGATTTATATTTTCTAGACCTTTTACGTGAGAGGAATTCCATGGGCTGTGATGCTTCTGTGGTGGAATCAGCTGTCAAGCAAATGAGTCTTTAGGTAAAAACATGAAAATTATTAGGACACTGAGATTTTTGTTTCCCCAGATTTTGCACCTGTCCTTTTGAATGTGTTCTGTGCCCTCAGAAACATGAAGCAACCTCATGTTGCTTTGCTTTAGAGCCAGACCTGGACTGTCTCCTCCTGGAGCAGGTGACAGAAGTTTTGTGTGTGACGTGTGACTCCATCCGAGGCTACAAACCTGTGCTCATGAAAGAAAGAGATGGAGATTTAGATAGTGGGCTTAAGCTTGACTTTTTCCACCTGGATGTCTTTTCCAGATGCCCTTTTCTGTGTCTTAAAATGCAAACTATCTTTTCTTTAACATATATAGTGTGTGTTCTTGTACTAATATATTTCTGTATGGCCATGTTACTTACTTAACTACATCTTTGTTAACATACAAGATCAGGAACTTTACATATTTTTATCTCTTCTGTTGAGGAAAATATTAGAGTAATTGCATATCAATACTAAAGTTTCTGGGTAACACATTTTGCCAACACTTTATTTTAAGCTGTATTCGTCAAGCCCTGTGGAAATAGTTCATCCCTTGGTTCTAGGTTCAGGAGGAGTTTATGGTCCAATGTTTCTTCCACCTCTTTCCATGCTTCATAACATGTTAACTCAAGCAAGTTGAGTGGACTTGTATACATATTTTCCTGTATTATAGGGAAAAGGGTCTCTTCAAGGAGAAGTTTAGACAATTTCAAATTTCTACATTCATCAAAGTGATCCATCACATAACAGAAACACAAAGAGAATCATTGTGTGTCCTCTGCAGCAATTATATTATAGACTTAAAAAAAAATTAAAAAGCTGTATAAAGAACAGGGAAAATGAATAACCCTAAAGCCCTTGAAGGAGTTGTGAAGCAAGGATCTATACTTGAGCATGTAGGTTAAACAGCACCGTTAGGTCTCGCAAAACTGAAGTAATCCTCACCCAGCATGCTGGGAGATACAATGAAATATTTCTTCCAATCTACAAGAGACTTACTAGACATCCTGTGTTTCACCTGCAATACTCTATCTGTCTAAACTGCTCAGTCCATAAATCTTTCACTCTCTGCCCTTCTTCTAATCATCAACCCCATCAGTTCTCTCACCATTGCCAATTTATAGTCTGCCAAACACATCAATCCTTTCCTTCAATTAACTCTGTCCTCCAAACTTCTCCACTCATTAATCTGTCCTTGTCCATAGTGAGGTCCAAGTGTGGACCACCCTCCTGCCTCCCCTGGCCATCTCTGTGTGCGTTCCATAAGGGCATTTTTGTTTGTTTCCAATCCTGTATCATCCACCTTTTCTTAGCCATTTCCAGATCTGTTCTTTAGGTCTACCAAGTCATGTTCTCATACAGTAAATTTGTTTCCCCAAGTGTCCTCTACCTTTTTCCTTTGTCAGTAGCAAACACATTGAGTGTATTTGTCCTCTTTCCACACTCAACTCATCTCTTCCTTCTCAGAGTAGGTTAGTTGATCTTTTTACCAACAATATAAGTGTGGCAGGAGAAAATGAGTTGTCAGGCAAGAGCAGTGTGAATTGGTAACCTACCGGTTGTCCCCAGCTGAGGGGAAATATTGCTAGTTTTGGTCTGACTTTATAGTGCAACTGGCTTCAGACAAATATTGTGTGGTTATAATGTTAAAAATTGGTCTAAGGAGAGTAGGAGCCAGAGTCCAGTAAGTCTTGTCTTCAGACAAGTGCTTGAGTTTCTGAGCCACAAACTTTTTTTACTTAGGGCTTGGGCCCCAAATGTCATCCTTTTCTCCTTGCAGCCTGGCACAATGGAGATGGAAGAGGTTCCTTGTCCATCTTCCTTTAACCTTCCTTTAACCATAACATTGAATAATTTCTTAGGGCTGAGGAGGTATCAGAGGCCTAAAACAGAGTCACAAGACCTGGCAAAAGCTGGAATTGAGGGCCCTTAATTCCACATGAAGCAGTTCCTGCCCAGTGTATCACTCCTTCTTTTTCTCCTCAGTCTTTTGAACTAAAGTAGCTGCCATAGTTTGTATTGTAGTTCATGCTGCCTGGATCTTCACCTGGCTCAGAGCACAGGGCTTCCTTCAACCAAGGCATGGCACTGAGTTCAAAAGTCCTTTCATCCTGATTCTGTATCACTGTGGGGTTGATCTAATTTCCCTACCTGAGAAAGTTCTGCATCATCCCCGTCCCTCTGGAGACATTTTCAGGCTGAAGAAAGAAACAGCTTAAGTAGCAATTAGAATGAGGCTTTTTCTGTTTTTTCTGTATCTCTTCCTTCAGTTTAGGGGAAATGATTCTGCATAAATTCCATTGCATGCTCTGGGTTTCCCTCTCAGAGCCTCTGTGTGAGAAATGAAATGGAGAGGCACAAGAAATGAACTTAAGTGTGCATCTTTGTTATTCCCCCATAACAATTGTCTGTTCTGCTCCTAAAAGTGTCATAAGAAAGAATTTGACTTATCTGTTAAAATAGGATTCACTTGCCAACAATGGTGACTTTTCACACTAATAAGTGTTATAATGGTGACTATATATTCAAAAACAATTATATATGACTATATGACCTAATACATCACACTTTGATGCTTCTAGTATTTTATGTGTCTGCTTGACCTCAGAAACAATTGTCAATTAAACACTTGGTTTATTTTATTTATTTTTTTTTAAGTTCTTCCAGCTCTTTTCTTTCTAAAAGTAACTGTAGAAAGATAATGGAAGAAATTTTGTCATTGCAATGCACTTGCTGTGAGCATACATGTGTTGTGTTGCTTAAATCACACTTTTTAGTGTCCTGCAGTACATTCTAAAAAAACCCCAAGGCTTAAGCAACTTTTTTCAAGTTTTCATTAAGACTTTCACAGTCAAAATAAATTTGTAACAGAAAGCACCAAAAAAAACCCCTAAACATAAAAGGTAAAGTGATCCTCCAAACCAATACAGATGTAAGAACAAATTACCTAACTACAGGAGGAGATTTACTGCATATGGTGCTGCCCTGGGCAAATATGGAAATCTAAACAAGTTGCAACAGTGTTTGTAACTTTTTCTTGTTCCAAGAATGCAAATACTTTAGGATTTTACTAAGAACAGCTGGACAAAAGAGCTGTAAACTCATTTTGATTCCTTATAAAACTTTCCAAATTTACTAAACTTCTTCTAACTGCAATTCCTGCCACACCCAACTCAGTATGTGAAAGTCTAATGCTTTTCTTTCACTCTCCTTTATCACCAGTGGTAGTTGTGACTCAGATAAACCACTCTGCAAGTTTATGTCTCAAATACACCCTAGCTGTGTAAAGAATTTTATTAGTGATAAATGAATTTAAGGATATGGCTCGACTCTTTGAACCCATGCTCGAGGTTTTGTAGCTGACAACTGAAACAAAAAATCCTTTCTGCGTTAAAAATCGAACAGGAAAATTAAACAAATTGTCTGCAGGCAGACAGGACTGCAGACAATTCTAACCGAAATATTTGAATATAATAAAGCCAACATCAGTCCCTAGATACACCCCTGATACTGCTAAGTATTTTTGGCTAATAGCCCTTCTGTCTGTTTTTCAAAAGAAGAAAAAAGCTGTTCTTGAGAACATTGCACTCATAAGGTCTAAGGAAATTCAAAAAGTGTCACTGTTTCCCATATCAAGGTATGTTATCAAGTTTAACTGCCCATGGCGCCAAAATGAAGCACTGAAGAAGCTATTTCAAATAACTTTCAGATTGGGTGTGCTGCGCATGGATGAAAGCAAGGCACTCTTTTGAACTATCTCCATTCTGTTATGCAAAGATAGGAACATTTCCTCTGGGTGAAATACGAGAGGAATGAGAGAATGGAAAGTATGGCAGAAGGAATTACAGGGTCCAAATATTCTTCATCTTGCATGGAGATTTGGCACTGCCAGTTAAATTTATCTCTGTTTGCTGAAGTGTATTTTGGAGTAACCCACAGCCTGTGCGTGTTAGTGAACCTCATATCAGAAAACAGCCATAGTAAGGAGAGGACCACCAAATAAATAACATATATCCAAATAATGATAATGACTAGATGACAAGCAAAACCAAGAAGTAGTTTTCCTCTCTTCTAAGGGGAAAACAGTACATTTTCCAAAATTTTACAGCCATGGTGGAATGAAGAGTATTACATCATTTGAGTTGTGTTCAACACATTACCCAAACCAGAATTTTAATTTTCTACTTCCTCAACAATGTGTAGGATAAGTGGTATTTCTCTGCCTTGAAACATTATCTCGGTTGAAAAAGATCAAAACCACACTTTAATCAAATGAACAGAGCTCTGTCCATAACAGTTCAACTTGAGAAGTACAAAGTTTTCAATCTCAAAATGTACATGTAAGGTATAAGATACAAAGTTTTGCTCTTGGACATGTTCTCAGATAGTGAGGATTTTTCATCTTAGAAGTTCTGGTGACAAATATTATGTAGTAAGAATCAAATGGCTAAGGGAAAGGATGGGTGTTTTCATGCCTTGCCATATCTAAACTTGATTGTAGAGCAGTGTTGTGTTTCTATCAGTAGCTTGTGGACTTAAAGTGTTTTTGCTTGTGTTTGCATGTAGATTGCCAATGTGTAATTTCTTTTTTTTTAATTTATATTTCAATTTCTCACATAATATCCATAATATGAGCAACCATCCTGACCGTGAACTTTTTTTCAAATAAGAAATAAGTCTCTCAAAATCTCTTGCTTGGAGAAATTTGAAATAGGTGGTCTGAATGATTTCTTTATCCTCTCTCAATATCATTCCTTTAGTGTCATGTGTGATACAACGTGCAACTATGCAATAGCCCATTCACACTGGCAACATAGTTCGCAACTGTATTTCTGTAAAAACAATCATTTTGAATATTGTTCATTTAAATATTGCAGCCTGTTTTTTAGGAAAAGTTATCCTAAATCTGCTAAAATAGATTTCTATTGTCATTAGGGTAAATTTCTTGTTTATTATCTGAGATCACAGATATTTATATGTAAGGAAAAAAAAAGCCTATAGGCTTGAAGTGGCTCCCTGAATTTTTTGCCGATGGTTACCCTCCTTGGTTATTTTAGGACAATTCATAATGGGTATGTATTTGCTTGACTTGATAAATAACTTTAAGTGCAAGTACAATAATTCTTTTGTACCTCTTCCCATTGACTCGTGCCAATGAAACAATTTCACTTCATGCAACTCACAGCAGTAAGCAGCACTTTAAAAGCTGAAATCGGGTGAAACTGATCTTGATCTATGCCAAGGCATGCAGAATACTGCACAGCAAAATACATCCACTTTATTGTGATACTTTTTGTAAGGCTGCATAGTTCATAATCTGCTGCTGCTAAAGTGCCCTCAGTGCCCAGCATCACCCGACTCTGACTAATAAGACACAAGTTCTGTGCTAATCAGCAGAGATCAAAAGAGGCAGTGGCCATAACCTTGCATTGATCCAGAGAGAGCCCAGCCATAGGTGGAAGATATTATTCAGAATGTTTTTTTCTGACAGCAGGAACCAAGTGTGAATTCTACGGCTTCTCTGCTCATCTGCTTATCATCACAGATCGAGACAGTCAGAAGGGAAATCTATATACTTTGGGAATAGAAAAATAATGCAAATTTCTTCTCACTGACCTCTGTATGACTCTGCAATGCATTTCTAATCTCAGACTACACAGGTCTTCTTATCCTGATGTCAGGAATAACCTATAATAAGACAACCACTAGATATTTCTTGCAGTTTAGTACATGACAGTTCTGCCCTTTTCTGCTGATATGATCATGGGTGATTCTAAAGCTCTTTCTGGTTTTATTCTGACTATAATTTAGCATGTTGCTTGGGAGAATGGTTCAAACCCTCACACTTCTCTGGGAAGCCAGGAAAATTTCAGCTGACCTCAGTTACTCAGACTTTCATTGATTCTTGGCTGAGCTACAGTAATGAGAAGCATGAGAGACTAAATATTTAGAAAACACTAGGCAATATAAAATCATGCAGCACATTTCCTGCTGGGGCTGCCAGAAGCATGTTGACCCCACTCTTTGCATCCTATCAAGTTCAAGGCTTCTGTCTTAATAACCAGGGAGTTTAACATCTTTGGTCCAGGATAAACAGAATTTTTCAAGCTCTGTAGATAATGTCTCTTTCTGGCCTCATGGAATGTGCTACAGCAAAACTTCTGCAAGGAACAAGATTTTCTAGGGGTGTGTGCACTATGAAACCGATTCCCTGGGGACTTGAGGACCAACATTTAAGTGCACTTTCCTCTCTGAATACAGCACTCCTCTTTGCTGGAGTCTTGTCTAGATTGATTGCACAACACAGAGGGGCTTTGTTTGCCTGTTTTTAAGGCTGTCTCTCAGTGAGAGAGGCAAATGTGACAGCTGCTGGTCAAACTCAACCAGAAGACAGAAACATGCTTAGTACTGTGTGTAAGTCACCTGCATGGATGGCATTGCAAAGTGCCCTAAAGGAGAAATTGAGCATCAGCCTGAGCTCTGTTTCAGAGTGGGAGGAGGCGGAGAGGAATGAGTGGCTGGTTCCAGCTCTTCCATGAGTGTCCCCCTTTTCTGGTACAGCTATTCTCTGGCAGGTACGATGGATAGGTTGGACTAAAGCCATGTCTCCTTGTAGCCTTGCTTGTCTGCATAAGATACAGCTGTTCCTTTGTCTCCTTGTGCTGCACTAAATATTCACGGGTCTTGTCCCAACCAAAGTCACTAAAATAGTCTCTGTAGTGAGTGACCTTAATCTTTTCATGACAATGATTTGCTGTATAGTTCCATGGAGGTGAACAGATAGAAGCTCTGGCATGGAGGCTTTGCATTTCTCGAGTTTTCTTTGGAGAAAATTGAAATTTTGAAATCTCCAGGTCTGTTCTATCTCAGTTATATTTCAGGGAAAAAAACACTAGAATTAGAAGTATTAATATCTTCATACTTAAAAGGTATGAATGATCTATAAGTTCTTAAATATACCAGTTTTAAGTTGAAGATACTGTATTGTTACCAAATCTTAGCAATAAGATTAAATAAGACAGACTACATGAAAATAAATATCTACATGAAGCCCTTTACAAGAAAGCAGATCAGCCACAAATTGCTGCTCTGTTCCAGGTAACTATCTCTATATTAAAGAAAAGCAAGATCTAGAAATCTAAATATATTATGAAATACATGATTTATAACTAAAACCACATCCTCTTTCCAGACAAGCAGGGACAAAACAAGAAATCCCAATCATCTCAAGTGAGATTCTTCCTTTTTCACTTTTCTTTTATTTTTGTTGTTACAAAACTTCCTATTCCAGTTTTGCCCTTTCAACACTTTCTGACAACAGACCATCCTTCGCAAAGCATTAAGTCTGTTGCAGGTGGCACTGGAACATTAGTTGGAAATTCAGTTCCTGAGCCTGCTCCTCCCTCTAGTGGAACAGCTACTCTTCTCATCAGTAATTCTGGAGAAAAGTAATGGAAATGCATAACCTTGACAGTGTATTTTTCTTCTTTATGACATCTTAAAAAGGCTCAGAAAACTGAATGGGTAAGAACTGCTTCCATAGGCATCTAAGACAAATGCTGCTGCACCTGGACCACCTGCTGGTTAGAGCCATTGCTGGAGTGCAGGAATGAGGTGCCTGTTTTGCTCAGCTTTGTTGTTTCTCCTTGGTGCTAGGGAATACTCTGTGGATGTGACAGCTAATTATGTGTCTGTCATAGAGATGTGACACCCTTCTCCAAGACTCTGCTTCAACTGCAGTAGTTTTTTAATTGGTTGGTACTAATCATCTAAAGTAGAACGACTAGTTCAGAGGTAAAATGCTAGATAAATCCTTTTCAGTGTGCTCCCAAATTAAAAACAAAAACAAAAACAAACCAAAGAACAATGAAACAAACAAAACAAATAAAAACAAACAAAACCTCACACCAAAACTGCAAGCTGTGTAATTGCTTGTATAATGCTATGTGATAAAAAAAAATATAGGGCAATAAATGCAATATCAAATATTACACAACCCATCTTTCTATTAATGTTATTTTTGTTCAATCATAGTATTTCTGCTTCTTTAACAATAAGCTACTGTTGAAGAATAGAGGTGATTTGCTATGAAAATGGAGATTACACACCTGATTTGGGTTCGTGGAGGGAATGTAACTTGGATTTAAAGAAACAAAAAAAAAAGCTGGGTGTTCAGTTGCATTATTTCCTACTAGCAATTTTCAATGGTTTCCATGAAAAGTGTTTGAATAATAGAGAAACCACTTGAAGAGGTAGATCTGAGGACCTATTACTTGCCTGGCTCAGCAGTGGCTGGCAAACACTTTTTTGTGACACTGAAGCCTCTTCCCACCACCTTCATGACTTTCCTTAGATGTTTAGGAGACTAAAGGTTATCACAACATTAAAGAGTTGAAAATACCTATGTCTGTTAATTTTTCAATGATACACTGTATTTAATTAATACCACATGGTTTTGAAATGTCTTAGTGGCTTTTTCAGTTGATTACATTTCCAGTTACAATTTTTTATTACCTTACATAGTAGCAACACAGTAAATAAACACGAAAATCACGGTTTCCACCTGTAACTAAAGCACCTATTTTTTTTTTTTCCCTAGGTCAATAGGAATATATTCAGTCGAAACAGGTCATCAAGAAACACCAAGGCTCTAGATTCTCTAGATCAGAAAAAATAGCACAAATAGGAACAAAATGTTTGAATTTTCCTGAAATTTGTCCATGTCTTTAAAGTCTGTTGAGAGCTTTTGAAATGCAAAATGTTAATGCATGAATGCCCTAAGAACATAAGGATCATAAATAGGAAAAATACTTCACATTATTTTGTGAACATTTCCTCAAGTATATTTTTCTTAAAGTGGTATATGATTTATGGAGGCTGCCTGTGTGAATTGTACCTCCCACCAGTAGCTTCTCCGCACAGAGAAAGAACAGCTTATTGCAGCTGTCAGCTAATGAAATGACTCCTGCAGTTCAAGTAGTTGCAGCTTTGGGCTGAAAACTGTGGTTCTGACATTTTTGGCAATGTATACTGATGTCCTGTGGCAGAGGGCTTTTATTTTGCCATGATGTACAACTACTGCAGTGAGCAAACATCATGAAGACTGGAGTATCAGAAACTGTTTCATCATTAATCTGCTGTTATATTTTTTTGCTGAGCAGCAGAAAGTCTGCCAAATTTTGTGCAGAATTTATCTTTGAGGTCAATGTAGTTTCAGTGTGTACGATTACTTTCTTAAGATGTAAAGCTTGAAAAAAGAATAAAAATAGTAAGGGGCAGAGATTGCCTTTACAGAGGGTGATAGAATATCCATGTTGGAGCTTTGGCTGTCTGGGCACAGGAGGAAATATCTTCCATGTGATATTAGCACTTTGTTTGTAAGGCCTTTAGGTCAAGAGATGTATCATCTTGAAGGCATGCTGCACCTAGGGGTTTTTTGTTGGTTTTTTTTTTTTTTGAATTAGCAAGTCCAAATATCATGCAAATGAATGGATAAAGCAGCTGGAAATAGTCTGATACATTACTGTACAGTTTATGGCTGTGCATGTAACTCAAAAAGATGTGACGGCAATTCCAGCATTTATAGCTTATTTCTCTGAGTGTAAATGCACCCACAGACCTCTTATTACAGTCTAACTGGAGGGCTGGTGAATAATCTCAGCATGGTTGAGCAGCAAATGTTGGAGGATAATTGGATCTGCAGGCTAAGATGGTATGAGCATGGAAGGTCTGGTAGGGAAGATTGATAGGCAGTTATTTTATATTGTGTTTGAAATCCACTTTTTGTTTGTAATTTTATGTGGAAGATAAGTTGCCTTTAAAAGTTTAAAATTATAAGTTTTGATTCAAATGAAAGATTGAGGTTAATGTTCCCTAAATAATGTCTCTGTAGTCATAAGCTGGTGAGCGTAGCATGCTGAAGAGTTCATTCAATAAAGCTTATAAGCCTTTAATTAAATTGTGAAGCCATTTATACAATGCTTTAAAAATGGATCTTTGAACATAAACTTGAGACACAGGGTTGAGGATACTCAAGCATTATATGTCCTACAGAAACAGTGCACTTGCTTATAGGACACTTTTCCCTCTCAAGTGAGACTTCAGTGAATTATTGTATATTAAAAGACAAAGAAAAACGTACAGCTGAAGCACACTGGATAAATTCCAGCCTTTGTCATCTCTTTACAAAGCTGCTAGTGGTTTGTTGGGGCTTTTTAGCAAGCCTGACTTGGACAAGTGTTGCTGCAGAAAGTCTTTAATAATATTACTACTATCCTTTTTTTCCCTGTCTGTCCATTTTCTCTTCTTTTGATAAGAAATCTGTTATTTCCTTGTTTATCTTAGGGCACATAACAGCTCAGGGTAGGATACATTTTGATAGCTTCTTTGCAAAGTTATTCTATTTAATACATGCTTGATAAAGCCATAGTCTTTAAGATAAAACTTGTCTGAAAGGAGGTGACTCAGACACACTTGTTCTCAAGCTGATTTTCACAGTGGTGTTGGCCAGCATAGGTGGCGTCTTGTGCCTGAAATTGGGATGATTTAATATTGTCCTCTTCTCACATGCTTCAAACAGGTAAAGACAAAACATTTGAGCAATTACAATGACAGCCAGTCTCTGTTCATAGCTAATCTTGGAATCTGCTATCTGACTCTGCAGTTCAATTTGCTTGAGAGGTTGAGGTCTCAAAGATATCTAAGTTCCTACAAGTAGCAGAGGAGAAGAGGGAGACCCAAACTAAGGTCCACATGACCACAGCCTTTATCTATTCTGAGTCTCACTAAGTGACTGAGCAGCGTGTACTTCTTGGCTTGCTAATGTGAAACAAGCAGCTCCAGACCAGTCCCAGATCCTATCCTGTGTTGTCCCTCTGCACGACTTAGGCATGTGCTGGTGGGAAATTGGGAAGTGTGGAGCTGACCTGATGGTGTGCACCATTTTCCACTGTGGCTGGAAAGAAGGGGAATGAATTGTAACTAGCATTGCTGTAATAGAGCTGGAGAAGGGATTTAGGACCTGAATATTTAGGAAGGGAACTTTCACGGCGTAAGCTGTTCATTTCAGGCATCCACAGGGACAACCTATGACATTTTTCCACAATAAGTTGAACAGCACAACTTTCAAAAGAGAAGGAAGCGGGGTCAGGGGGTAAACAGAGAGAAAATCGGGTGTAGTTGCTATCTATGCTAACTATGTAGTAGTTCCTGAAAATGAGGGAACAGCCCCTAGATTTACTGACAGGAAACAAATCCATAAATTGGCTGTTGCTCTGCTCCTCACAAATGCAGCTACTAAATCTCTCCATTCAAATAGAAGTTATATGAGATAATTTTAGCTCTGGATTTGAGCAATTACATGGGTCTGTATCAAATGCAAAGTATTTAGCCTTTACGACTGCAAGAAAGGAGAATTAGTATGTCTTTACCTGTTATTGTACATGATTAGTGTCTTAAAGGAGTAGTGTAAATTACATAAAGGTGATTTTTTTTACTTTAATAGACCTATTTAATAGCCGGCTCTGAATCCTGCACTGTAGCTGCAAACAAACATCAAAAAACTCTGAGCAGTCTAATGTAGAATACTCTATTTCTTTTGCCTGCTATAAAACTTTTTCTTTTACCAATGTTTAAAAAAAAAATTGATCAAGTTTGAGACAGAAGTATCTACTTCCACTTTTATAATTATGGTCTATATATTTAAATTCTAACTTCTTATGACAGGAGATTTCAGTATTCTTACTTTCAAGCTTCAAAATGAAAAGTTCAAACTACTTCAAACTACAAAAATTCTTAATCGTGAATAAGATTTAGAGAATATGAGAGGGAAAATGAGCTTCAGCCTAACTTTGAATTCCTGAAGAAGCAACCTGGGATTCAGTACTTGGTTTCAGTCTCACACATTACACACTAATTGGCAGACAGGACTTTGTCCTTTCTGGGAATTGAATTAACCTTTGGCCGGAGAACTGTTGAAAAATGTATAATCCTTAACTCTACACCGTTGTACAGCACTGTCCTGGAAAAGGGCCTAAGTGAGTTTGTTACTGCTGCTCAGTGTTTCACACATCTCTGCCACATTAGTAGTCGAGAGGTAATTTTAAAGACCTGCAGTAAACTTACTTGAGTTCACAGAAAATTGGTTTTCCAGTTGGGTATTAATTCCCATTTTGCTTTCAGGCTTATTTAGCAGGAACACCACCCTCACTGTCTACATTTCTAGTACTCACCAATATTTCCAGTCTCTGGCAAAAGTAACACCTGCAGGGTTATGGTATCTTCAGTCTAACAAAAAGGTAATAGTTGTGGGGGTTTTCTTCCTATTGTTTTGTTTTGTTTTGTTGTTTGGGGTTTTTTCCTCCAAGAATAAAGAGTAATTAGACTGCACTAGAAAATAATCCTGTGGAACTGATGTTTAAGAACCAAATTAATCAAGAGTTTGGAGACAAATACATGTACATAGAACTTGCAGCTGGATGGTTAAATTCACTTACAAGCTAAACACATCAGTGTGGGAAAAATCTTCCAGGTGTGGGCAACTCCCTGATAAACATCCTGCTCACCAATCAGTATGGGTTAATTTGCCTTTTTTTTTTCTGTATAGCATCTGTATTTCATGTCTTGCCTGCACCCCTTCAAATCCATGGCAAACAATGTGTACTGACTCAGTCTGTTCCAATTCTGCCCATCCATGGCTGCAGTGAGCACAAGGACAACAGTTGCAGATCCATTCTTTGTCTGGAGGTTGAATTGAGCACTATTATGCGGAGTTAATGGTTTGAGCATGGTCAGAAGGAAAGTAATGCTGTTATAGATTTGGAAGAAGCTAAATTTTTAGGTTTTGTTCATTTATGGACAAATTCTGAGAAAACTCAGTGCCACCAAAGTCATAATGACAGTGTCTGGCGCCACGTTTACCACAAAATAAATTCCCATTCCTTGTGCAAAACAGTTATGAATAACAGTGTGCTGATTTCCACTGATCTCTCTGGGAGCAGAAGATCAGTAAGGATGAGAAGTTTTTGTGAAAAGAGGGTGATAAATGCAATACAGGAAACAATGGTCCTATTTATTTATGTTTTTTAGGCAGTGTGGTCTTGAGAACTGACTGCTGGAGCTCACAGAAATAATTGTAGAAAATAAGACAACTGAAAAAAAAAAAAAAGAAAAAAAAAGTCCCAGCAACCTACCTTAAAAATAACTGACATTAAAAATTAAATTATACAGTATACCAGTCAACACTGGACATATAGAATGAATACATTAGAGCCAATTGAATAAAAAAAATCAGAAGTACGGCTCTTTCTGTTCTTCTTACACAATTACTTTGAACATTTTTATCTTTGGGAATGAAAAGTTTTTAAAGCTGTGCCATAAATGGAAAAATCAAATTGAATTCAAGTTTATAACTATTAAAATATATAATTGTTTTCACTGTGACAAAATTATTAGCATTATTTGCAATATCAAAGACATACAATTTCTAACTCCTCAGTTGGAAGAAGTCACTCCCATTATATGCAAGTTAACAACTGCTAATCAGAGAATACTGGGGTTTACACGAGGATTGTTGAAAGGCATCATAGTTATTATAATTAGTGCTGAAAGAATAGAAAATAAATAAGTAATCCCATTATCTGTATTGGCAGAAATGAAAAATCTTAGACTAAATTATTCCTGTTTTCCAAGTTTAAAATGAATAAGTGTGGCAATCGATTACTTCTTTTGCATTCCCTCTGTTGTACCACCAGCCTTATTGATTGGTTTCAATTAATGTATGCCAACAAGTAAATTAACGTAGCACCTGAGGCATAATTCTCTGGTGGTTCGTGTACGCTGACTTGTTAGCATTCTTGCTGTTTTGATTCCAACTGAGCATATTGCTGGGAGCTACAATATTTTTTAGTCTGGACACGGACATTACCCACGGCTCTAATGACAGGTCATTTATAGCAAGCCCATGTTTCACTGCAGAGATGTCTCTTTAAGTGACATCTTATCAATGGCAATTCAATTAGTCAACCTTAAGACTTTGAGATACATCTCACACTGTGTCACACAGCACTGGCTGTTTTGCATTTTAAATGTTATCTTTTGTCATTGCTTTGCTTCTTTGGTATACATAAAAAATGCATTTTCAGGACAATTCTTCCTTCAGAACTTCATGGAAAACATTTTCCATGTTAAATGCAACTGCCTTCATTCCCAATAATGCTGTCAGCTGAAGAGACTTGTGGACTTGTACTGTGGACAGGAGCTTTTCAAAGCTTGTGCTCACCCCATCACTGTATCCCACATGTCATTGACTGCTGTAAACATCAAATGATTCTGAGCACCTGAAATATCAGAGCATCCAGGTGTCTAAAATATTCAGCTACTGCAATATAAATGGGATGAATACATAAATATCATTTTGGAGTACACAGCCTGTACATACAGGCAGAAACACAAGCCATTTTAAAGTAGCAGAGTAGCAGAGAATTTAAGGCCAGGTCCTGATTTTTCTGGGACACTTTCTTGATGAAGACGTCCTAATAAGATGTGGTCCTACTCTGCATCAGCCAGCTGAAGTCCTTAGGGATAAACAGAGTTGCTTTCCATAAGAAGTGGTGGTGTGCTGAAGAAGGTGCCTTCTGGAGTGACAACCGTAGCACAGTGCAGTTACGTTGTTCTTTTTTCTGTGTACAGTCCTGTAGCCACTGAGCATACACTGTTCAGGATGCACAAATGTGAAGCAAAGGAGATGTGCTCCCAGGCTGTGCAATGTAAAACTCTGAGCAGCACAGCACACTTAAAAATAGAACATTTTTCACTTAATAAGCGCTCTAGATGCTTATTGTAAACCGTCTGTTGGGAAATGAGCAGTACACCCAAGTTTAAAAAAAAATACAAATATTTGCTGGTTGTAACTGAGCAAAGGGTCTTCTATACCAACACAGAAATCTTGAATACCAGGTATTTTATATCCCTAAATTCTAACTCTGCTGTAGTGTGAGTGTGAATGACTAAATACACAAGCCCTTCTTCCCCTATCCCTATACATGAGAATTTATATTTGTTAGTCTTTTCAGTAGCACTTGAATGTTCTGTGGGTCTGCAACTTCTTATTTCTAAATAAGTATTTTCACATGTGCATCTTCCAGTTTATTGTTGTAGAACCAGACTCAAAGCTATTTTTTCCATTGTTGCTTAGAAATAAAAGACTTGTTATTTACAAAGAGAAAGTTATTGCCAAGGCAATCAACTGGTGTATTTGGCGAGACTGTAAGCTAAATGTACACAGATAGCTTCCCTGATAAGCTGTGTGCTATTACAGAGCACCAACTTGTTTAACATGCAGCATTTGTTTTACAAGTATGTGCAACATCTAATTCACTAGTCAAAATTCCATGCTAATGATCAATTTTGACTAGTTTCAAATTACCAGATCACTATACTGAGATCAAATTTTAATGGAAGAAAAAATGGTATGATAAGGCTCATTAAAAGATTTAACATTTAATTAGACTGAAGTTTTTAAAAAAAGTACTGGGCAAATTAATCCTGATAGAGCTACCCTGGTTTGTAATAAACAAAGAAAATTAACTCATAAGGAAAACAGATAAATGATATCCACTAATTTATGCTAGAAATTTTTTGTTTTGTTTTGTGTTTTTGAGCTAGTAATACACATATATTCGTATGCATATGTGTGTGGGCTGAGTTATGCATATGTATTTTCAGGGCACATCTTTGTTAGTGTGTTAGTTTGAATCAAGAGTGTGCTTTTGAAGTGCATATTTTTCTTTCTTTCTTATTGAGCTTTGGTTCATGTCATGTGGAGCTTTTGCAGTGCCTCAACTTGATTCCTTTCAGATGAAACTAGGATTCAGTTTTGGAAGATTTAGCACACTCCAGGAGTGTAACTAATGCACTCCAGCTGCAAATGGGCATTCAGTCCAGAGAGCCAGACTAGAGTTAATCTGAAATAAAAAGCCTTGAAAGGTGAACATTATGGACACGTGTTGTCAGCGTCAACTGTTTCTCTCTACAGGGTTGCCACTATCCATCTATAAACCATCTGCTAACCTAGAAATGGCCATTGAATTTTTGTAATTTATTTTATTTTATTTTATTTTATTTTGGTTTTTGCTTTATTTATAATTCTTTGTGAAGGATTAGATGTTGTTCCTACACAACCATAACAGGCGCTGCTATAGTGCAGCACAATATAAGTATTTATATGAGATAGCCAATTACAACAGCTTCATTACTGTATAATATTAGATGGTTGCAAAACCTGCATGATCTGTATCCTTCAGCAGAAACTCACTTCCGTGGTCTGAGCCATCTCTCGCTGCTGCCATTGTCTTTTAAAACCTTATCCCAGCACTTGAATAGATTATAATTCAAGCTGCTGTAAAATTCTGCTAAGATGGTGGGTGTATTTGGAGTATGTATGATGCAGCAGCCCTAAAATTCACCCATATGGAACTCAATCCTTTGCTCCAAAGATTAAATTCCAACATGAACTATATTTTCTATTATTATGGTGAGAAAGGTTACAGATTTATAAAGTTACTTATAAATGTGAGTTGCTGTCTGTAGTAACTGCCTTGCAGAGCCTTTCTGAGATGGGGGAGGGTTTTTACATTTGCACAGGTTTTAAAACCCAACTGTGTTTCTTCCATATCTTGCTAAAGCACTTGGTTTTTTTACTGTGCTATTCAGCAATGCTTCACTTTTATGCATTTGATTAAAACTGAATCACTGGGGAATATTAGCCCACATGACAAAATCATCACGTAATTTGGCAGAAGCACGGAACAGTTGACAGACTTTGCCTAGGGAGAGCCCCAGGACAGAGCTAGCAGAGGGAATAAATTCACCTTTGACCAGAAGCAAAAGCAATGCCTTTTGGATTGAGAATTAAAGTCTTGCTGTAAAACATTCCATCTGCTCCAACACCCAACCTTCAAACCTTCAAATGCCTGCCACAGGAGCATTGAAATTTGAGCTTTTAAGGAATGTATAATAAATTATACTGTTGCTTATATCCTTAAAATGAAATTATTCAGCCTCTCTCGTATTCTGAAAAAACCTGATTGTATGCTTAACTTGATCTGTGTAAAGGGTAACTTACTGGGCCCCTGCAGTAGGACAAATTATTTCTCATTACTTTGTCTGATTCTCTAATTAAAGTTGTAGGAGTACATATTCCTCCAGTCTTAGATGTTCAGTTCAGGATAAGGTAACCATTCCAAATGGAAATTACACTATATTTTCCAAAAAATAAGATTTTCTAAAAGACACTGCTATTACCCAACTTTACTTTCTCAAGGTTCATAAATATATTTAACTTTAGTAACTCATATTTGCCATTCTGTCTCATTTTGTAATTGGTATTTTGGGGTAATAGAATAGTAAAATGTTATTACTTTCTATGTGGAATTTGTTATGGTTTATTTTCTGTGCCAATGTATAGATATATTTCTTTAGGGTTTGGTTTTTCCTTGGTTTTCTTTTCCTGTTCCTGTTCATACGGTAAATGAAAACCAGACCAGAAGGATGAAACATTTTTAAAAAGGAATATGGGGTAGACCAGCAATGTATTGGCCGGCAGAATCAGCAGCCAGAGGCAGCCTAATGAGAATAAACTGCTCTGATACAATAGGAGGAAAGAAATTTTTCCGCTGTATTTTTTAAAAATCTCCTCTCTCTTGTCCAAATCATAGATCTTAGGATGACATGAAACCAATCCTTCACTACAGCTTTCTAGGATGTATTTTGCTTACAAACTTCAGCTTGTGACTTTGAATGGTTTAAATGGAGCCATGAAAACTTCTGGCTCTGTCTTCTATTAAGACCACTTAGAAAAGAAAACTTTAGCATGCCAGAATCATAAAGCTGAATATCTGGAGGTTTCTACTGAATGAATTAACCTCAGAATAATCCCCACTTAATCTCTATCTAGTCATGACCTAAGTGGATACATCTCAGGAGAAAGGTGGTTTATGAAACCAAGACTCAGAACTAGAGTATGTAGATTAAGGACACGTGTGTTGTATTTCATGTTTAATTTAATCAAGATGTTCACTGGTGGTAACACCAGAAAAAAATACACTAGGTTTTGTCAGAGAAGTTTCTGGAAGTGGAAGTGCATATGTCATTGTGTCTCCCAAATATGTATCACCAAGTTGCTTGTTCAGTGCTTTCTGAGAAAAGTAAGTTTTCCTAAAAAAAATTGTACATGAAATCTGATCATGATTTGTGAAAATCTTTTATATCCATCCATCCATCCATCCATCCATCCATCCATCTATCCATCCACCAACCTCAGAAGCTTAACTTGCTAGAACTACAGAGCCACTACAAGATTAAAAAAACCCAACTTCATAAAAACCAACCAACCAACCCAACCCAGTTAAGGTAGAAAAGTTAATTTGTCTAAATGTTTTTTTTAAGTCACTTGTGGCCACGTGTATTACAGGAATGTTTCCACAGACTGTTTTGTTTTCTAAATGTTCATCATTCCTGTCTTGCATCAGAAACTTAAGTACGCTTGTTTCTCTTTGTGATGTTCACAAAGATTACAAAATTGTTCTTCTATGAAAGTAATCTAAACAAATAAGTTGCTGAGTAGATGCAATAAACATTCACTGCAGTTAACCCAGTATGTATTCTCATTGAATTTTTGAAACAAACCAGAAAATATTTTCATTTTAGACAGTAACTTCTATCAGAAAAGCAGTTAAACATTGGGTAATACTCACTTTGGAAAAGAAAAAACAAAATCACAAACTACATCGAAAGGTATTTAGAAATGGCTTATTTGTGCTAGAACATGAAGACCAGCATTTGTATTCCTGAAAAAGAGAATTTTCCTCTAAATAGGAAAACTTCTTAGTAAGTATACAACTAAGATGAAGTTGGGGAAAAATTCCTTTAAAAATTCCTTCAACTTTGACTTTGCAGGTTTTTAACTCAATAGAAAATTTTTACCTTACCTATAGCATCTAGCCTTCATTTTGTTTTGAAAAATGAAAATTTTTTTCTGTTTTTCTTCTTTTTTATTCTTATTTTTCATATTCAGCTGAATTGATTATTTGCTTAATAGAAGACATCATTTGGGACCATGCAGTATTCAGATTCTTCTCCTAACTTAGAAGTTCCATACAGCATTCTTTCTTTCTAGGATGTTGTTCTCTGAACCACAGTGTCTAGACAAAAAGAAAAACTTACCTGATGGAACAAATATGCCCTAGATAGGGAGTTTAATATATTGAAGACAGAAGGGACTAAATAATTATTGTTTTAAACTGAGTTCTGGTTAAAATTTAAAAAATAATGATTAAAAGAGTATCAACAGGACCTGCATTTCTTGCAATTTCGGTTTTGGGGGAGGAAGATGAATCACAGTCTTGTCCTAGAGTGCCGTATTGTGGGCTGGATAACCCACACCTCTATGAGATCACATAGTGCAGATCCTGTTTCTGGCTGGCATAAACCAGAAGCAATTAAAGAGTGAATCAGTTCTCTCTTAATTTGGGCTCCAAGTGACTGCAAGAATATAAACATTGTCAAAGACAATTTGGTAGAAATGCACTGACAGTTTCACAAGTGTCTTAAAGAGGGGAGCAGGGGGACAGAGGTGGCAATAAGGAAATAGAAAATAAATTTTTAAATTAATATCCTTCTATATCTAGAACTTGTATATTTGTAGAACAGTTATGCAAAATAATGTTGTTTCTCCAGAAGAATGATTTTTATCTTTAATGGCTATAATACATAGAAAAATAATGAAACTTTTTTTTTGTCATTTTAAAACTTTTTTAAGAGGATCTAAGTGCTTGCAGAGGAGTCATCTATGTAAGAAGAAAAAGAACTCTTAATTTTGAGTCTGGATAAATATCAGTTAGTGTTGACTGAGACAACAAATGTTAGGAAATTTTCAAAGTAGATATAAAATTTGTCTATGAAATTAATTTCTTTTTCTAGATCTGGACAATAAGTAGCAAGACTGTGATACTGCTCTTTAAGACCATGAATGAACTATGAATGAAGTAAAAGACATCATTTTATAGCAAATGAGGTGTTCTATGCATTTGAAAACACAAGACAGCCTCTGATAATGGCCTCTGATCCTGATCTATATGTTTGGTAGATAAAACTAATTTTTCTTTGCCATGCTCGTGTAACTGAAAACTGTTGTTGGTTAAATGAGGACAAAAGAGGGTCCTAGAACCACAGATTTTGACTCTTTTTCATCATAATCATGTACAATCAGTGTCCAGTTCTTTTCAGAGAAAAACTCAGTGAAAAAACTTTTCAAGATTAAAAAAAGGATTTTAATATTCAGAAATTGAAGCTATTTTGCACTAACAACATGAAGTTTCATCCGCCTTGTATAATGGAGGTTACAAGTCTTCACAGGGTTTGTAAGCAATGTGCTTGTTGATGTCAAATTTTGCTGTTCATATGAGATCATATTTCCTATCCAAGAAGTAAAATCACATGATTCCTGTGGCAGAGCATAAGTTGCACAAGAGCCATGGGAATCATCCTCTCTATATAACCTCAAAATTACATGACAATTCAAAATCGAGCCCCATCCTGTGTCCCAAGAACTTTTCAGGGTTTTGCTAAATATAGGGGAAAGCTTTGTTTTCTACATGTGAAGTATTGTTAGAGCCTATGGTCAGAAAATACTCATGAAATATACTGGATTTTAACTTCTGTGTACAGATTGGGTTGGTCTGCCTTTAGTCAGGTGCTGTCATGTCAGATTCCTTTTTTAAAGAAAACTTGGAGTGTTTTAAACTTGAAAGGTTCTGCAAAAAGCTTCAGGGTGATATTTCATTTATCTTTCTCAATACCAAGAAACAAAAAGCCCATACAACTTCCTTACCCCCTGCCAAAATCTGATACTAGTATGGATAATAGTATCCCTTAAATCAGTTGTCCCCATCTCTAAATCCTTATTGAAGTCAGTTGAAAGGCTTTGTCGTCTTAGAGCAGCATTTGTGTTTTAGCGACCCCTCTCCCAAGATTAAAGTTTGCCATCATCATGGGGCTCCGATTAAGGAATAAATCTGCTGTGTCTTAGTTCAGCTGGTCAAAAATCCATTACTGAATACTTATGTGGAGACATTATTTTACATCCTCAGTGTCGTTCATAAAACATTAAGTAACATGGAAAAGAGAGCAGCAGAGATGTCCTTTTTGGCTATGGAACTCTGGAATAGTTTTCTGTGAAATGCCCTGACATTTTCCCTGCATTACGGAGTATTTACAGTGCTAATATAAATGTCTGAGGCGCAAATAGCTCCTCCTAGGTGTGTAGAATCTAAAGCAGCAGAACTCTTGGAGACAAGCCAAAGATTTGAACAGCCTATAGAAGTACTTTTTTGTGAGCCATATAGCATTTGGATCTGGAGAGTATAAATAAAGATACAGTGAAACAAGTTTGAATGGCAATTTACCACATATTCAACTGTAGCCATTGAAGCCAGCTAGTGCTGAAATTTATTTCCCTGAGAGTTGATTTATGTTAACTATAGAGTGTTACTGTAATTTTGGAGCAGGCTCTCCCAAATGCACGCAGCTCGTGTGTGCTTCTCAGACGTTGCCAGCAGGTTGGGCTCTTGGTTTCCCATTCTGATGGGATGGCCCCGCTTTCAGGCATTGCCTAATTAGCAATTGAATGATGAAGGTAAAAAATGAAGGTCTGTTTATATTTCCAATTAAGCTTTGCTGCTGGAAGTTTTCAACATATATATTTAAAGTTAATGTATTGGCTGAATTCCGGACTGAGAGAATGGTGTTTGTTCACAATGGGATCAAACACCTCAAATTTCTTATTTTGCTGTGGCTGTATTGGATAACATAGGAACAGGCATAACTGCTCTCAAAATTTTGTGAAACAGTCTCTCTCCTGATAATACCAATGAAACATTTCTACTGTAAGGCTGATGTGGACTTTATTTTTGTTCTATCGCTTATTTTATCGAAGATTGTAGTGTATTAAGTTCTGCGTGTTTGACACACCATATATTTCATAGCTTCCTAGAGGTCTGCTGCTCTTTTAAACAAGTTCAGTTAAATATTTTGCTTTTCTTTCCCTCCAAACATTTGAATTGTGGAATGCAGTAAACTCCTACATCTGCACAGCCACAAATTTCAGTGAAGCATGAGTGTCAGGCTTGGAGGGAAAATGAGGAAGGTATGTTTTTCTATCTTCAAAGTGACTGTCCATAATTTCAGTTCTCTTAATTTTATCTGGCACCCCCTATGACAAAAGGGCCATCTCCAAGTTGCTTTGAGACACTTCATGAAATCCACTGCAGCAACAGATGCAGTGTCAATACAAGATGTATGAATTTGTGGATGAAATGATATTTCAGATGAGAGTGTCCTTTCTGCTTTGTTCTTGAATTTCCTTTATCCCTTACTGCCAGTGATCTGAATGTTGAAGAGTTGCCATTATGACTATTCCACTTGCCTCCAAGGTTTCTGGCTCATGTTAGCTGAAAAAAAACCACTTTGAATTTAAAATAAATCCCTGACTTTGTTTGGCTCATTGCATTTGTGGATTTAGGCTTTGACTCAGAAGAAGTTAACAAGTAAAAAATCTAAAGAACGTACTGTGTCCATGAGGTCATCAAGGCCCCAGGTAGGTTGACTCTTGGCCTTAACATGAAAATGGGGAGTTTCATCAACACAGGCCTTCTGCTGTTTATTTTGGTGAGATCACTCCTTAATTTCAGTGAAAGAAAATGGTAATTTTATGAGTCAGACTCAGTCTTGCTAGAGTTATTTAGAAATGTGTGTCTACCGACCTCTATACTTCAGACATCATGGATTTGAAGTATGATACTTCTTTTCCTTGATTTCATAAATAATTTAGATTAACAAAATCCAGATGGTTTAGTTCTCCCAGTAGCTACAAGTTCAAGAAATTTTTTAATCTTTGAAAGGAAGACTCAGTACTTTTTCAGTTCTTTCTGCATTTTATTCAGAGCTTAACAGTTCAGGGGTTTTATTGTTTAGTTTCCTCCTTAAGAAGTCTATTTTCTTTAAAACATCTGTTTGAGGCATATTTGGAATGAGTATGTGCTTAATGAGTGTCTGAAGGAATGAACATGAATGCGCAGTTTTCAGTCCCTCAAGGAAATCTTCCTTTGCAAGATTTCCTGAAGAAACCTAATCTTCTGAACATCAATTTCAGTATTTCAAAGTATTTTTTAAGGATATATTCATAAAATAAAGAACGTATATGGACCATAAGGTGGTATTATCATATATTGATTCCTGTAAGACACATAGCAAATACTCTAGTTTTGCTCCTGAATTCAGACACTTATCTTTCATTTCTTTTGCTGAAAAATACTCTTTAGTGAGGAAGTGAATGTTCTGGTTAATTGTTGCAAGATAATATATAGAAAAAATGTGTCAGATGTTCTTGTGAGATACTCCTCTCTATTTAGTTGGGGGATGTTGGGGGATGCGTAATAGATAAAGAACTGCTAGATACATTTTTATCAAAAACCATGTCAATACTTTTCCACAAGCTGTATTGCTTTTCTCAACATTCTTAGTTAAAAAAATGTGACTTTACCATGGATAAATATTATTATGCTTTGTTCGATTTTTTATTAAGTTTATTTTAGGATTCAATGCTACCGGTTTTGGCATTTTGATTGGAATAATAGCATCTGCCTAAAGCTCAAATGCTTTGACAGCTCATCTGTGCTAAGTTATCATAAGTTTACTGGAAGTGCCAGGAGTTTGAAGCAGAATTAGATTAGCAGAAGCTGATTGCAACATCTGGGTTTTAAATTAGACCTGAAAGTCAGGGGGTTTTGGCATGGTTTTTAACTATTCAGACTTTTTTGCTAGTTCTATCTAAGGTGTAAAACAAGTGTTTCTCTAATATAACTTCAAGACTCAGTATGTGACACTATTAAAACATTATTTCCATAAATAGCAAGAGTGTTATGGCAGAAAATCAGTCACGAATGTAGGTGTGGACATCTCAGGAATGCTGTGAACTCTATTTTCTCTCTGTGGCTTCATTTCTTAGGTCTTGTTTCAGGCAGGAGTCAGGATGGAGCTGCACTGCTTGCCGCAGTGACTGATGAATGATTGCACAGCTCTAATGGGACAAATAGAAAGAAGAAATGAAAGGGTAGAGAGACATCCCCTCATGCCTAGTTAGAGCAGTACCCTGTACACTAATGTGATATTTTATGGTTATTTATCCCCTGGCACTATTTAACACCACCAATTTTGAAGACAAATGTAGTAAAAGCATTTTTATCCTGCTGCTATGAAAATGTGCTTTTAATAGATTTAGGTTTTCTCGGGTCATAAGAAAGAAATAGAAAGATTTTGCAGCTTTCTAAAGGACTGTATTATATGTGGAGTTTAAAATGTCATAAAGCAGCTTGAAACACTATAGGGAGTCTGTGCAGTAATTGGAAAAATGTTTCATACTAATGTTTGGATTGCATTAGTGTGAGCTGTTGGCACACATTTTGTGACAATAAACATGTCTTTGCTTAATTGTAATTATAGCTTACAAAAAGGTTTAAAGAAAGAAAGTGAGAAAGGTATTTTGGTGAGTATGGATAATGACATTTTAATGCACTTAAGGCACAATGCAGAACTCCTAAAGACCAGCTCCGGCTTGCATGCACTGTAGATAGACCAGCTTTACATATTTATTTAATATTTGGAAAGTTGGGGAGTTTGTTAGGACTTCTCTATTCTACCCCTTCTCTTCACAAATTAACAACTGGCAGGGTTGTCTGTCTGTATCTCTTCCTCTGATTATATTCCTGTTAACAACGCATGAGCAGATTCTAATCATTATTCAGTATTATACAGGGACCTGTTACCAGATTTTCACTGATGCTCTTGTCTACAGGTCACCCCTCCCATGGCTGGTTTAGTCAGGATAGCAAAAGATGGAAGAGCCAGAATCATCCACCTTTGAAAAGTCACTTGAGGAAAAAAAGAATAAATCCAAGTGTAGGATCTGTATCAGCATTTAATACCTCCACAGCAGCCCATTGTGAATGCAAAGCTAGGCTTTTGTGTGCAGATTTGGACTTTGAGGAAATCCCCCAGTATCTTCATATATTTGGAGTTTTCAGTTTAGAACTACTGAAATACCTAAGCCTAAATTCTGAATCTTAAACAATCCAGAAATCTAAAATTTATTTTCCTGTCTTAACGACAAGGTAGGTCTGCATGACTAGGACAGATAATTTAAAGAGAAAGATAACAAGGTGAAAAATATTTACATGTAACAGGAGGACTTCAAGCAGCATGGCTTTTTTCTTGGTTTGACTTTCTAAAGAAAATTTAAGAAATAACTTCTGTTTTCACCACTGTCTTTAATGACCTGAAAAACAATGTTGAGCAGACACAACAGATATATAGCCAAAATCCCTGTGATTATAGCATCTGTTCTGTATGCCAGTTTTCACAGATAATGGTTCATGGCAACAATGTGATTGACTGGGCTTCAACTTGAGCTACTTACCCAGAGCCCTCGTGAGTTTGTCCTTCCTTTCTAGTGTGCCAAACAGCCACACCTTCCTATGGGCACTTTTATTGTTAGTACTTCAAGATACATCAAGCTGGATGGATAAGTAGCACATGTTTACCCTCTATTTGGATAGCTATATTTTAAATGTTGCGCTGGGCTTGCAGTTCCTCGTCCTACCCTTGCCTTGTGCTTTTTCATTTATGGATAAGATGATTCACAAATTTTGTGTTCAAAGTTTCTGCACAAACAACAGTCTCTCACTGGACATGATCTGCTTGAACACATTCCCTGCAGTGGACCCCACATTATACAAAGGGTTATCAATGTGGAATCATTAGGACATGAAAAGTAGTGGTTTCATCCTGTGTATATAACTTTTACATCTACTGCTGATGTATCTGAATGCAGTATCAGCCACATCAGCTTTCAGGAGTTTAAAGAGCAGCTGACATTCTTGATAATAGAATAAAATTTTCTGGATAAGAATCTAGAAATGTGAAAATATATTTTTTAATCTGAGTTATATTACAAATGCCACTGCACAAGTAATGGAAAGTGATTTAGTGGGCAACATTAAATGATTACCAAACAGAATGATGACATAAAGTGCCTTATCTGTGTGGAGTAACAGGTAACTCAATCAAGTACAGAGCACAGGCAGTTCATCACAAATAAGGTATGATATGGTATATCTCTACATGGAATATGGTGCAGAGTTTTACAGATAAGCCAAACTAACTCTCTCAAACTGCTTCAGAGAAGTGGATTTGCCCTGAAGCACTAAAATTGTTAGAATAAGACATGAAACTTTAGCGAAGACTTTTTTTGCATTGTTTTCTCTCAAGCAATTCTGAGTAAATGGTTTCCATAAATTATTTCTTTTTCAAAGCTAAAACTGTAACTGTAGGAATTTAACCAGTTAATCATATGCTGTGATAGATGAGAAAGTTTACCACACTCCACTAGGTGAAAAACGAAAAGCTTCTGCATTCCTGGTAACAATTTATGGTGGTTATGTTAAGCGCTTTAAAATGTTCTGGTTTTAATTCATTTTTTATGTGCATGGCATAAATACAGGGTTTTTTTAAAAGATCTGGCCCTCAGTGAAATGTAATCAGTCTGACTGGGTGTTTATGGATCTTTGATTTACCTGTCCTCTGTCAAAGCTCTGGAGGTGGTAATGGAGAAGCATCTTTGCCGATGATTTAAGACACTTTTCAGGGAAGAGCAGCAAAACTGGAGAAAGGAATTGTGTGCCTCCCCATGAACAGTCTTTCAGCTTTTTCTGTGGTGGTCACAGCACTGCATTTTCTTTTACTATAGCGTGTTAAGATTTTCATGATACAAAGTGTTTCTAGTCCCAGCCTCAAGTGGCATACCACACACCATGTTAAATTATTTTGGCAGCTCTGCTCTCCAGAAAATACCCTGTAGGGGGGGACGGGAGGGCCGGGAGATGCAGGGAATGGTTGAATACAATATGAATCCTCATATGAGTCAGGAGGAGTCCTGGAGAACAGATCAATGAAAGATATGGCTCCATATGGGAAGTGTATCTAGCAGAGGGCTGCTGTGGATACCAGGAGCTAATCCCCATGTTGGGACACACTGGGAGAGAAAAATTCTTATAAAAAACTGACAGGTTCTGGAATAGCTTCTCCTTGTCCCACTTACTGCACCAGAAAGGTTTTTGACATAGCTCCAGGGTGGTGGTATACCTGCAGTAGCAGGAATCTCTTACTCTCCTTCCAGCAGCTCATCCACACTGTGCTGTCTGACCCCATCTGAAAGAAACAGCACCCTGCAGGTGTGGTGCTCCTGTACACAGCTGAAGCTCACCTTTAGTAGCTTCAGAGAATTCAAGACACTAGGAAATAAAGCTGAGAGCAGACATGGTTAAGTGTCATGCTATAAACCCCATCTCAAACCATCACAACCTGTCGTGCTACAGCCCAGCATGTATTTTACACCAGTCTTGAAGCATGTTTAGATCAAAATAAATGTTTTGGAATAACCATTTAATCCACCTGTGCGTATTTTACACCATAGAAAGTACCACCAGTGCTGCCTTCAGAGCTCTTGAGACAGTTGTTTATGGTTGGGAGGAATAATTTTCTACCCAGTTAATCTTAATTTTTTTCCTCACTGAACGTTAGTACTACTCGAGATATGTATGTTTTACTTTTTGTGTCTCTAATATTTTATGGATTATACTAGACTGAGTTTTATGGCAATCACTCAGCTAATTCCACTTTGTAACTGTTCTTCCTCCAGCTTCTTTCGTGAAACTGCTGTCAGAAGCTGAGCTGTGTTTGTTTATCCTCCATAGGCCAAAGCACGATGGCTCTACAGCAGAGTCACTGTCTGGCTGACTTTATTGAGCATCCACATCAATTCATACTAGAAAATATGCTTTTCATGTATTACAATGTCTTTTTAACCCATCTGAGACCTGAGTATGGTCTCAATACAACAGCAGTACTTGAGATAAACCCTTAAGAGATCATCCTCCTGACATGAGGAAACAAACCGCTTGCTACGTTCTGTCTGAAAGTCTCTTGAATCATTGGAAGTGAGTTCCCAGAAGGGAGGAGGGAATCAAGTAGTAAGATCCTGCTAAAATATCGAAAATACTGCCCTCCCAATAAAATTCTTCGCAACAGTTGCATTTACGTGGAAATTTATCACTTTATTTACCTATTTAACAACCCAAAAAAACCCAGCTCCCAACTCCAACAAAATAAAGGGAAATGTTTTACAACTTCCAAGCCTATTTTGATTATTTATATCTAGAAAACACTTCCTTGCTAAATTAATTACCTCCAGGATTCATAGATTGCATGTTTTTTTTAATATTCATTAGAAATGCGACACCATTGGGGTGTACAGATAGCTCTTGAATAAAAAGAGAAGTTGCTCTCCTTCCATGACCCAGGACGTGAGTTTGGTGTCATCTGTTCATGTACCATATTTCTGTCACAAGACAAAATGGTTAAATGACTTTATTACCTGTATTAAGGGATGAATGAAACTTCTTCCATAGAAATATGGAGGAAGAACACTGTGTACTGACATTTCCACTGCCTCTAGCAAACAGATTGTATGAGTTTTAGCTATATAATCTTTCCTTACCCCTACTTCTGTGAGGGTGAACAGACTGCACTTGAATATTTAGACCTCGCCTTCCCTGAAAACTTCATTCATAGTGATTATATGTTCTGCTTCACTGACAGCTTGTGGTAGGGCAATTCATTAAGACTAATTGAATTCTGAGGGGAGGGAAAAATAACCTTTGGGTGTGAGCATGAATTATTGAGAGATAGTGTGATGTACGTGCTTATAGTTTTCAGAGCTGTAGTAAAGAACATACTGATTTTTAAAACAACAAAGGTAATTTCACATTTGAAACAGTAGAGTTAAAAATGAGTGTGGAATTAAAAATAGTGCCTTTTGCTTCCTCATTAGCAATCATGATTGTTTAATCGATAGCAGTCAGGAGAAGTGACACAAAAGCCTGCATCGCTGCTGAAGCAGACAGGATATTGACATTTAAACAAATGCTTTAAACATACTGAGCTTACACTTCTAGTTTTAATATTAAAAGCTGGTGGGGGAGCTTGTCTGGTCTTATTTTATCATTCATATTAATCTTGCATGCGCAGCAAACTTCATGTTGTTCTTTTTTGTGTTATTTTCTGCAAGAAAGAGAATCACAAACCTATCAAATCATACTTTTCTTTCAAGAGTTTGATTGAAACCTCTATAAGATTTGGAACTTTGGAGATATTTCCATTGATCTCAGCTGCTATGAGCATGGATAATAGCCAGAATAAAACAAAACAAACAACCTTCCAGGATTTCTTCATTCTAATAATTCATGTCTGAAAAGTTTCAGCAGCACTGTTGGTGAAACGTGTCTGCACTGATTTTTTGAGGTGCTGGGAGAGTAAAACTCATGAAGTAATGAGATATGAGAATTATATAATGCATAATTATGAAGTATTTTCAGGGTAGTCTATTTACAATGTAATTTGGAAATTTGCAGTATTGTATTCTGTGATTCTCTGTGAATTATTGAAATATTGAGGATGCATTTCTGTGGTGAGGTTAACAGGTTAGTTCTTTGTCCTTTCTTTTTTCATAAGAATTATGATTCTTTGACTAATTTTTATTCTATAGTAAGATTCTGGAAAGTTCAAATCGCCTTACTGAAGGACATACTGACAAGAAATTAAGTTCCAACTGTTTAATATCTCTTAAAGGCATTTGAAGAGGTATCATACATTTATTACAGGGAGCTTTTTGGGTTTGATGCTCTGGAACATGTGATTCATTGAGCATTTAGTCCATTTTTTGAAGAAGTTGAGGATACTTTGGTCTTTGCTTTTAACATCAATTGCATTAGATCTGACTTTGACCAACTTGACACAACCACTTGGAACTGAAAGTGCACTTCTTGTTAATTTATGTGAGCAAACAGAATGGAAATACTTTTGAATCCCTACTGGTAAAATTGCTGCGCTCAACAAACCCCAGATTTTAGTTTGGCACTAAAAAATAGCTAAACAGAAGGAAAACAAAATGAAATACTTCTAAAATTAGTTTTATCTATCTTTTTTAGCCATCTGCCTTTTAAATGTTTCTGTGTTACCACTGTCATCACTTTTAATTCTCCTGTGAGGGCGAATTCTATCATCCCTTCCTGGGAAATGGGCTGAGGGAGGAGGTCTGACTGGCGTGTTTGCAGCCAGTGTGCCCAGTTAATCTGTTGAAAAACTTGCAGGGAGATATCAGTCCTCAGATTGCAATTCACTCATCTTTTTAGGGCATGGGGTATGAAAAGGGCCAACAATAACGAGCTGAAGTCTAGATAAGAGTCATTTGTGACAGTGCCCCTTCCTTCAGCACTTAACACCCAACCAGCTATAAAATTGTCTAACATATTGGCGAGGCAAAATGGCCTCAGCCCTGGGATATTTTACTTAATTTGTTGCCAATTAACACAAGCTTCTAATGACCAATTTGGGTATTGGGGAGGAAAAACGAAGATGAACAACCAAGCCCTGAAGCAAACCCAAGCAACCAAGCCACACCTTCCCTGGCCCATCCAAAGCTGGAACCGGACCCCTTCCCTTCCCAGCCCTTCCCATCCTGTTGGGGCTCAAGCCCACATTCCCTCCCTTCCAGGGCAGCCCAGGGCACCTCATCCAAGCAAGCAAGGAGAAAGAACAGCTTTGGAGCCTTCTGGAAATTTTGCTGTCAGGGACTCAAGTCCCCCAGCCAAATCCACAAGGGGGGTCAAGCCTACCAAGGCATACAGAGCAGAGCAGTCACCGTGTGCAGTTAATCACAGAAATCTCTGTGGCTGACAGCTAATAAATATTCATGGACAAGTCCTTCTGCCATCATTACATATTTTAAAATAAAGATCTCTGTGTGAAATTGAAACCTAATGTTTCATCTAGCTTGTTTGCAGTGCAGGAAAAAAGAAAGAGATTTTTACCTATTAAAATGATAGATTGCATCTCCTTAAAGGATGATTATAATTAGTTGAATAAACATCTAGAAAGTAATGATCTGTAAAGATACTACTATCCCACTTTCACATACAGTAATGAACATAATAGAAATCATTGGTGTGCTGATTTACCAACCAAAATGATGGTTGTACATGACATCCTTACGGATACAAAATGCAATAAACCTCTGATGGTTTGAAGATGCTTCTTTGTAAGTTTGTGACAAATTAGCCCAACCCATTATGAATTAAAAATTAGTTATTTTCAAATTCTTAAAACATTTTTTAAGTGTTGTCTGTGATTCAGTATGAGTAGTTTGAATATGTTTTTCTGACTGCATCAAAGTAATACAATCTGCTCTTGTGTGACCCCACCTGGAGCACTGTGTCCAGCTCTGGGACCCCCAACATAAGAAGGACACAGACCTGTTGGAGTGAGTCCAGAGGAGGGTCACAAAGACATTCAGAGGGCTGGAGCACCTTGCCTATGAAGGCAGGATGAGGGAGCTGGGGCTGTTCAGCCCGGAGAAGGGAAGGTTCTCTATAAGAGAACTTGTAGAAGTCTTTCAGTATCTGAAGAGTGCCTACAAGAGAGCTGGAGAGTGAGTGCTCATTTTACAAGGGCATATAGTAAAAGGGACAAAGGGCAGTGGCTTCAAACTGAAAGAGAGACGGTTTAAATTAAATATTAGAAGGAACTTCCTTATTGCGAGTTTGGTGAGGCATTGGAACGGGCTACCCAGAGAAGCTGTGGATGCCCCATCCCTGGAAGTGCTTAGGGCCAGGTTGATAGAGCCTTGAGTAACCTGGTCTAGTCAAAGGTGCCTCTCCTCATGGCAGGGGGGTTGAGGAACACATTCTGTGCAGGGAGCTCAGGGCGCAGCTGCAGATGGAGCTGCAGGTTCACCTCGGGGTGGGAGCCTGAGACAAGAGGCCGTGAGCTGCCACCCTTGGCACAACAAAGGGCACAGGGACCTGTGGCACAGCCAGGTGAGGGGCACTGAGAGACACGGCAGGAGCCCATGGCTCGATGACTCAGGAGGAAGAGCAAGACTTTGATGCTCTTGGACTGTGAGGGGATAAAAGCCCAGGGGTTCCTTTGTTCAGGGTCCTTCCGTGGAGGCACCAGCTCAGGCTGTTTCTGTGTTCCTGCACCGTGGATAAATGGCTTTATGGAATGAGATATCTGAGACTCTGTTTTGGGAAACCTGGGATCGAGCCAGTGAGGAAACCTGGTCTGGCTGTGAGTGGGGTGTGCAGGGAGTCAGGCTGGACCCACTGGGTCACTGGAGCCACCCCTGTGAAAGGCCTCAGTCCCAGCAGTGACAGTCTGTGACACTGGGAGTGTGGCTGCCAGAGAATCTCCTGAATGGTCACACTGGGAAGTTTCCTTAACTGGGAGTTAGGACTAGATGATCCTCAAGGTCCCTTCCAATCCAAATCATTCTAGCATTCTAGGAAATTTTCTCACCATAGTGTAATTGAGAAAAAATGTTTATCTTTAATAAAAATAATTGAAATTTTTTTATAAGAGTGCTGCTGCTGGATTTAAGGATAACAATGAGAGAGAATCATTTAGACTTACTTTCTGTAGGGTTTGATTTTTGTGGTGTAGCAGCTGGTGCAATAATCAGTAGTGTATCCTTCCACATGGTACATGGATTATCTGTATACCATGATGACTGAGACACCGTATTAAGTATGAATGTAAAAGCTATTTACACTTTACTATGAATAAATAGGTGTATTTTTTATAAAATCTGACTGTTAGGTAAGTAAGACAAGTTTTATTTCTTCCTCTTATTCTTACCTTGTGGAGGACATTTTTTTATGTGTTTGACAGATGGTTTGTTCAGTAGAGTTATTCAGACATTAGAATTGATACTGTTCAGAATTTACTATCCCTGTATCTCGAAAGAGTTTATAAGTTCACACATGACATATGATATGTTTTTATGCCTTAGGGAGGAATACATAAAACAGTATTGTATAAGAAATGAAAAGATGGAAAGGGAATGAAGAGCAGACAAATGAGTTTCAAGAAAAGATCTGATTCTGGCGTGAATATAGCTGTTCTTTCTGTTTCAAATCACCAATCTAAAAAATCTAAAAAGATGTTTTTCACCAATTGACCAAAACTAGATTTAAACACCAGTTTAGTTGAATGACTGAGGTGTCAGGTTTTGAACAGTTACAGCTTGTGACTGTCAATTTACCAATGCAGGGTAAATCAATATGACCTTCATCTGAATGAAATTAAGAATATCAACTAGAGGCTTGTATTGTTTAACACTGTGATTGCAGATAAGCTGATTAAATTTCTGTAGAATAGATCATTTCTGGTTTGGATCTGTGCAGGACTGGCAGCACATTATAAGGGAAAAAAAATTACTAATTGCTAATTTGCAGTTTACTTTTAAACCATCCAAAAGCCACTTGATTGGATTAGTGTTCATGTGGTATCAGGAGGGACCATCCAAGCTGTGGCTGGATGAGAGACAAACGTCAGTGGCAATACAAGCTAAAGGGTTCCCACTAACCTGCCCACCCTGTCTCAAACACAGCCATTTCTCAGGCTCCTGTATTATAGACTTTGAGGATAATTAAATTCATACAAGAAGTGCCTTTCCTAAGTGTTGTTTTTTTCAGGGTTTTTTTAATGGGAAATTATTTTTAGATATCTAGAGGTAATCAATATCAGTAAGTAATCCCTACTTTGGTCATTCTTAAAACCTAATGTTTTCTAGTGCTGTATCTATCTATGCCTTTCTCCTGTAGTCCAGTTCTTATCTCCTCTGGGCCAAGAGGCCACCCAGCTCTGGGATCAATTAGGATCTTCCCTGAAACATATCCATGTACCTCCAGCACAGCACAGGGAGGTCCTGTGGGAAAGGACTGTACTCCAAAGGGGGAATTTTCCAGCCCCTGGTTAACCCACTTCCCCTTCAGCATCTGAGTGGACCCTGCCATTGCATTGTGGCTTCCTTTTGAATTATGTGTTTAAATTTTAAACTGCTTTCTGGAGTGTCCCCCCTGGGTGTTGTAGAGAAAACTTTAATCTCATGTCTGTGCTGAGAGGCATGAAGGAGGTCCCGTGGTAGTTCCTTCTGACAGGGAAATAGATGCTGCCTCACAAAACAAGTTTGAATTTTACTCCCAAAGTCTCCAGGCAGTTCTTTCACAGCTTAGCTAACAGGCATGGACAACACTTTGAGAAAAAACTACTTAAAAGAAGCAAACAGAAAATATGAAAAGAGCTTAGCAGGCACTGGATTTTGTTGCTGGCAACAAACTTTTCAGAATCTTAATTTTAAGTCTGCCTGATAATTTCAGACACTATTTTGGGTTTCCAGATTGGAATACATTCACAAAGTAATTTAAAACCTTCTCAGTGTAAATTTACTGGGATACCCAGGCTCTTGTGGCTTTCAATCAATAACCTCTCCTTTAATAACACAGTATCCTGTTGACAAGAAAAATAGTGGAAATGTCTTTCTGTAAATCAGTCAAAAGGGATAAGCCCAGAGAAGGAGTAGAAACTAAATTCTCCAGATCGATAGCTACTGTTGTGTATCTGTCACCTCCACTGTGTGGCAGGAAGTGTGATTGAAACTGAAATAGGTATTGATGCATTTTCAAATTTCAAACGTTCAGTTACCTGAAGATGCTTAATGAGAGTTTTTGAAGCACCTGATTACTGGTCCTGGCTTTAATGATCTTCTTTGGAAGTCAAAATCAATCTTGGAATTATTTTTTTTTCCACCATGTATAGCATGTGTATATCCACAGACAGATATTTCCAAGGGAACTGAAGTGACTTGTGCAAGGTAGGACAGGAAAGCCATGGGTGCTGTGTTTTCTAGAGCTGCAAACAAGTGCCTCGAGCACAAGTTAAGCCTTCGTCTCTTCAGAGGGAAGAGCCCTGTCACTATGAAGCAGCTGAGTGCAGTGTTGTGCTGACTCTGAAACACGGCAGAGCAGGGGCAGAGACCAGCAGTGAGGGTGAAAGAATCTTTGTTCTTGTAGTTCCTCTGGTTTAGCTACCTGGGCTGGATTCTTTTTGAACCATATCTGTGATCTGTGCTGCTCCTGCACATCCACTGTACACCCCTCTAACAGCTTTTGAGTGGTAAAATATTTAAACTACTTAAAAGCCAGGGTGGGGTGGAGGGGAAGAAAATAGAATTGGAAGATGTGAAAAACTAACTGGAGGTCTTTTCTGGAGCTGTTTCTCATCTAAAGTAAGTAGATAAAATTCACTGTCTTCCAGGGAGCTACGTGGCTAACAGGAATTGGTGTCTCTTTGATGTTTGCTGCCTCTCCCCACTCACTGGGAGTGTTTGGAAGAGGAAGTTAACTAGGAAAGGTAGGAGAACAGAATTAGAGTATGCTGGTTGCAGAAAGGTGAACTGCAAATCAATTTGAAGATACACGCTTAGTGCCCCCAGTAATAGCCAAGCTTTCAGCACATTATTATCCAGCCTCACCTGGATCACTGCCCTCTGTTCATGGGCTACATCACATCAGCTCTGCTGGACCATGAAGCAAGCTAATGGGTAAGTGGCTTCCACTGAACTGCAAAGTTTGGTAAAACATTCATTTTCAAATACCTTAAATATTTCTAAGAAGCTTTTTGGACAGAACTGTACGTTGTAGGAAATAAAAAGGAAATAAAATCAGATGTTTTCTTCTTTTTTTTTTCCCATCTTGCTGAATCTAAATACGTGCCCTCTCATTTTTGTGGCCTACTTGACAAGGAGATTAGTAGGAACCTTAATATTGTAACATGACTGATAGTCAGGAAGTTCCCTTCTTTGGGATTTGTGTGGTGTTGGGTTGCCTTAGAAAGGAAAGGGGAAAGAGGTCTGTGGGAGGAGGGTAAGGCTTTTCAGCCCTTTCAGGATCAAATTAAACTATTCAGAATGAACCTGAGAACTTGCTAGGGCAGGTACATATGAAAATGCATTTCCAAGGAAGTGGAATTATGCGGAGGAAAGCAGTCAGATGAGCTCAGGAACAGGATTTTGAAGTAAAGAGGGAAGTAATAGACCGTTGACTCCAGAGGTGAGAAAACTGAGAGTCATCACATCAGTCTCTGCATATGCAGACAAATGAAAATAAATTCTTCTCCATGGCAACGTGGAAGACTTCTCTATATGTCTGGCAAGTCTTTGCAATGATAGAGATGGTGAAGCTCTGAAATAGATTAGCTGGGGAAACTGTGGGTTATTCATGATATAAAAGCCTCAAGAATAGGTTGGGAACACATCTGTTCCCAGATGCCATGAGGTATATCAGGGAGAAATTATATAGGAACAATTTTCTTTAGGAAAAAGTTATTTGCTGTGAGGGTGGTGAGGCACAGGAAGAGGTTGCTCAGAGAATTTTTGGATGCCTCATCCCTGGATGTGTTCAAGGCCAGGTTGGATGGGGCTCTGAGCAACCTGGTCAAGTGGAAAGTGTCCCTGCCTGAGGCAGGAGGGTTGGAACAAGATGATCTTTTAGGTATCTTCCAACACAAACCGTGTTGTGATTCTGTGACACTTTATTTGCTTCTGCCTTCTATCAGAGGGCTACACTAAATCATTTCTTGTTGTTTTATCCTCTGCTGTTTTTTGTGTGTGACTGTGAAGGCTAAAGGAAGGTCAGAGTGGAGGGAGTGTGAAAAAGATTTGGGAAGAAGTACATCAGAGACAAATGATAGCATGTTATTTGAAAATGCTAAATTTGGCAAAGGTACCACAGAGAACAGAGAAAGGATAAGTTCACAAATTTCGCTTTAGTGACTGTAAAATGTCTGAACCTAACCCTAAAACCAGTCTCGTCAAAGTGTAGCTCAATTTGTTCCCATGCAAGCATAATTGACTCCAGATGACAAAGTATATAATATGTTAAATCACAGAAACAAGAGTTCTGAGATGTGACTCAAATGATTTTTTTGTCTTAAATATGTAGAGTCTTCATGTTTCTTTTTGCTGTTGCAAGATGAAAATGTTGTATTGTTCTAGATCTCTCTGGATCAGTGTATCTACCAAGCATAACTTTTTTTTAAAGATGGAGTTCAAAATTTTACTTACAATTTCACTGTAATTTTCCATTATTAAAAGTAGTAGTTTTCTGGTTACTTCAGGTTGCTGTCAGAGAAATGAAATTCAACACTGAAGCATGACCAAGTGTGAGCTTGAACTTCTTTCTCTTTTTCCATTTCAATCTCAAATTCACACTCCACAAACTGCAATCAGGTGCAATACAGAATCCTTTTGATCATAAAGCAGCAGTACCTGGAAGTCTAAAACAAATGATTACTTAAAATTCCAGCTTCCCATCTCAGGGGTAGGTCCATTAAATCATTGCAACTGAAAAGATTTGATAGATTAAAATATTAAATTTAGGTAACCCATGACCTACTTATGCATAGGTACCTGCATAAAAAAGCAAATGGAGAAATTCTGCCTAAGATTTCTGAGACAACCTAGTGCAGGAATCCACATGGCCTTGTTACTAACCCTTATCATATATCTGCTTATGCATTAATAGAAAAAGTGAACTGTATTGGAATTTGCTGTGCCTCAAGCAAAGATTACTTCCGCCTTCTTTGAAGGTGAGTTGTCTGTCTCTCTAATCCATCAGAACAGGATGTGCTGTGCATCTGAATTAAGAGCAAATGCACTGTCAGAATTGAAGTCTTTCTTTCTTTTAATCTTAATGCTGGTAAGAATTTCACACTGTGTTGGGCATTTGCATCTATACACAAATAATAGCCACACTTTTAAAAAATGTACACTAGTGCAATAAACACTGATGAGGTGGGCATAGGCACTAGGATCAGCACTTTATGGACTAGCAATAAATTATTCAGTATTGAAAAATGTTATTATTAATTTGGGATTTTCAATTTGGTTGCAAAGGTATATTGAAACCTCTCTGTATGGATATTGAGGCGAAGAAATGCCCATTATATGTCCTTAAATAGCAATTTGTTACATTTACATGTGCAGGGAATGATTTTGCTTTTGTACAATTTCTGAGTTCCATACATAAAATATGAAACTATTATGAAGATATAGTGGCCAGCTTTACAGAGTTGAATTGCCTTATAATTTTGAAATACAACAAAATGACCCAGGGCATGCTATAAAATTCTTAATTTAGGAAAATGTCTATGTGAAAGTGATTTGATAGCAAATGGCAATTATTTTCTTCCTTATTGCTATAGCCAAATTGTTAGGAGATGGATTTTGTTTTCATTCTTAGCACAAAGTGTTTAAAAGAAAAATCTCTTGTCAGCTGAAACCTTGTCTGCAGACTCCCAGCCTAAAGCAAGATTTTTACAGTCAAGTTTTAAATCCCTTGATGTATCTGTGTTTGTAATGGAAATGCTAACATAACCTTAGCTGTTACAGGGCAAACAATATTGCAATAATAAATAATGAACAAAGTGGTTTAATAATTTGAAGCAAATCATGTCATGGGCCTGGCAAGATTTTATGACTAAATTATATGGGCAGGAACCTATCAACAGACATGCTGCATAAATACCATAAATAGATGGACTAAGGATGTGTGTTCATGAAGCTGAAACCACAGTTTTCATGATCTAGGGGATAAAATGCTGCAAGAGACCGTAAGAAATTGTGTGGAAGTTTTGGGCAAATCAAAAACCTGAACAAATGATCAATGTGTTAGTTTTTAATCAACAGCTATTATCTCCAGTGCTAATGAGCTGTACACTGCCTCACTAAATCTGTTGGGTTCTGAATATGGATGTATTGGTTAATGATCCAATATGTGGCCTGTTGCTAAAACTTCTTGCCTTATACCTGCAAAATACAGATTTCTTTTTCTTCTTCATCTTTTCAGTACCTTGCATAACCTGACTGAAGGTTTTCATCTTTGTAGCTTAAGGAGCAATAGGAGTTTCCCTGGCACAGTTTGGCTCTGGTTCAACTAGGCTAGCACTTTCTTTTTTGACAGTCACTCATACTCACCGTGTGCTTCTAAAATGATGCAACACCTCCCAAAGCAGGAAAGGGCTGATTAATTTATTCCTGCCTGATCTCTGCTACCAAGAGGGAAGTTCTGGAGTTACAGCTTGAAGAACATCAGTTTTCCTTCAAACAGTGAAGTGCTTGATCCTGAGTTAACTCTTTTCTTTGGCAATGTGGGATGAGGGCAATGACCACAGGCATGCCTAGAGTTTCTTGGGTTTCAGAGTTTCTCATGGCTTGGAGTTAAAGAGCAGGCAGGATGGGAAACAGCCCCTGCTTGGTGCACTGTTGATACACCTCCTTCTGCCCAGAGGAGAGGAGAGGATAAAAAGAACCCATTGCAACAGCCCCATCCTAGGAAGAACTGCGTAGACAGTTTTCCCTAAGGAAGAGTTAAACAGGCAGAAAAAGAGACTCTTTATGTGGTAGTCCAGTACTAGGGAGACTATATGTAAGCAAAACTCCGTGTTTCGCTACAGTGGCTGTGCAGCAGAGGCTACAAGAGGTGGTGATAAGGCTGAGATTTTGGAAAGATTGTACTCCTTTTAGGTTTCTCCCAAAGAGCAAATACTGAGCAAAAGCAGTATTTTAGTAGGTGGAGGTTTAAGAAGTCAAAAACTGAGTTTATTTTTGTCTGTGCGGGATTTGGTTCTTAGGGCTTGCGTCGCAGCTGGCATTCACAAATGCCCTGATAGTGCAGACCAGACCTTTCCAAATTCCTAGCATGATTTTTGTCTACTTGTGACACACAGGCACAAGCAAGTCATTATGCCATTGTTAATGCATCCATTTTGTAGCTCGCTGGCACTTCTGTGGATCGTACCAATGGCAAAAGCATTGTCAGGCTGCTGTGCAGTCAGAACTGAGGATGGCAAGAGAATGATCCAGGTCTCTAAAGCTAGGGGGGAGGCTAAGGGCTTAGACTACCTGAAGTCCATTTGTGAAACACCTTTCACCTGGGAGTCTTGCATGCAGAGACATCATTAAATGTGTCCCTCAATCTGTGGATTTGTCCATTGCTTCAATAACATCCGTCTCCAACTGCAGCCCGACAAGTAACAAGGCTCTGTTTTAGTTCAGACACTGACACAGGAAATGCTAGCTGGTGATCACTTCAGTGCATGTCATTTTCTGGCCAAATTAGTTTTTAGAGATTCTGGTTTACTCATTTGTGACAAAAAGAGGCTGCATTTCCTTAAAGCATAATAGGGATCATATTATTATTATTATTATTGTTATTTTTATTATCCTTAATTATTATTAATAATGAATATCACACTTACTATTCATAATAATCCTTCTCCATACTTTATATGTTCTTTGAGAGATCACCCTTTGTCTGCTTTCAAGGCAGCCAAATTAGGACACTGATTTGATACCATTTAATATTCCCCTCTTAACTCATCTACTTATGGAAAAGCATGGCAGATGTTCTTTAAACTCCAGGGAAGGCTCTGTGAGCCTCTACCAGGAAATTTGTGCTCACACCCTGTCACTTGGAAGGAAAGGGACCTTTTTGCTGTCCTAAAGACAGCACACGCAATGCTAAGAGTTCTTGATATGACGAAATATAGGGAAATAAGTAATATAAGGAATTAAGACTTTCACAAAATTTCAGGTCTTGAATTTGTGGTAGGGAGGGTATGCACAATGGAATGCTAAAATTTACGTGTACTTTTCAAACTTGTTACTCAGATTTAGGCACATTAAAGGCAGAACATTATCCTCTATCAAAATTCTGTACTTACACTCTGTATTATCACTGTGAATTCAACTAAAATTTTCTGTCCTTATAGTTTAATGAGCTTTAATGATTTGGGATCCTATAAATTAGAAGAGAGTTTCTCTACTGCCTCAGCTCTGGGAAGTTTAAATCTGTTAAGCCATGTCTGTATGTTAGAAGGAATCAGGAATTGTATAGAAGGAATGCAAGGGAAGCCTCATCTGCAAGATGATTTCAAACATACCTTTGGTTTTACAACTCACTGACAAATTTGAAGACATGCACTGCTTAGGCCACACTGAAGGACCTTTATAGCTCTTTTCTGGTACCCATCATCAGTTGGCATTCCAGTGTTTGACAGATTCTTTTATTATTTCTCTTAAGTTCTCAGGTGGTTTAGGGCATGATTAACTCTGTTCTGTGCTGGAATATTACCTAAGGTTCTGTGTATTAGTTGGAGATAACTTGTTCTGTGCTTTCCACTGATAAATTCAGCAAAAGTGACTTTTACCAGGGTCTTTTGCAGGAACTGGCAATCAGATTGCAATTCCTCCACCCCTAAACCTTCCAGAAGCTCATCTCCCCCAAAGTATTTTCAGTAAATGAGACTGTATCACACAGTATAAAGTGTACTGCAGTTAATATTTTTCACAGACAGAAGGAAAGTGATGAGGTTGCTCTAGGAGAGAAAGAAAATTGAAAACAAATGCAGAGTTATTAAATTTTCCTTTTTCTTTCTTTAATATGAAATTCATTCTCCAAGGCTTCTCTAAGAGAAGATTTGAATAGAAAAAGCACCTCAGTCCAACATCTGAAGATACTAGGTATATCAAACATTTGATATGAAGGATTCTGAAAAATCCTTCTTATGTCTTTTTCTAATGCAGGACAGATGTTTACACACCCCTGTAAAGTTCAGTTCCTTGAAAAACAGACACTAGCAATTCTCCTACATGAATTAATGAAAATTAATGTTGAATATTTTATCAAATGTACTCTGAAGAGATTGCATATACTATCTTTATTTAGAATGTTGGGTTTTTTAAAATTTACTGTCTCTGAATAATACAACAACAACAATGAGACAGAAGAGAAAAATTACTCTGTTATAGTGGCAGAAACATTCCTGATAGCTGAATTTGACACTTTGAAATGCTGTAATTTTGATAGAAAAACAAAGACAGGCATTGGAAATGAAGTGTTATTTCCCTGTTCAGACAGTTTCAAGTTATAGCTTGGGAAGGAGAAGGTTGTTCGAGTGATATACCTCACAGAAACAAGCCATAAGAACTATATTGACACTAAGATGTTCAACCCTCCTATTGTAACATTGTGCCTGTGCAACATATTTCCATTTAAAGTGGCAGGATAACTTTATGTGCTGCATCCCACACAGTAATATCTCTTTTGCAGATTTTCAGAGCAGCTTATCTGTGCTTATTGGCAACACTCGCAAACACCTGGGGATGACAGACATGGATGGGGGGAAGCAGGGTTAGGTAAGAGGCTATAAGTGGGGAAAAAGTAAGTGAGGAAGAGCTGATTGCATTTGGAAGGGTGGTCTGTGTTCCTGGGAAGGAGAAACCCTCTCATATGCTCCAGGTCCCTCTCTTCCAAGGCTGGCATCATGGGGCTCCAGAAGCTCAGTTGAAGTTAGGCACTGTCCATCACCACAGTCCCTACCTCTGACAACCCACAACTGCTTGTGGTTTGACCTCTCTGATCGCCGCCCTCGCAGTTCCTCCCACACCCAGCTGCTTCCAATAGCTTTTAATTTGGATTCACACCTGTGAGGTCTGACTTGTTTGATATCAGCTGGTCCTCAACCGCTGCCTCTTTTTTTCCTGCCTTTGCAGCTCTTCCCTCCTCTCCTCTTGCAGTTCACAGAAACCATTGGGGTTTTTGTTGTGCTGTTTTCCATTTTCCTTTGTCTCTGGAAGAGAGGAAGGCTGAGCTTGGAAGGTAGGTAGTGAAACAAAGGAGGAGAGAATTGAGAAAGAAATTTCAGAGTATTTTTGTTGATGAACAATGATGCCTCAATGCTTTTTATTTGTTCCTTGAACACTATTCACTGAAGAATAAATTCAAGTTTCCAGATTTTATTTATCTTGGTAACACATTTGTTTGGGAGATTATTTAGGAGGTAGCTGGAATGAATATTACTCAATTGCAACCTGTTTGCCATGGGGAAGGATGAAGACAGAGTTACAACCAGCCAAGTTTTTCTTTTAGTGTATTTTGTGTTGTGGGTTTTTTTTCTAGGGTAAGCATTGCAGTCTTTCTTTTTACCTTGTCAATCACACATAATTAGTACTTTCTGTGCGCAGAGAGTTTTCACTGTCATGCAGATTGATTGGGAAAAGGCACGTTCTCTAAGGCCTCAGTTGCTCTGATGAATTAAATAGTCTTGCTATTCAAGTTAGGAGGAGCAGACTGTGACACATATTACATATGTATACTTTCTGCAGTGTTTGGAAGGCTACTTTGACTTTCATGGGATTTGGATCTGACTTGTAATGCCTGCTATCATAAACAAAAGTGATCCCTTACAATAAAACATTTGGCAGTATTTACCATCAGAAATGCCTCTTTGCAGAATCTATGCTATTTTCTGCCTTCTGCAGGCTATCACTCTACATTTGTATTTAATTGGCACCTATGCCCTACTGAAACTGGCGTCCCACCTTGTCTGTGGGCTAAGTGCCATGCTGACAGATGGACATCAGTGCTGGTATGCTCCAGCCAGTTTTCACATTGCACATGAGTCTGAGTGATTACATTTTCCTTTGCAGATAGTGAATTTGAAAATCTTAAAAGGACTTTCATGTTGAAGGGGAAAGGATGCACCAGTGCTTTCCAGCTCCGTGGTGGGAGACTAGGAAAATATATTGCAGTAGTATGAAGCAGATATTTAGCTATGTTTAGCCAGGGCTGCTGTTCAGAGGGAGGATTATCTTCATCTCCACCCTCGATTAGCTCTCCACAGGGCACACTCTGACTTTTCAGTGACATTATTTCCATGGCTAAGCCAAGTTTCTTGCAGAATACCTCTGCTGAATGCAGAAATCCGATCTGTCCTGTGTCCCATATAGGATCCTGTCTATTACTTCTGCTCAATAGAAGCTTTATAAAGACAGCTTTGCAAAAGAGCATCATTCAAATGGCAATTTAACTCCTTAGTGAAGAAGGTAAGATGTTCCAGAAAAGAAAAAGAAAAGAAATCAGTAATTATGCTGTCTTATTATTCTTCAGCATTTAATACGCATTTCAATACTTCCTGTTCAGCGTTTCTTTTCCTTTCTTCAGGCAATTAGCTGCCAAGACATAAACATAATGAAAGCTAAACTGTACAAGAGAGGGGTTTTCAGCCTTTTGCTAATGCAAGTACAGACTTTAAATCTCAACCTGAATGCTCTTTACAGATTGACAAGGGGCACGTTATTCCAAGTCACTCCGTATTATGTGTGAAGAGTGCCCCAGCTGTGTCACTGCTGAGGTTAAAAGGTGTTAGTGCTTGCTTCTTTTAAATGAGCATAGTAAATGAAAGTGAACAATTAAGTAAGAAATTTGGCTTGCTATCTCTGCATGCTGCGTTTTATTGTGGTGTTGCCAGCTTCTCTGAATGAAAATACAAGAGCAAATTAAACAGCTTTATGAACTCGCAGGAGGAGCAGTTGTTCTAGTGGCTTTCATACAAATGTCTAATTAATTCTTGAAGTAACCCAAATTGTTCTTTTGTGATCTGTGAATGGGAATTTGTGAGGAACCTGTGCAGATGAAACTAAGTGAAAGGAGAGCTGGGATTTAATGATTAGCTGGCAGTTTGCACTTGCTGTGTCCAGAAAATTTTAGTTATCTTTCTCATTAATATTACATTGCAAAGTTAATGAAAAATTTGAGTGAATATGTTATAAGTAATAAGGCATTAATGTTATTTTTCGATCAGTCAGTTATGCTAATGAGCATCTGTCATTTTTTTTCACCAGTGTTGATTTGAATTACTTGGACAAATGCTAAAATAAAGGCATGATGCAATTAAACCCCAAAAGTTAACAAAAAAACCTAAACTTGACTAGTAGTAGTGGACTTGAATTATTTTATTAACAGAAAGACAATGTAACATTAGGAGGAAGATTGGCAGCTGTGTAACTCTTGTTTGTTTCTTTCCAATGGTTTAGGAAGCCTCAGTTTAAAATTCTTAAAAGGTGTGTTCTTTTTGTTTCATCCCAATCCCATATGAAGTTAAAAAAAAAATGCATTAAAAATTGATAGAAAATATTCATTATTCATAGCCATACTATCTTTAAAGCATGTCTTAAAATTATTGAATTATCAGAAATTATTTAAAAACTTCTTATTGTAGTATTCCTGCTCACTGCACCACTGTGGTGTCTTGTTCCCCTGGAGACAACTGAGTTAGTGTGGTGTCAAGCAAAAGCACCTTCAGAGGTAATATCAATCTAAACTTTCCTTTTTTAAAAAACATATAACTATAGTTGTAAGCTTTTGTGTCACAGAAATGCTGTTCCGTTACATGTTTGAAAATCAAAACTAACTGGTTTTAGGTAACACTGGACCAGGTCTCTCTTCACATCCTTTGGAACACAGCACTCCATGAACTGTGTGTGTACACTTTCTTTTAGCAGGACTTTTTCTAGTGGATGATGATGTCAGACAATGGGTAAAATGTGAACAGCAGAAAAAAAGCTTGGCCAAGGTGCATCAAAGCATCTTGTAATGTGCAGGCAGCCAGAAGTGTGAAATAACTCCTGTACATCTCCAGGAGGGACACTGAAAGGAGCTGTGCTTGGAGAAAGGAGAGTTGCTTCCTTCATTCCCTGTTAAATATATAACACCATGAGATTTCCCCCTACTGTATCTTTATTTAAACTTGGGAATCCTTTTTTAAGTCAGAATCCAGGCACTGTTTGCATCTGTGTCAGGTTTTACTGATTAAGCATAACTTACGTGTTTGAATTTGTTCACTTTTATTCTTTTTAAAAGTCTGCCTATGCTTGTCCTTGCAGTAACTTCATTGAAGACTTAATTAAGCTCATCATAGATTTAAAACAGTCTGATTTAATTTTCTGTTTTTGTAGTGGAGATACAATTTAACTCCATGTTGTGTGTCTTTTAGTTAGCTGAGAATTGTGGAGCAGGTTTACACTTCCATAGACCTGCAAAGCATTATCCATCTGGTCCATAAAATGGAAGTGATTGCTTGTAAAAGCATATCTCCCAGCTTTTGAGGTTTAAAATAGCTGTTTTCCACTGTATCAAATTGTCACTGGTCAGCTGAATTCATACCTGGTACTGCACTGGATCCAATATGGTAAGTAAAGGCAACCTGTAACCAAAGCTATAATGGTAACTCTAAAATTGCTTATTCCCTGACATTAATGTGTGTATAGCGAGTACATTCCCAGGGTCATATGAAGATCAGGATTTCCTGTGTGTCTACGTATGATGCATGCAAACTTGGATCCCAGGGAAGAATTTTATTTAGTGAGAGACTTTCAAACTTAGGTAAAAGGAATATGGGTCTTAAACTGTAAAGGATTACACAAAGTAAATTATATTTTAATACAAGAGCAGTCTTTTTCTTGTTATCAAGCAATAACTGGTGGGTTTTGTTGGTCACGTGCCTGTTGATAGTGTTCCTCTGAAAAAATTTGGGGGAGAAAGAACAAGTCTGTGTTTCCTCTGTCTTGTAAACCTGTGATTAAAAATGTATAGGAATGAGCATATTTTATAGGTTGACTCCAAGAACTGAAGATGTTGACAGCATCAGGGACACTTGATGGATCGTAGTGTTGTCAATTTACTGCATTTGACCATATGGAATTTTTTCCAAGTTACAGAAGAATGTCAGAAATATAAAATAGTGAAGAGCACTACTTGGCTTACTTATACGTGCTTATAATGCATAAACTGTGGTGTAGGAATGTGCATTCACAACTCCTAGGCAGTGAATAAGGCTGGCATGTATAAATTTCAAAAGAGTGTGATTCACTCTCATATAGACAAATTAATAGATTACATCTATTTTATATATACATATAATACCTAACATGTATCTATATTTAATAAAGGTAATAACTCTGTCAGATCATCATTCTAGCAGCACATGTAAGTTTCGGAGAGGCTGGAGCAGAGTTGTGTGCTTTGAAACAGTCAATATTAGTTCAGTCAACCTTTGCCAAGCGTGGCCATATGTGGTATAACTAATTCTGCGTAACCCCTTCAGCTTTCTGTCACAGTTATTGCTAATGCACTATATTATTTTCCTGGACCTGTGACTTGCCTCTGTCTCCCACAGGGCTGTAAGTGACAGCTCGGCAAAGACACTTAATGCCTTCCAGAGCTGCATGTCAGCTGTAATGCACTGTTTTGCACCTTTGTTCAGTAATGGTGGTGGTGCTCCATAGCAACGTCGGCTTCCCAGCTGTGCAAAGGTCTGCCATGGGGAGGCCTTCTGGGAGCTATTAGAGCCTATGGAAAATCTCCAGGAAGGATGCAAGGTGCAGTGCACACAAAGCACGGGTGAGAGCAGCTCTGCTGCTGCCTGTGCCTGAGCACCGTAATCACTGCTAAGCCCTCATGAATATGCTCGAGTGTTGCCAACAGCGTGCCTTTTGACAAAATACTCTTTCCTACTGATTGGAAACCAAGGACAAATATTAATTTATAATGTAATCAAAGGGACAGCCCAGAGTCGCTACTGTGCATGACAACTGCGAGATTTGAGGGAAAGATTTTCTTATGTAAATGAGAGAGTGTTAATCTGCATACAAAGGGATTTTGGAGCGAATTTAGACCAACTGCTTCTGAAAATCCCTCAGAGGAGGAGAATCCTACCCCCTTTCACTGCCTTTGAAATCTGCCCAGTGTCCCATGGAAATATGCTACTTGTCCAATGAACAAAAGGTCAAATTCAGTGAAAATCTCAAGTTGGAGTTCTACACAATCACCCTGAAATTGCAAGATATATTGGGGTTTTAATTAAATAAACTAACTAATATTAATCAAGTCTTAAGATACAATCGGGCTTGTTGTTCATTGCTTGCTCTTCGTGAAGCTAAATAAGACTCATTAGCAAATCCATGCTTACCATTCCTGAAAATCTGAAATTACCTGAAGTGTAATAACATGCTTCATAGTAATTGAAGACTTAAAAAGAGTAACTAACTCAGTTTAAGTATTAACACTGAGAAGAGGCTTTGAGGGATTTTTTCTTACCAAATTTGGGTTAGCCCCGATTACATGCAAAATTTTCATGAGCATCGTGATGTGCTGTTTTATGACCGCAAAACTCCACAATTTGTTAGCTTGTGCTATTCATGTAATTTCGTCCTCTGCCTGCCCCAAAACAAAAGATTTTGTTTTGCTTTAGCCAGCCCTGATGTCTGAAATCATATAAAAACCAAGAAAGTGAAAACCCTGACACAGAAATACCATCCTCTTCAAAGCAGTCTGTAGCTAGCTTGTTGGCGATTATTGGGCTCTGTAGATGAAGACTTGAGAATGTCTTCTTAATTTTAAATTTGCATTTATGGTTTTAATTTCTGTCATTTTCTGTGCTTTAAAAAAAAAATCCATTTCTTTATGCTAACTTTGTTATTTAATACAAAGAAGTTTGGGGTTTTTCCTCTTCTCTAATTTTACGCTCATGTTAGGTTGCAGCTCATGAGGAATACTGAGAGGAAGCAGAGACTGAAGGCAAAATTGATTTTTTGTTTCTCACCTCAGTAATAATTCATCTATCTGGAAGACTATATCTTGTGATAACAAATATAAAGAATTTTTGGCATGCCCAAGAAATTTCTGTAATTTTTAGAAGAAGCTATTTCCCATGGGAAACCCAAAAGTAACATAATCGATATCAATGCTTTCCTGCTTCCTAGTCTGCAGCTGTGGAAACAGAACAGTGCAGGGACACCTGCTTTTCTGTCTCCATTTATAGATCTGAGGTGGCTTCAGTGTGAAGTGCTCCAGCCCTCCCTTTACATTGAAAGCAGCAGGAGGGAGATTGACAAAAACTGCCCACAGGTCCTGACCCACTGTCCTTTACACCCATCTGCTAAGGGAATACACTTAGATTTGTGTTAGAAGCAGAAGAACAAAGCATTTGAAAAGACACAAATGTAGACATTTCCTGCTTCTCACACAGCTTTAAAAAAAGCCAGGAATGGCATTGTGATACCTGTGGGCCCACTGAGCAGCCAGTGCTGGTGTACCCAGCACCATCCATACTGAACTCAGCAACTGAAGGGCTTTCTGTCCATAAGGAGCACTAAACTAACCCAGTATTGGTTTGATTAATGCAATCTGATATGTCTTTTTCAGCAGCATATTTACGAAATGTAAAGGAATTTTTTCTGTAGTGCATGGACCACATTGGCAAATGCTGCAATGGCCAAAATGGATTAAAACATCAATTGAATAAATTAAAGAGAAAAAAATCTATACCAAATATAAGGAGTCGAGATACAGGTTTGACCTCAAATTTAGGAACGCCCTCAGCCAGGAACTGCTACAAGTTGGGCGGTCACACCAGAGGAGCAGTTCTGTGTACCCAAACTGTTCTTGTCCTTCATTTTCCTCATCAATGTGCTCAATACTAGGCTAGAAAAACTTCTGATTTGAAGCATTCTAACTGGTTTATGTTTTTTATATGCATGTACATGTATATATTTATTTTTTTTACTTCAGCTGTTTCTTCCTTCTTATTTTGCAGTTATGTAGCTGTTGGCTGACTTTGTGGGCCAATGCTATTTCAAGTATTGCCATTAGTTTGCATAGACATCAAAATGATCCCCCTGAGCTCATAATTTCAGTGTCTAGTGGCTATCTCCACTACTGTTTATTACCCAGAGGATTTAAAGTTTTCATCTGAGGCAAGGAAGTTTGCTGAGTAGGGATAGTTGTAGAGCACAAGGTTAAATGCTTTGCTGAACTGGTATTCCATTGTCTGTATTCACACACACAATTCTTCCAAGGTTATGAGGGGAATAACTAACAGCTTTTAATATGTAACCCAATTTCAAAATTCCAGAACAACAGTAAATTTGCAGGATAATACTTCCTGTTCATGCAAAAGGCCTGGAGCAAGGGCTTTTCCTCGCTTGCTTTCTGATATTCTTCATGTTCTCTGTTGATTCTGAGCTGTCATGGAAAAGTTTGCAGAATTAGTTCCTTAGTTCAGTGTTTGGCCTGAAGTGGTTAGTGACCTTCTGCACCAGTAGTTTTGTTTTGCAAGGGCTGACATGAATTTTACTTATCTTGACATGTGCAGATTAAGGTGTTCTTTGCTTCATCACCCATGAGAAGTAGCGTCCTGAGAGAAGGATATTGTGTCAGCAATTTTAGGGACATTGGAGGTCTGAGTATCTACATAAATTTTGCCACCATTTTCTTGGGTGTTTTAGAATGCCGGGATGAGGCAGCAACATGTGACAGAGAGAGAAAGAAAACCCTTTTGCTGTGAAAAACTTTACTTCAGCTGCTTTGCAGGTTTCTTTTTTTTTGTCTAGATATGGTAGCTATAAAGAATATCTGGTAGTCTACTATTTCTTTGTACAGGAACGTATGATAAAGAAAAAAAACTCCTCATCAGATTTGACAAAGAAACACCCTAGAGCAATCCAGAGTATTGATGTTTGAGAGCCATGAGCTTGAACACAGGCAGAATTTGAATGTAACACTAGTTTTACACTCATGTACTTGTAGAGTGGTTACGTTTTCATTTGAGAGGGGAATTTTTTAATACTGCTGATAAATTTTATCTTGTTTGCCTAGGCTGCTACATAGCAGGGTTTTTAAAAAAAAAATATGGTTATGATTTTGATATGACCTTATCACTCAGCATACGGCAATACAGATGGAGAGTGAAGTCACAGATGAGTGACAATGAGGAACTGACTGGGAATGAGCAAAGGCTTCGATATGCAGAGAATGGAGGAGAAAACCATCTGCTTTAACCGTTTGCTGATGGACTCCCTTGCAGGCTGCATGTCAGATGTCTACTTCAAGTATTGAGAAGAACAGCTTTATTTCCTTCGAGTTTTAAATCATATGAAATGCTAACCAAGTGTCCACAGTCGGAAGGAATTTGCCATCCCAAGTCAGTTATCTTCAGGATAGGCTTGCACTGTCAAACTCTTAACAACTTGACCAGAAAGTCAGTAGGGAGCAATGACTGTGTCCAGAGTTGGCTCCTCCTAAAACAGGTATTTAAGGTGAGTCATGTACCTGAAGGTACCTGTATTTCTTTATTGGTTATAGACATTTAAATTAAGGTTAGGTAAAAGTCACTCTTACCTGCGCTCAAAGAAAGGCAGAAGATGGAATTTCAGGATATGTTGTCTTACCAGGAAATTTTATGCCCATGGAGTTATTTTTCCAGTATTTGGGAACTGATAAGCATTTGGGTTGTTTTCCTTGGGTTTTTTTGCTGGATTTTTTTTGTTGTGTGTTTTTGTTGCTGTTTCTTTTCAAGAATGAATACAGCTGTGAAATGAATTAATGCATTTAGGAAGTGGAATCTTCTTCAAGAAAAGTACCTGTGCAATAAACATGATATGTATTTGAAATTAAATATTTACTGAGGATATGTATAGATTAAACTTGGATGAGAAATTTATAATATCTCAACAGTCAGGAGTTGAGGCTGGAGCTCATGGATTAGGACTGGGATGTGGAAGGTTCAAGAACTTGTACTTTATTTTCATACATTCAAAGACCATTTTTTAAGTGCTCTTGAGGGTAAGAGGATAGACTTCATCAGAAAGCAGGGTCAATTTATTTGTAGCAGATGTTGGAAGCCCAAGAGCTACAGCCAAGTGAGATTGGTTTTATACCCTCATCACTTTGCTTACTAGCCAAGATTCTTGACATGAGAGTGCATTCTCAATGATCAATTAGCTACTTTGTATTATTTGTTAATTTGCTACCAAATGCTGTATCCAAACTGCTTCCTTCACAGCTGCCACAATCTCCTTTACCACATTCTGTGATATATTCAAAGTATTTTGCAGCTTTGAGTGCACTAAAATGTAGATGCGCTGTCAAATTAATGGCATGGGGTAATATCCAGTGACACAATGCAAGGATTAACTACAGGTTCTCTTATTGCAGTTTGTTAGTTAGTAAGATGATGTCCATTTCAAATATCTCCTCATCTTCAGCTTTCCAGATGTGGCACTGTACTGCTGCAAAGCCACAGGCTGACCAGTCATTTTAGACTGAACTCTTTATTGTAGAATAAATGGGTACTGACTGTACCCCATTGCAGAACAAAGTCGTTTTTCTTAATATGTTGATTCTGTTCTTCATCAGCAGTTCACATTTAAATTTCTTACACTGTCTTCTTTCCCTTGTTGCTCTCTTCTTTTTATACCCCTGTGTTCCACATCTGAGATCTTCCTGCACATGGTGGTCATCCCATTATTCACCCCAAATAAAAGGTAGTATCTCCAGCGCTCCTGGGAAATAAAAGTAAAATCTAAATGCAGGTGATTTCCTGTTTGTGTTTTGCTTTTCCAAGGGAGTACAGATTCTATACCAGCCTTACTGCATGAGTAGGAATGCTGCAGGCAGGGGCCAGGCCTCCCAGCATTTTCCTCCCACCTGTGCAAAGGATGGACCTCAGCTGAGAAGTGGCTTTGCAGTGAACCTCACCCCCTGTGCTTTGATGTGTGGGCAGGTCAGGCTTCTCTCACATGGTACAGCATTGCTGAAGCAGCCTATTACAGGTGGTTTCATTGCAAAAGAAATCAATTTATTTTTACTGCTTTGGAGCATCTTCAATTTATCCTTAATCTCTAATTTTTTCTGCTTGCCCCACTTTAATTTTCAGATTGTTTTGCTTATTGAAATAAGGCAAGGTAGTCTGAATGGTGCCAAGAATTACCAAGTTGTGAAAGAGAAGTGTAATTCATGCCAAAGGAGGAAAAAAAGGAAAGAAAGAGCTGAACTTGCTCCTTATTATTTCTAATGTCATCATGCTGACTCTTGTGGACAGCAGCTAATAGATTTAGTTCACATTGGTTCAAACAATACATAGAAAAGTGAAAAAAATAAAAGATTGATGAGAAATGTCCCCTTAAATTCAATAGATCAGATTTTCAGCTGGTGTAAAATGAAGCTTTGTGGATTCCCACCTGTTTAAGGTCAGGCCTAGTATATTCACAAATGGCTGTCTTATACTGTCTTTTTGTACAGCCATGTATCTTTCTAGCTGGCTTTTTATTTCTTTTTAAATTCATCCTCAATTGATGCACATCTAAAAAAGCTATTAAAGATCAGCAGTGGAACAGTGTAAAAATTCAGCTCTGACATTATGACTTTAAATGAATTCTTCATATCAAGTTATTAATAATTTTTGAAAAGTCAAAAAAGTACTCCCTTCAGAGCTGTGATTGTACCTTTACTTCATCCATTCAGGGAAATTTTGCATGGAACCTTTGTCTTGTAGCTCTACCTGGAAGGCCTCAGGTGTGCCATATGATCCATAGTTTTTTGGGGATGGCCCCTCCCATGTTAATTTTAAACAAATTTATGGGTCAGGCTGTTAATACTGTAGATATTTAAATTTCATTTTTTTCCCCTCGTGGGACATTATAAGAATTGGAAATTTGTGATTTTTTTGACATTCAAGTGCGCTTGAAACACAAAATATAAAAAGCAAGTAATTGGCCACATTTCATTTTAAAAAAATAATTAAAAGTTATTTTTAACTTGTGAACTGCAGGGCTGTATCTGTCTCCAAGTGATTACATGTGGAAATGAGAGTGCCCCTTACTTTGCTGAATAAACTAAAGGCTATTGTTTAAATGCTCTCTAATGACCTTCTAAGTCTTTACTTTAGTAGCCTTCTGCTATGAAAACCGACTCTGACCTTCCTGACTTTTCTCAGGGTATGAGGTGCTATCCAATATGCCCCAGACCAGCAGGAGTCTATCCTTAAAGGAGCCCCACCGAGAGGCTCAATTTGCCCCCACATCCCTTCTTTTCCTTCTGCAGTTTAAAGTGGTAACAAGCTCTTTCCTGGAGCATCACTCCTCATGAACAGTGTAGGATATTCCCCAGCTGGAATACTGGAAATCCTTTTGCAGCAGATTTCTTGAACCTTTCAACTGGTCTATAATATATGGTGCACTTACATTAAAAATAATTGTTTAAAAAGAGTTTGGGAGTTTTACCACATGCAGGTTGCTACTAAATTTTCAGAAATTAGTTTGGTGAGTTGTATCCAGTAATGTAACACTTGATACTATACTCTCATATTTTAGGACACATTTCATTATTGCTAAGTTTTATGGCCTCTGAAGCTAAAAAATCTCTCTTGTATTTCATTTCTTTTGAAATAGAATGGTAAAATTTTAACATAAATTTTAGATGGGAAATCTCAGCCATTGCTCCTTGAGGTGCATGCAGAAAGAGTCTTCACAAGGGTCCCTTCAGAGAATTGTTCTTTAGAAAATATCCCTCTGGGTGCTAAATTGTTGTGATTTTCTTGCTTTGCAGTTTTTTATTTTGCTCTATACAGGTGGCACTATTTGCATTCCCATTAGCGAATTCTTTGTGTAGCAGGGATCAATCTCTGAGACTTCCATTCAAAAGCCAACAGTAGATCTTCCTTTGTGTAATCTGTCTGTAGCAGGGCAGCTACAGGCACATCCTAGGCAAAGAGGTTGTTCAATAATGTCAGATGAGTCCCTGGAGCCCTGCTCCCTGTCATATTATTTTCTGCAAATGCTGACAAAAATGAAGTGAGGCATTTATTTATATTCATATGTCTATTATTATGGTAATAGAATGGCTATTGTAGTATAAATAAGACAATTTAAATATATGGGGTTTAAGGCCCTTTTCTATGATTGCCTCACAATTTTTTCCCAGAATTGAAATGGGAACTCAGATGGAGTTAAGAAATAATATGTTAGTTTCTGCACAAGTAAGAAAGGTAACAGTTGGAGAGATGAGAATAGTTAGACCTTAGGTGAGGGGCTGTACTGAACTGCTTCCTGCATCTATGAAAGTGAAATACATCCAGTAATGTACAACGGGCTGTGTGCCTTCAAAGGATACCTTAGACTGCCAATGTGTTGTGAGGCAGAAAGAGAACACAAGTTTTCTTCATTCCCCAGAGAAAAGTGAGTATCCATTGTGAGCTCTGTTTATTGAAGTGCATTATTGCACTCATAAAATGCTTTTTCGTTATGGTGCAAACACAAGAGAGAGTAATTTAACCCCTAGCTTGCAGAGAAACCAACACACTTTAAATTCCTGTTTAAATTAAATGTTGAAACATAAAGTGGCACCTTCACTTGTAAGAGAGTCCAGATTTAATTTTAATTGCCTGAAAAAGATGCCTGGTTTATGTACCTCTAGTCGGACCCCTTGCTGAATGACATAAGTTTATATTTATATATGTAGTTGTTACATATTGGTTGGCAACTTCTTTTTATACTTCTTGGCAAAATCTGCTTATACAAAATAACAGAAGCCACTAACCACTTATTTCATTTGTTTTTGTAAAAAACATATTGACAACAGTGTGGTTTAGAATTTCTAGCCTACTATTGTGTTACTGTTCTACTGCTAACTCCTTTATAAACTTGCACATCCATGGAATTAGCTACGCCAAGTCTTTTAAATGTAGGTAACTGCTGTGAATCTTCCTTCCCTTTTTGCCATTCCACTTTCCTACTAGTCCATCATGATAAGAAGGATGAATGAAAACATAGCTGTGATTTGGGTCTACTAAATGCTTGTTATCCTTTCTATCCTTTCCTAATGATTGTTTATTTTTATGCTTCTTACTCCTCTGTGTTTGGCTGTCATCCACTCTTCATTGCTTTGAGGATTAAGTGGTTGCTACCTATTCCTCTTTTGTGTTTCTCCTCGTTTTCTGCATCTCTAGTGAATAAATATATAGTCACTTTGACAGTTTTGTGTCTTTTGATAGTGGGGTTGTAGGGTTTTTTTCTCTCTAGTATATCTTCCTGTGATTTTTATAGTTCTACAGCATCCATTGCCTCAGGGTATGTTCAGTAAAATCCTGCAGGAGTTTGTTGAGTCTTTAAGAGGTATCAGCTTGTTAATAATTTTACAGGACTTGGAAAGCAAGAATGTACGATATTTCTAGGACAGGTTGTTTATCCACTCTGGCATTTTGGCAGATATATTGATATATAGCTGCTTTGAACTCAGTGCTTTTCCATCAGGATGAACTCTGCTTTTCTTGTGCTGTCTCAGTGCTGACAAACGTGGCGTAGGCAGTGTGAGTGTGTCGATATGTACATCTGTAAAAATGCAGCATTATGCTTTACATCCTTGCCTTCGTTTTGAATTTTAGTCTTCAAATTATTTACAGTCTGTATCTCAGCTATGTGGTATAATGTACCTATTCTTCATTGTCTTTTACCTTTTCCATTTTAAGCCCCTAGCCAGCAGTTGTTCTGTCCCTGGGTGTCTGAAAGAGATGCACCAGTTGGAGTGATCCTACTGGATAATCAGGAAAATATATTTGACTTGGGGAAAAAAAAAGGAAAAGAAGAAAAAAAGGAAGAACTATTCAGTGGAAAGCAAAAGACTCAGGGGCCTTGTTAATGAGAGAATGAACGATCATGAGAGAGAGAATATTTCACTCCTAGGTCACCAGTTCAAATGCAGACTAGCTTAATAGTGTAAGTTGTTACCATCTGACAGCTGTTCCATAATCCATGAGAAATGGGAAAATAGTCACAATCTAGTTTCTCTGGCTTCTAGCTATCCAAATGTTGACATACTACAGATGACCATAATTTGCACAGGGATATTAATAATTTTTTTCACCCTTGCAGACACCGAAGGGGAGTATTACAATACCAAATGTAAAGAACACTTGAACTTTCCCATTCTTTGGATATTGCTGTATGGGACAAAGTTGAAGGGTATTTGAAAGCCACTGTGAGAAAGGGAGAGGTATCACCTCCCCCTGCCATTTGCAGTGTTGAGTTACTTGGAAATTGATTGAGGGTGGCAAAGAGACAACATAGACCTTTGTGTAACTAAGCTTTGCTGGATGTTTTTAATGAGTAATATGGAGTAAAAATTCCATATTAGTTTTGAAAAACAGATTCAAATTTTAAAAATTTGAATGTCAATCAAAAGTATTTGCTTTGAATTCATAGCCCTGAGGTGATGGTGTCAGTTTCAAGCTGTAACTTCCAAAATTCTTAGGTTACACCATTGTGTGTACAAATTAAAGTTAAGAACAACATGCTTAAACAGGTGTAGTATTTATATAAATACTGTGATTAATAACAACAAATAACTGTATTTTTACTTTGCAATGTTTCAAATAGTAAGTTAGATGTGTATCTATATTATATGTAGCATCAGTTGATCACGGAGGAGCAATTACATTGGGATTTGTGGGCTTAGATTTTCACAATCAGAAAATTTCAGAATTGTTAGAAGGCACTAAAATTCAAGGACTTGATTCTGGGAGATTTTAAAAAAAACAAACCAAACAACAAAACAAAAACCCTGGAAGATAAGTCTGGGCTGTAAGTGAGAAAACATTAGAATGAGGCATAATCTTTTTTTCTTTCATTCTTCAAGCCAAAAAAATTCTGCAAAAATACCCAAGTCAATTATTACCCAAATGGGGTAAAGCAAACCAAGGAAATACACACACATCATCAATGTTACAGTTCCGGTCTATTTCCTGGTTTTCGATTTGGAAATACAAGATTAAAATTTCTTTGTGCAGGACTCATTTTTAAAATAAAAAGTGAAAAATACTGTCATTTTTCCATGTCATTTGGGAACTTGAGTGTGTCTGTTCCATTCCTCAAACCATAGCAATATTAAATGGGTTAAAATTTGCTTTAAGCCTTCACATTTGTTTTAAATTAGTTTACTTTAGCAGTTTCTTGCACTGCCAAACATCTGCACATCCTGTTTACCTCAACAGGCCTTGTGAGTGCTCAGTGTTTTGTGAGGTTCAGACTGGTACTCCAGGAGGAGTAGATCCATGTAGGTTCATTTGGCTCTTTGGTGCATCTTGTAAAGGCTCTTCAGATTAATACAAGCCCAACCCGGCTGCTAGGAGTAGGGAAATGTAATTTTGAAGAGGTTTTGGCTGCTACGAAACATAAATGATGCATAGAATGGATATGTTTGTAAGCAAAAGTGACATCTCCTGTCTCAAATGGTAGAGCACATCTTAGCAGCTGCTCTTTATGTGTAATTAGAAGCCAGATGTAGCAGAAACCTGGTCGTTTAACAGGAGTTAACAACAGATATTAAAAAATTACTTCATCAAAATAAAAAATGCAGCCAATACATTATCTGAACTTGGAAATTAGTGATCATAAACTAGATTTGATTTAGCTACTCTCCTTTCATTAATCACATTTAATTGTTTACGTAAATGTCAACAGTTGTAGTCTCTTGGCATTTTCTTGAACTACCGTCATGAAGTGTTTATTTTGAAGTAGCATGTTTTTATGCACATAATGAGAATTTTAGGCTTCTTTTCTGCTCCTCAAGCACCTTTTAATGTGGCTTTAACACTTTTGCCATTTAGTTACTTTTATTTTTTTAGTGACATATGCTTGGAAGGATCTCCCTGTTAATGTTTTTGGCTCAAAAGACTAAAGAATTACTTCTTTAAAAATGATTGCAGCTTTTAAACCGCAAGATTCTCAGCGTAGGCATGTAACAATTTTCTTACCGTTTGTAAGTGACCCAAGGTTTAATTGCAAACAGGATCCAAAGTGAAAATAGCTGGTGATCAGTATAGAGAAGAGTTTCCTTTCCACAGACATTTTTACCTAAAGATGAGAGACAAAACAAAGAAAACCCAACACTAAGTCTACTTGTTTAAAGTCTCTCTGATTTTACTATTGATTAAATTTTCAAGATGCAAGCTCAGTTCTTTACAGTGTTATCAGTGTTATATACAGGCACCTGATGAAATTGTTGATTTGTTGTTTACTGTAACTTGAAAACAGCACAAGTGACTGCATGCTGTACGTTTTTTTTAATTTACCCCTTTGGTTTTTTTTCGCCGTCTTTATCAAAAGTGCAAATTTTCTTTTTAGTTCATACTTGTCAAAGAAAGAAAACAGCAAAAGAATTAATTTCAACTCTTTATATGCAAAGTGAAGCAGTTTGCAGATGTATCAGTTGTTTTTCATAGATACCAGTTGGGGGTGGAAGTTGTGTTTCAGATGTGCCTTTTTCCAATTTGTCTTGCAGAAGTGAAAATTTTTTGTCACGGGCCTAATTGTTCATTTACTGAAGATTTAAATTATTTCTTCTCTTTATCACTCATAAACTTGACATAATTTCATTCTTCTATTTGTCTAAAAACATTATTAAGTGATTTTACCGAGTAAAGTTGGTTTCAAAATAAGTTTTAAATAACTTTCCCTAGAATTATTTATTCTTTTCTTTACTGTTCTTGGAGTGACTTTTTTTGCTGATGTTAAAAAATAACTAGAAACTAAGGAGAAGTCTCTTCCTCATTCTCTGTCTGAAATTACATATCCAAATGGCATGGCTGTAACCATAAATAAGATGTAGGTTTTGTGGGAAGATATAGAGTCCTTTACACTTAATTAATTAAGCAAGGCTTAAAATGTGAAGTTGTATTTCTCCACATTTTTTTTATATAGGCAGTAATAAAATGAGCACTGCAATATGGGAAGAGGAGAAAATACTACTGCAGGGTTTTAATGTAAGTCAGTGATTTGTAGGTCAAACAGAGCAATGGGCTTCCTAAGCTTTTTTGAAGATGAATAACAGCTTGAAAAAAATACTGAGTCAGTGCTATGCAGCAAATGCTTTTTTTTGAATGATCTAGTTTATTCAACCCAACATCTGTCTCCGCTGCATATCTAAGGTTTTTGAGAAGTTTTATTGTAAAAAAAACTTGATTACTGTAGTGATAGGTATAGATTTTGATTTGTGTCTCGTCACAGCTTCCTTGCAGAATTAAGGAGGATGGAAAAACTGAATTGCTATCTGTCACTAGCAGAATAATATTCCTTTGAAACATTACTTGACTTTTTGTTTGGTTTTGGCAACATGTTATTTAGTCCCTTTGTTGGGAAATCAAGCATGTTCTTCCAGGTTTTTTCTTCTCCTGTCACAAGCCAGTCCTGACGGCTCCACCTCTGAATGTATCCTCACCCCTCCAAAGTAGATGTTTTACCTGGCAGGTGCCTAGTCCAGCCTTCCCCACCTGCAGTTTTGACAGCATGAGGGAGTGGTGGCTAGCCCAGAGATCAGATGTGATAATTAACTGGCTGGGCTGGGGGGATGTTTGGTGAGGAGAGAGCCTGCTGCATTTCCATGTGGTGGAAATGGGCACCTGAAGACAGACATCCATTAGTGCTCTCACTGAAGGGCACTCAGGAGCAGGTTATCTATGAGACCCCACCTCTCAAACCTGGTTGCAGTTTATGAGCAGATTCATCACCTGCCATGATCTTGGATTCAGAGATATGGCATATGATTGCATAAATCTTGTTTTGAAGGGTGCCAGGAGGGGGAAAAAAGCAGTCAGGTTTATTTATTTTGGTTTAGACAGCTATTAGCTGGGGAAAAAAAATGTTGTTATTATGTATAGATTATATTCACCTATTCAGGTATGTTTTTATTGCCATTTCTGTGCCAGTTTGGTGCTTAGTTTAAATAGAAGTGAAAATTACATTCAGATGTAACTGTTTCCATGGGATTGGAGAGAAATTCTGGCTACAAGAAGTGAACCTCCACATACATCTATGGAAAGCAAGCTGCAAATCTAGTATGGAGGGTTCTTCAGGTAAATGCTGCGATATTCTAGAAATATGGAATCCTTTCTTTTTATTTTGCATGTGAAGGTATCACCATGATGATAAAAGAAGGCAAGTTTGAGAACAATGTTTGCTTAGTATTTTGCAAAGAAGTTGAGCAAAGAAGGCACAGTGGGATGNGGTGAGGAGAGAGCCTGCTGCATTTCCACGTGGTGGAAACGGGCACCCGAAGACAGACATCCATTCGTGCACTGAAGGGCACTCAGGAGCAGGTTATCTATGAGACCCCACCTCTCAAACCTGGTTGCAGTTTATGAGCAGATTCATCACCTGCCATGATCTTGGATTCAGAGATATGGCATATGATTGCATAAATCTTGTTTTGAAGGGTGCCAGGAGGGGGAAAAAAGCAGTCAGGTTTATTTATTTTGGTTTAGACAGCTATTAGCTGGGGAAAAAAAATGTTGTTATTATGTATAGATTATATTCACCTATTCAGGTATGTTTTTATTGCCATTTCTGTGCCAGTTTGGTGCTTAGTTTAAATAGAAGTGAAAATTACATTCAGATGTAACTGTTTCCATGGGATTGGAGAGAAATTCTGGCTACAAGAAGTGAACCTCCACATACATCTATGGAAAGCAAGCTGCAAATCTAGTATGGAGGGTTCTTCAGGTAAATGCTGCGATATTCTAGAAATATGGAATCCTTTCTTTTTATTTTGCATGTGAAGGTATCACCATGATGATAAAAGAAGGCAAGTTTGAGAACAATGTTTGCTTAGTATTTTGCAAAGAAGTTGAGCAAAGAAGGCACAGTGGGATGGACTGGAAATTCAGTATTGAGTTATGCCCTCTATATACAGTGGACTCTGAACTTTTTAAAATGCACTTTTTTCTCTTTAAGAAATTGCTTAAGACCAAGCATGTCTGAGTGTGGCACACGGTGTTCTGATGGAGCTCACCATTGCTTCAGCCTGGTGGAGTCTAAAACAGGAGCTTACAAACATGAAAACAGTAAAAGAGCCTGCGGCTTACAAAGGCATAAATGGTAAGAACAATGTGAACAGAGCAGAAAACTTGAACAACTCTCATGCAAAGAGGAAACCACAGTGGCACTTCTGGTTATCAAGGCTGCCTGGATGGCCAAATTCCCTTTCAACAGCACAGAAAAGGCCATGTGCTGTGCAGGTAACATATTGCACACAGTATTTTAAAAGAGTGCTGTGAAAACTGTGAATAATGAAGATATATTTGACCAGAATATGTATCTATTATGTTGCATTCCAAATCAAACGGGCAGAGATTGCAGTACATGGTTAACACTGCTGGAAATTGTAAAGAATTTTGTTCCTTGAATAGCTGAAGGAAAGGTTTGTTAAAGAGCAGAAATTGCAAGCTGAAATAAGATGGAAACAGGGAATAAATTATAGTTTTTCACTTAACTCAATCAAAGCATACAATGAATCTTGCATTTCCTGATTGAAACTCAAGCTATTCTTTTTAATAATTTGAGGCTTAATTTAATGGAAACATTGGATAGTGTAGATTGGATAGTGCTTCTCTCAATCTCTTTTGCTGCATTCAACTTTTCTTCTGTAATTTATGTATTTATAGATAAAACAAAGATGTGAGTTTATAGCTTGCTATTGATTAAACTCCTTTTCCAGTTGATTTAATTAAGTCCTTTGCTCCTTGAAAACCTGATCTGAAGCTTAGATACGAATACATTGCTTCAGGCATTCAGGCTAAGGTGATGGAAGGAAGCAATGAGGCCATTGTGAGGGGCTTGGCATTGGGAGCCGTGGGGGGAGCTGGCAGCAATCAATCAGCTTGGCTTTCCTTAATAGAAAGCTCTCCAGTGCCAAAGTTACTACTGGGAGCAGAGATATGCAAATAAAGCATGGAGAACTGCACAAATGCAGGCTGATAAAGAGGGAGATTCAGCAAATTTTGTATGCAGTCCATACAGGTCATGGTGTGGTTTGGGGCTTTTTTTGTGTTGATGTTCTGGTTGCTTTCTTGTTAACATGATTAAAAAGAGAAATAAGAGCAGGCTGGAAGACCTGCCTTTTACCAAGGCATGATAAATGAGCTTTATGTACAGTTATTCTGAGCGGATGCAAAGACATTCCTCAGGTGTGCCTGACCTATTGCCCATCTAGCAAAAGTGCAGTACTGTAAAGCAACATCTACTGATATTGCAGTAAAAATTATTTCTGAAAGTAGTTATTTTTAGAAACATGGGAAGTGATGAGACCGCAGTTACTCTCGCTACTGCTTCCTAGCATCTCAGACCCTTTCTTGAGGCTGTCTCGCTTCTCTAAGACATCCATTTTTCAACTCATTAGTATTCTTATTCTTTCAGGGACAGATGTTAAGCAGTCTTTATACTCACTAGCTCTTTTCCCATGAGCTAAGTAGCAACTGCTCCACATATATACAGGATATAATCCTAGTTCTAGAACAGTAATTTATGGCTGTGTATTCAAACTCAGTCAAAATAGGAAGACCAAAATAAGAATATTAAATTTCTTAAAATAATTTTAGCAAGTTTCTTAAGTCAACAGGTTGTGTAATTTCAATTTAACCATAAGTTATTTCAGATTCCAGCTATTCCTATTAAAATGTTGAAATTTATATGATTAGATTATAAATCTACCAAGCTCAGGTAACAATTGCACATACAGTACCAAAACTTTAGGAAGGCTCAGGTAAAGCAATATGAAATTATGCAAATGGATTTACATCAGAATTATATTTATTAATGTTGCAGTGTAGAATGTCTGTTGAGGAAGATAATCTTCTTTACTTCAGACACGCTGCCAAAGTACATGCATATTTTCTTCTGTTTCTCAGACAGTAGAACTTTAAAAGTTGCTAAGTATCTTCTTTTTGGTCAGGTGACAAGCAGAGAATAGGGATTAATGAGCTGCAACCATGAGGAAAAGGGAGATTGTTTCCCCGTGTCTTTGTAGTTGGAACACATGCACGTAAGATGATGTTCAAACTTCAGTACTTGGCAGCCAGTTCAACCTCCTGCTCAAGTTAGGACTAACTTCAAAGCTCTTGACACTCTGTTCTATTTCATGGATATTAAAATAAAGGTCTTTGCTTAATCCCAAGGCAAGTTTTCAGAATTAAGTAGTCAGGTGAGAAAGTTTTGCCTACTTCTTCTGCCCAGCATTGTACTAGCAAGGCTCTAATTGTTTTGCCAGAATATGACATGCCCATGTAGTAAACTGGGGGAGGCGGCAGAGGAAGGGAGAGAGACAGTCCACCTGTCTCAAACTCCTTCAAGAAAAATATGGGAGGGATGTGCCCAGGTGAGCCAAGTCTTTCTGTGGGGGCAGAGAGGTCCAGATGTCCATAACCATTTTTTTGGGTCTTGTTTCCCACAATGATGCACATGCCAACACAAAGCCCAGCAGAGGGAAGTGAATGGTGCTGCCTGGAAGAGGAAATGCAACCCCTTGTGCCAGGGTGTCCCACAAGTAGAGACAACTCTGGCAGCCCTAAAATGTGGCATGGTTGTGTTTGCCTGCTTGAACTTTTGACCCTTAACTATCTCAGCTCCTAACTACCTGGAAGTCTTAACCCTACATGCACAAAACTCTGCAGAAGTAAATAACAAATATAGGGACAATGAAATGCAAGATGTGCTTTGGGACTTCCCCTGCAAACATCCAATAGGTGACATTACAAAAAAAAAAAAGTAAGAGTTTTCAGTTATTTATGTTTATGATATCTATTTCTTTTTTTTTCCCCACTGAATTATGGAAAGTTAACATATAAATATGGAAATAAATAAGAGGAATTTTTTTACTCATACTAACATTTGAGTTGTTTCTACAAAATGCTGCTTTGCTAACTCTGTGGCTAGTTGTAGAATCTTATACAATCTCTCAAGGTATTTTGGTAACTTGATTTTTCATTTGCTACGCTTACCACCAGATAAGTACCAGGTCTCAGTAAGGATTAAGCATTTCACCAGCTGAGTATATGAACGTGGTGAGGAGAAAAATGTTATTGATTCCTGATGGAATTTGCAAGTAATTTAATATTGTCAGCACCAAACAAACTTGAAAAACAGGCCTATTTTTTATAAAGAACTTTAAAAAACCTTTTCCTAGAATAAATTGCTGTAGGCTCTCCCCACCTTGGGGCTTGAATTTGGCCTTGTGTCATGTGGAAAGCATTTCATAACTTCTGAGAAGACAAATGTTGCATGTAGGTTTTATTTTCATTGAGTTTGTTAAAACTTAACACCTTGATTCTTTTTCAATTTAGAATGTCTAGAACAAGAATATTGTCTTTTAGAGGTTGAGTCATTATTCGACATGCCTTTTGGAAAACAAATAGGACTTGTAAGACGGGCCAGCATATCAATCACATTGCTTTGTTACTGTAGTTTGTGTTACACATCTGTCCAGGTCTGATAAATGGATTCAGTAGGTTCCTAGCTATCCCTCCTGCTTCTGTGGTTCAGGTGGCATTCCTCCCTCTTTCATTCTGGACACCTGTGCCCTGGATCATCTTCACTCCATGGTGCCACATCACTCCCTGACCCCTGTGTGATATGGCACAGGCATCCCTAGACAAAATTTGGTGGTTGTTGAGCAGTTACAGATGTGCTTAATGCAAATGTGTTAAAGATGCCAATGCCTGAATATCTGTGCTGTAGGGACCAATCCAGAGATTACTTGGAACTCCATGTGGTGTAACCAGGAGAGGTTACACAGAGCAGTGTGGGTGTGAGCCACCCTGAGCCAAGTGACACAGAAAATAGGGATTAAAGGAGCTCAGTACACACAGCCCTTAAAAAATATGGGAAGAGTGCTGTTCTAGGAAATATTCCTGTAATACCAATCCAGGTATCACCAAAACTGAACAGTGCCATGGCTGTTCTGTTAGAAGGTGCTCCTTAGAGGCAGGGGTCTGTAGTATGACTTGGGGATGTATTTCACCACTTCTACAAAATTGGATCTTTCCCAGCCAAAATCCCCAGGTAGCTGTGGTTTTTTAGATGCAGAGATTCTTTGTAAGTCTCCAGGGATTGAAGTTTGGTTGTTTCCTCCCTCATCCTCTTTTAAATATGCAAGCAACTAATTGGCCATTTTTCTCTACTCGTGAGTTTCTCTCATTTTCATAAATTTCTTAGCACAGTATCTCTGCAGGCAAGAGGATAAATGTGCTTAATTATATTGGTTTTACTTGTCTTTTTTACTTGTCTTACTTCCTTTTCCCTGGCTTTAACCCCTTTCTGTCTCTTCAATAAAATGTTTTGAATGTAGAGGCATGCTTGCATGTTTCCATTTTAATTTTGAGAGCTAAAAGATAATTAAGTTTGACGAAAATGCACATCCAAGGGTCGTGTAGAACAGTCCATAATTTTACTCCCACAGATTTGCAGCTAAAGTTAGGGACCCTGTGAAAATAAGCTAGTAATGTTACTGGCAGTATTTGCAGTGCTTTTTGTCACGACACAGGACAAGGTAACACAGTCATACGTAGGGCTGAGTATCCAGCAGCATTTGTGGGAACTACATTCACCAAAACATAAAGGGAGGAATGTGAAGGAAGTCTCCAAGCTTCTGGACAGATATACAAGTGTAGGAAGCCCAGCATGAGGAACATCTTTATGAGTGAGTTGTTAGTAGTGATACTCCCATGTGGAACAGTGTCTTGTGCTCTCAGTTACTCCTTCTGCCGTGAGACAGAAGGAAAACACATCCTTGGTCATATTCATTCTTGATCTCTTGGTTACAAATGCTTTTTCATGAGAAACTGGGACATGCCTCTTGGACTGGGGGTCATTTTTACACCTTTTACTGTCTGGGTGTCTTGATTACAACTTTTAGCAGAAGTGGGGCCTTGACAGTCATGGCTAAGATATACTCAGCAGAACACCTGGCAAAGCAGTTCTGGTTGTATATCATTATGACCTTAATCCTCATGTCTCTGCTCAGCTCAAATGCCATTTCAGCTAGCAACAATTAAAGGGAGAGGAGTATGTGCTGTTATACAAAAGATAAAATCAGGTCATTAATACTTGTGCTGGCCATTTTATTCCACTATTAAATGTGCTGAATTAACATTTCTGCCAGAAATTTCTTAGTGCTTCATCCCTAAGTGTATCTAATGTGAATCATTTTTGGCTTCAGTATTCGGTTTTTGTTTGTACAGGATTCTTAATAATACATATAGAAAAGGGCAATTCATATTTCTTTGCTAACTAGAGTTTTGGATTCAGTGGTTTGTTTTTCTTTAACTGAAGGCTGTAGGTAAAGCATGATTTAATAAAATTACTTGAGCATTCCTGCCTGAGCACTGATCATGATAGAATAATACAAATGATTGATGTTCTCTTTCTTTACGGTAAGCCAAAAAACCTGATCATGGTATCATAAAAAAGGAATAGCATTTTATAGCAGCAATCAAAGTTGAATGAAAACTAATGAATTAAAGGGGGAAGTTTTAGCACCTCTTTGAAGGAAAAATTCCAAGTATTTTATGGAATGAATTTATATAGGCTTTAAGGTAGAATTCTTTCTATAAAATAGACATGATAGTTTTTGCTGTCACATTTAGTGTTTATCAAAAACGTTCTAATAGCAACAGCCATAAAAATGCAACAGCGTTTACTAAATAAGAAGCTCTGATATTTCAATTAGAATAATTAAATATTCTTTTATTTTATAGTTGTGAAATTAATATATAAGTAGAAGACCATATGTATTTTCTGTCGTGGATAGAAAATAACTCTGCATTTTTCTTAAGTAATTTAATTATATGTAAATCTTACCTGTAAAGGCTGTTAAATATCTTTTCTATGGTTTTTTGTTGTTGTCCTGTGCTTATTTGCATACGTACGCCTCAAAAATTCATCCAGAAGGTAGAGATTTGTTATTAAGAGTATCTGACAAGTTGGAGTTGTGATTTGGTCATGGTCTAAAGCCATGGCCATACAGTCATTTAGCTTGGCACAAATGTCAGCAGAGGCAATTCCTTCCTTCCTCTTCCACAGTCATGGCTGCCTACTCTGGTTATGCCCTTCATGTTCCCTGCAGCATTTGGGAAGCTAAACTGTAGACTGAGTGGAAGCCTTATCCAATAAAAAGGAAGTGACTGGCTGGATGCTTGCAGGAATTACAACATCACCAGAGCTGAGCAAACAGCTTGGAGATGGTCTTTTTTTACAGGGATAGAGACTTTGGCCCATTGAAAACAAAACCTAGCAAGATGCTGGTTCGGTGCAGGGGGAGCAGGACAGGCCACCAAACAGGAGAAACTGCTGTTGGAATTTTGATATCATGGGTGGTTTGTGTTTATTTGGACTCCAAGGTTAAAATTTTAACAAAACTTCTAAACCACACTGTTCCTAGGGATTGAACCCTGTTGCCCTTCCAGAGTGGAAGTGGACAGATGCTGGCTGAGGGCCATGGCCCACTGATCACCAGTCCTGTCACCACTTGCCACTTCAGCACAACACGGGGCGGTGTCTTTCACAGCCCAGAAACATCCTTCTGTGGCATTCAGCACATGAACTCAGAACAGGCTGTTGGAACATCAACAGGTTCTGGTTCACTTTGATCCTTGAGTTGAGAACTACTGTTGTTAATCTGCTGCTTCCTCAGGGCACACTGAAGGATCCTCATGCATTTTCTCTAGCTAAAAACATAAAAATACTTCTCTGTACTTAAACACTTTCTTTTTTTGTTCATTTGCTCTCCAAAATTTAGATTTCTAATAGTAAATTCAGCAAAATTTTACTGTAATGTATGAGAGAGGGCAGTCCCAGGTGGAAACAATCAGGAAAGGATGAAATACTGTTCATTTATGCTTCTGTATGGTTGGCTTTAAAATTTTGATGTAGGGCATTTGATAATTTTCTATATAGTCTCTGTGCATGAATTATCAGAAGTTATGGGTTCAATATATGTATAGATAGATGATTTATTGTTCCCAGTGAAAACTCAGTCTCATGGTACAACACAAAATTGACATGGACTAGGATGTAAAGTAAGCAGAGTGACAATATGCGATCAGATATATGTTGTTTATGTGCATATACATTCTTTGTTTGAAAAGTTCCTTGCTTTGTTACTATTGCAGCTTTAAGCATCTTAAAGAGCTGGCATTAGTGAAGTGCTACTTAGAGTTAGATGTGCCATTAACGAGGAAGTACACAAATGTTTTATGCCAAAAGCATGATGTGAAACGGAATATTAGATATTTATGGGACAAGGTGGCAAAACATTATGTAAAATAGATGATAACAGAAGAAGTATAATTTAAAATGCTGAGTGAGAAGATGAGGCAAAAAAGGACAAAATTAAGAAATTATACCAAAAAAAAAAGATGTGTGAAATATAAGAAGGTGGCAGGAGGATTACAAGAGTGGATGAGAGTGTAAAATTGTCCAATTTCCAAGATACTTAGGGGCTTATGCGCCATTGTCAGGAGGAGAAGCTTTTGTAGATGTTCATGTGTCTAATAATAATCTGCATCCTGAGCTGCATGAATGCTTGCAAAAATAACCCATATTCATTTAGAATCCTAAATGGATTCAAGGATCTTTGGATTTTAGACTGTTTTATGCTTTTGGAATTTTTACCCATTGTGATGAAACCTAAATGGAGATAAAACTAAAACCTGCATTTAGAATGGGCTGAAAGGGAATGGTTGATACGATGTAATGGAGCTTGAGAATAAATGAATCAAAATGAGAACCAAGAACTTAAGTGAGCATTTAGCCGTGCAGGCAAAAAGGAAGAAAATTATCTTTAATATGTAGGAGAAGCAGCAAAAAGATTTATTTATGATCTGGATTAGGAAGCCTAGGGAAATGTGAAACAAAAATGACGTTTTTATCACAGGCTTGACTGACAGGGGGATGCTGGTGATGCAGTGCTTTGGTGGGAAGACAAAGAGGTCAATTTTGGCCATGTTAGGATGATGGCATGCCAGCTAGGTGAGGTGTCAGTGAGACAGCTGAGGTAGGAGATTGGGTCCAGAAAAGGTCAGAAGTGGAGAGGTTAATCTGGGATTTGTCAATACAGCTGCTCGTGTATTCTATTTGGTAAATGCTTTTATTAAGCCTGTATCAGAATCATAAAAAACCCTCAAAAGCCATTGACAGTGGCAAGGTACTTTTAATAAAGGGTGCATTTACTGCAGGTTTCATGAGTCAAAGTTGAATCTGCTACCAGAAGTTGCTCTTGCATCTTCTATTGCTTACAACACAGGGCTTGGTTCATGTTTGAATGGAGACAGTGGTCCATTAAAATAAATTGCTGGAATGTTTTCCTAACAGATCAGATTGACCTTCTTATGTGGAATTCAGTGGTTTACACTCACAGACTGACAGGTTGCACTAAATTGAAGTAAAAATATAATCTGTCATTCCTGCACTGTTTTTCCACTTCCTTTCTTCTGATGTTGTGTTCTGAATCTGCTGTATCACACTGAGCCTACAGTTCAATTTATTCCATTTCCATGTTCAGAGAAGATGTGTGTTTTTCTATATGATATTTTCTATTTTATAGAAAACTAAAACAGAGGCTTTGCCAAGTACACAGTAAATAAACTGCTTAAAGAATGTGATGATGTAGTTGGCTTAATTTATATGTAAATGTGAGCAATGCTATTTTAGATGAGTGCAGCAAATTGCTAAAAGTGGAGTCTCATAAATATCGGCTTTTCAAGATTGGAGTCTGAATATTTAAAAAGGAAAAGTTTTTTACAGGGAAATTTGATTTCCTGAATGTCATTTGAGAAACAGGTTGTGTTTTGGCTTTGTTGGTTTTTTCTTTCTTACCAAGGAATGTTGGTTTTCAAACAACTTTTCAGGAGCTTTGGATTTTCTTATTTTTCACTGTAATCAAACCTGCTGTCATTTCTATCCATGCCCTATATTTTAGTCTTAGTCTTCCTTGCTTGCAGTAGTAGAGCAGCATCTATTGCTTTGAAGAACGTCAACAGCTTGTCAGTCATGAATCGTTTTGTGTTTGGTTATGTTTTATTTGTGAGAGTATCTTTTAAGGTGATTTTTCTGGAGGAGAGCAGCAGAGAGTTATTTTTTGTAGGCATTAAGGAGGGCAAAATTTTTCCCAGTGCACTGATGAAGGTGTTTTCTTCCAAAATGCACATTAGGATGTGTCCCACTGTGTATCTTTGTTGGTCCACTGGTGAGCATAACAATGCATGCTCTTTCTCCTTGGCTTCAATTTAACATTCTTATTTCATCAAAGGCAATTCTGACAAGAACTTTAAATGCCAGAAGAGGTAATGTTCATTTTATGAAAACGAGATTTTTGATTTGTCATCTGCTGGCACTTCAGTTCTTAACTCTTGAGCTATTTGAGTACTTCAAATAAGCTGAGCTTTTGTGCAAGTGGGAGACATCTGAGGAACAGAGAAACAGTTTTTCATGGCAGCCTTGCCTCTGCTGGGAGGGAAAAACTGAGTTATTGAAGTTGTTATTGAGGGGGAGGAACTGTTTATAAACAAAAGATATAAGCTATTGTGCGAAGACCAGGATAGTTGTAGATTTTGTGCTAAGGAGCAGATTATCCCATGGAAAGGATGTCAGTAAAGCTCAGTCAGCAAAGTTTGACCAGGAGTCATGATGCTGCTGCCTGTGAAAAAGGCACAAGTAAAAGTATGCGCAGAGGGTGACATAAAAGCAATGGGAAGAGTACAGGGGAATAATTAAAATATTTTGTTTCAGATACATAAATTCTTGAACTGCTTTGAGGTTAAAAGACTATTTACTGGTGTGAATTTATTAATTGTGATAATATATGATTAGAGGTTTCAATTTTAATCCTTGCTGTGCAAGACAGTCTTATACTGTAAGCACATACAAAAATGATATTACATTCTAATTTTTCTGAGAAAATATTATTAACTGCTACTTTTTTCTAGTGACAAATTTTAAGAATACTTTTTTTTCTATAGAAAGTGCCTTTTGTGACATTCAACACTTTTGCTTTTTGTCTGTCAATGAGTACTGGAGATCTCCAAGGTAGGCTGAAAACAAATTAAGTATTCATTTATCAGGAAATGAATGGTTGTGATACAGGTTGGCACAGATGAGAGCTGGGATTTAAAATAAATTTATTTCCTTTTCACTAACAGGAAAATAACTGGAGAAGGGTAGCTCTGAATCAGTTTAATGTGTGCTAGGAATGTGACTTTGAGGCATGTTATGAACCTCTTCATCAATACTGATTAGTTCATCCGACTCTATTATGAATCATATGCTCAAAATGTGAACAAATTTACGCTGCAGCCATATGAACATCTAATCCTCTGCCTTCTCACTGGTGGCAGCATTAGTGTGCTGCAAAGCACCCGTCTACATGGGCTTACCTGAAAGGAAAGGAGGGAATGAGTGGGTGCTCGAAAACCAAGCCAATGGAAACATTAGAACAGAATTCTTATTTTAACTAAGGGTGAATGAGGTAAAAATACCGTGAGTCATTTTTTACAGAGACTTTTGTTTGCTGAGTTAAGTTAATGTTGCCTTTCTTTGGGTCCTAGAAAAACAATATTGCCTTCCAAAAGTGCCAGTAGCACAAATGAGCACATATGTTATTTTCTTTATTATCAAATTAACCTTCTTCATGTCAGTTTCCAGTTCAGAGATAAAGCATATGATACTGTTCTCCTGCTCCACTGGCATCTTATTTCTAATAGCACAGGACGTGTTAGAAAATGAATGCCCTTTTTTTTCAGGTATTTTCAAAGCTGCTTCAATGAAAGAAAACAAAGAACTTTCTAAAGTCAAAGACAACGATACCTCTTTTGAATCACTCAGCCTTTTTAAAATTACACTCTCACAATACCTATTCCTCTAGTAGTTCCAGATCACAAAAACCATTTCAATAAAATATGCAGAAATGCAGCTGATTATTAGGTCATCAATATACAGTTCCTGAGGATTCAGTTGTTTTTTGTACCCCCACTAGTTATTCATCCTTTAAAGGTTGAATTATGAAACCATCATTATGGTTTACTGCTAGGAAATCAGTTGTCCACCTCTATAAGCTTCCAATTGTTTCTGTCCAGCTCGGGAATACTTGCGTTTCAACTCTCTTAGCCTCTGCAGGTTTAGGAGCTGACCTAGTTTAGTTACTTGGTCTATGTTTTCAAATTCCTGCTGATGTGACTGAATTTGGTGATTCAAGAGGTTGTTGTATTTTCTTGCCCACATGAGAGTGATTATACAGCAGTTCCTCTATCAGGAAAGGTCACAGCAGTTATGTCAGACACATCCATAACTTTTAAAATATGTTTATAGCCTGTGTCCCTTGTACTTACAGGGAGGGTGGTAGATGTGTGAGCATCTGATCATGCATCTGACAGATGCAAAATGCCTGAGGTTCCATGCTAGGAACTGCAGACCTGACAAAATAATAGCCAGTTAATGTGAATTTTTAGTATATGATATATATTCTGATAAAATCCCTTTTGTTTGAATGTTTTCTGGCAGAACAGTGTAATGCATTGATAGGAGAAAATATGTACAAAATTTTGGGTTACTGTGCTATTTGAATAGCTGAAACTCTAGACTATGAGACATATGACTAAAAATATGTTGAAAAGGACTTTCTTAAAAGGAAAAATCTAAAGAGGAAGAGAAGTGGGGGAGAAAGGAGGATGATATTCTTTTTAAGAGTGATCTTCACTTTCAAATTACTGTTTAGATTGAAGGAAGCTTCTTTTGCATATCCTGCTCCTGATCAAATTTAGTGAAGCTTTTAAATATATTTTGTCTGAGACTCCATAGAAATATTAAAAATGAGTTTTTAGGTCTTGGCTCAGATTTTCACTTTCCTCCTGTTTCTAAAAACAGGAAACCCATTCCTGGGAGGAGCTTGCTGGTGGTACCTTAACCTTTCATAGGTTGTTGTCAGCACATACACTGAACAAATGCTTTTCATAAAGCATCCTCGAGGGATTATTAGGGTTTACAGAATAGCATTTTCTTGCATGTGTAGCCTGTGGTCCCACCTCCCGTTGGCTCTTCTCTTCACAGGAGTTTGAAACAAAAATAGCAAGATCTGAAGGATTCCTGCATCCACTAAAGTTTCTCTTTGAAATAATCCCAGATCTCTGTTTTCATTCCCTCCCATGCACTTTAGGCCCACGGCTGCTCTGCATCCCTCTGCCCTGGAGATAGTGTGGAATTTTGCATGAGCCCATTAGCCAGACACAAGAGGTAAGGGTTCCATCCTCCCTGCATTCCTCTTGGGGCTGGGAGTGGTGACATTCAGGATTTTTACCTTTGACCCAAAGATTTACAGTCTCAGAAGCTGTAGATATGCAATTACTTTAAATCTTTTTGTTTCTCTGGACTCCAGATTTAACAGCCAGCGGGAATAAAATCAGTGAGATGGCCAAATCTGCTTTAAGTATGAGGCATAACAAAAAGCTTCTAGTTTCGGTTCCAGAAACAACAGGAGACATTAGTACTCCTCATCTACAGGGAGAAGCTCTTTTGTCTGCTAGATATGGACAGCATGGGGCTTTCAGAGTCACAGCCCTGCAATGACAGCTCGGCTCCTGGCGGCCCTGAATTGCCACTAAATGCCACAGTCTCCTCCAAGGAAGCAGAGGAAAGAGTTGCTATTAACAACCATAACGACCTTATCAGATCAGTCTCACTTTCAAAGGGATTCTGCCACTCTTCCAGTAGCTTCATGAAAGCTGGCATCTTCTTCCTTTCCCCCAAGGAGTAAGCATTTCACAGAAGTCTCTTTAACCAAGAAGCAGACAAGGTTGAAAGTCCGTGCATTGTTTAAGCTTCACCTTTACTGGCGACTCCAGAAGGATGAGTGTGCTCTAGGGGAGAGCTGAATATTCTTTGAATCTTGGTGTACATTTCTGTTTCTGAGAAGGCTTGTAGGTGAAGCAGGTTGTGGAAATCCTTTCTAATTGCACTTGTTCTTACTAAGGGCAAAAGCCAAGCTATTTTTCTTTCCTTCAGAGTTGAATCTCAAGTGGAAAATAATTCCAGCAAGCCTTTTGCTGCAGAAGCTGCAGCTTGCGATCCCAAAATGCTTATTGTTTCATAGCTTTGCAGTAGAAAGCAGTCCCTGTTTTGTCTAGATTCTTTT